>CAUYUJ010001560.1:0-58780 GCA_963575745.1 Prorocentrum cordatum | reverse complement strand
AGGGGGTGACATACGGGCAAGGAAGCAGGCGATCGACAGGGTAGTACGCTGCTGGGCGCTCGTCTCGGTGGCCTGGGACGAGAGATCCACACCGGGGCCGGAAACAATCGGGCACGGCCTGGCCGACCCCTCCAAGTCCCTACAAACGGGGCGTTAGTAAACGGGCCGGTAGCTAAGGGTGCGTTTCAATTGTGTTTTCAAAGAACTGCTTTGCAGCGCATAGGTGCGAGGAGGTAACACCCCCCCGCCCAGAGTTGTGATGATGTGTGGACGTTTTGGTCGTCCCGGTTCAACCCCGAACTAATGCAAGGTAAATGCCCTGTCACCCTGTTCTCGCTTGAAGAGGCCCCTGAGCTACCGCCCCGTTTACTAACGCCCTGTTTGCAGGGGCTTGGCCCCTGGCAAACCATCCCCTTACGGCAGGTTCATGTCGTGCCGACTTCGGTGCTGGTCTCTGACACCACGGGGTCGTTCCACCTTGAACGATCGGCCGTTTCCGAAACGTCAGACCGTTCAGCATCGGCCGATTCTGGGTCGTCGGCGGCGTTCCACATTGAACGCCCGCGGCGGGGTCGCCTACTGTGCGTGACGTCGCCCCCCAACTCGCCCTTCGCCCATCCAACTCGCCCTCCCCCCCGCTCCCGCCTGAACTTCTGTGCGCTG
Organism: Prorocentrum cordatum; assembly: GCA_963575745.1. Taxonomy (NCBI): domain Eukaryota; class Dinophyceae; order Prorocentrales; family Prorocentraceae; genus Prorocentrum; species Prorocentrum cordatum. The sequence continues at coordinate 58,117 of CAUYUJ010001560.1, read as the reverse complement.
GCTTTGCCTCCTCCCCATGGCGCGCTCCCGTCCCCTCCGAGGAACGCCCCGCTGGGGCACGTGTGCTTGTAGCCGGATCTTTCGGCGGCGAGCGAGGGAAGGAAGCGAGAAGGAAAAGGCCTTCTCAGAAGGCGGCCTGATTTCTCAAAAGCCCTCGCGCATCCTGGAAAGTTGTCTGGTGTCTTCGGGGAAGGCTTAGGAACTTCTCAGAAGGCTGGGGGACTTCCGAACCTGCTGAGAAGGCCTTCTCCTTCTCATTTCCCCCCCTCGCTCGCCGCCGACCATGGCACGCTCCCGACCCCTTCGAGAAACGCCCCGCTGGGGCCCGTGTGCTCGGAACCGGATCTTGCCCCCCCTCTGCGGGCAGGCCAAGAGGAGGGCCACCACTGAGGGGCGTCGCCAGTTCCTCGAGGAAGCGCCGCTTCCTCTGCGACAGGGGGCCTCCAGAGCACTCCGGAGCTAAGACGAAGCCAGGACGAGGACAAATGCAGGGATCAATCGAGAGATTCGGCGGCTCTGGAGGATGTATCGAGCGTCGCGGCCTTCTGAGAGCGTTTTGGAACGGACGGAGATGTATCGGGAGTCGCGGCCTTCTCAGAGCTTACGGGAAAGCTCTGGAGCGGATTGGTCCTTGTCCTGGCTACGTCCGAAGAAACCCCCAAACGACTCCACTCGTCCCAAAACCTCGTCCGGAAACTACGCTGCTTCCCCAGAATGAGGCCCCGAGGAGCTGGCGATCCCACCAGCCTCGTGGTAAGAACCTTGTCGGCGTCTCCCTTACGAGATGGGACGCCCAAAACTGTCCAGAGCCTCCCAAAACGGTCCCACACTTGGGCGCGAATTCATGGAAGCGATAAATGGGGGGAGGAGAAAGGTGCCCTTATTCGAATCCTCAAGGACCCCTTCTGGGCCCAGACGGGCCCCTCTAGAGGCCCTCAAGGGCCCCTTTTCGGCAGCCCTTGCTGCCCCCCAACATTTATCGAATTATCGCCCATCCAAATACGCGACTGGGACTTTCAGGACACAATCCAAAGCCTCCCAAAACGACCCCACACGCCCACAAACACCCCGTCCGGGAAACGTCACTTCCCCAGGCCCCGAGGTGAGGAGGAGGAGGAGGAAGAGGAGGAGGAAGAGGAGGAGGAGGAGGAGGAGGAGCAGGAGGATGAGGAGGGCGAGGAGGAGGAGGAGGAGGGGGAGGAGGGGGTGGAGTAACAGTGACGCTCGGGCGGGGTGGAGCACGTCGGGGCGGGGGTGACCAGTCCCCCCCCTCACCTGCGTGCGATCGCTACCGCTCCCTTCGGCCTAGGTGCAGTCGGACCTGGGCCAGAAGAACATCCTTCAAACTGAAGAATATTCGAGGGTACCCTCTCCCAGGATGAACAAGAAAATCCAACAAGCACGAAGAACACTGGGGCACCCTCCCCGAACCGACCTCGATCTTTTACCTCGGTCCGACGGCAACCACCGTCGCGTGCCAGAGGATGCAAGACAATCTCGCGGCACTTTGCGCACAAGTGGTGGCGAGGAACGAGAGGGAGAGCACAGCCCTGCTACCCTGTGCTGCAGCAGCTTGCTGCGGTAAGCATCAGATCGCGACCTCCCGTCTCCAACTTGTCCCGACCGCCCCACCCTGAGATCTGACCCTGCGAACAAAACATAACACAGCGAATAACTCCAACCAGAGCCCGAGGCCCCATCTTGACTTGGATCGACCTGTGATGGCCTCGGGGGCCCGAAAGCAGGCGGAAACACCCTGCGTGGAAAAAATTGCAGCAACTGGATCCCAGGGCAATCCTGCACGACTAGCGCACGCCTGGCGCGAGCACTCGGGAGCATCGTTTGACCGATCCCTATCCCCACCGGCATGGCCTAGGCCCCAATGGCCGATCTACCCCCCTAGGTGAAGGAGCTCTTATTCGGCGTTTTGACAGTGGGCGGAAGGGGAGGGGATGGGTGGGTCTGGCTCCAGACCTCTGCTTAATGCGACTGTTTGCAGCAGTGCGTCTTATGGGGGAGACTACACCTGCTTGACACAGGCACCACAAACGGCCGAGATCTACTCCATGGGGGGAGGGGGTGCGAGTGCCCGCGCCATTCGGCAAAACAATGAATAAGACAACGATCATCCGGTATAGGATATAGGATGTTTCCTTCGGGTTTCGAGAGGTATATGATCCCGGGCTCCGGGCCCACGGGCCCCCCTCCCAGATGGGATGGGTCTCACGGTCCCACGGGGCCCCTCCTGATGGGATGAGGGGGGGACCGGCCACGACGACGGCGACGACGACGACGACGACGGCGACGACGACGACGACGACGCCGACGGCGACGACGACGACGAGGCCGACGGCGACGACGACGGCGACGACGACGACGACGACGGCGACGACGGCGACGACGAAGACGACGGCGGCGACGACGACGGCGACGGCGACGACGACGACGACGACGGCGACACCGACGGCGACGGCGGCGACGACGACGACCACGACCACGACGACGACGACGACGACGACGACGACGACGACGACGACGACGACGACGACGACGACGACGACGACGACGACGACGACGACGACGACGACGACGACGGCGGCGGCGGCGGCGGCGGCGGCGGCGGCGGCGGCGGCGGCGGCGGCGGCGGCGGCGGCGGCAGCGGCGCCGACCTCTGGAGCCCTCCGACGACGACGACGGCGGCGGCGGCGACGATGACCTCTGGAGCTCTCCTGGAGCACCACAGTACCACGCCACACAAGCCACACCCACAGCACCACACCACACCCACGGGGGGGGCCTCGCGCGGAGGGGGGGGGCCGATGGCATCAGCATGAGGGGGGGGGCCAGACCCTGGACTATATATCCCCAACTGGGGTGGTGGGGTGGTGGGATGGTGGGAATCGGGATCGGGATGGTAATGAAGGCCCAGACATGTGAATTCCTGATTTTGTTCAATACGGGGTCCCCGGAAGTCCCACCCATTCCCCGGGGCCAGTTCATTCATCCCGAGTAGCCTTTTGTCTGTCCCAGGGCCTGGCAAGGACCACCAAGGGCCGAAAACGACGAATAACCTCCTGCCGTGATTGTGTTCCAGACGCGAACATGGCCTCGGTAGCTATCGGTGGAACGCCACGGTCGGATCTATAGAACAGAAGAACATCCTTCAAAAACATGGGACCCTCCGCCGGCCAAAACACTCCAGACCATCAGATCACTCGAGGGCACCACCCTCCCCCAGGATGCACAAGAACATCCAACAGACACGAAATACATTAGGGCACCCTCCCCGAGCCGACCTCGATCTGATACCTTGGTCCGCCGCCGAGCTTGCTTTTTGTGTCAAAACTTGGGTCCCCCGCGCCGTTCGGGGCGATCCTGGCACCCCTGGAACGCTCGCGGCGAGGCGCAGCCGCTGGAACGCATACCGAGGCTGGGAAGACGTCCGAAAACCCATATTTTCGCATATTTTCTGGGTTTTTGTCTTCCCCCCCACTTCCCATATTTTCCCATATTTTCTAGGAATCGCAGATTAATTGTGTCTGTGTGTGTTTTTTCCCCTCCTGAGAAAACCTCGAACCTCGAACCCCGGCCCGACCGTGCCGAGCCTCGCGAGAGGGAGACCCCCCGCGCCCTCCGCGGCCCGCCAGGTCGCCAGCGAGAGCTGGGCGCCCTCGGGGCCCTCCCCCTCCGCGGCGGCGCCGCCGGCGGGCGCCGCCTGGCGCGGGCGCGGCCCGTAGGACTGCGGCGGCGAGGAAGGGGAGCAGAAGGGAGGAGGATCCCCACAGGAGGCGAGCAGAGCCCGTCGTCGCCGTCGTCTTCGTCGCTCTCGTCGCCCCGTTGTCTGATCGTCGTCGTCGTCGTCGTCGTCGTCGTCGTCGTCGTCGTCGTCGTCGTCGTCGTCGTCGTCGTCGTCGTCGTCGTGGTTCTGGTCGCCCCGTCGCCGTGTCGTCGCTGCCACCCCCCGCCTCCCCAGGGGTGGCGGGGAGCAGAGATGAGGAGGAACGATAGGAGTCGAATCGGGGATCGACTACAGAATCCCATCAGCCCTCCGGGCGTAGGTGGTTTAACGAATTTTGTCTTCTCTCTGCCCAGAATGCCTCATTCTCCTGCTCGGGGGAGGGGTTTATCACTGTTCCTTATTCATATACACCCGCTCCCCCAGGCGACCAGCAGCCAACAAGGAGCAATGCCGACCCTACGATCCCCGCCCCGAACCACCCCTGTCAAAATCAAAACAAAACACACTCTGCCGCCAAATTCGGAGGATGCGCAACCAACACCATGCGGCCCCCCCGCATACCATCCCTGCCAACAAATAATAGAAAGTACATTATGGGGCAAAGTCTTGAGTCATGTTCGTGAGGCCCGCGAGCACTTTGTATTGTTTTCGGACGCGGACGGCGGGGGTGTCAGCATATTCCCTGCTCTGCGCAGGGCCGCCATCCGTGTTACAAAAAACTATACAACATGCACTTCGCGGCTACCCCGCGATCACTGTCAAGCGATCTGTGGCAGGGACGGCGGGAGTGGGAGCGTAGGCCTGCTGTGCGCAGGCCAGCCAGACAGAATGATGGGCAGCGGATTTCGACAAGGATGGTGGGGGCCGACGTGTTTCCCAATGTGTGCTGTCACGTGCGCGGGCGCACCTGACACACTCTGCACGTGCCCCGAACGTGGCGCACCTGGCGCGGCTGGAGTATGCGGCACACCTGCCGCACGCGGAGCACGTGGCGCATCTGGCGCACCAGGCGTGCCTGGCACGCTCGGTCCCCAGAGGTGCCTGGCCTGCCACGCGTGGCGCACCTCACCCCACCGTCGCGCGCATGGGGTTAGTTTTGGTTCCCAGTAGCTGCCACCCAAAGACGACCGCTGAACATGCTGAGGCTCGGGCGGGTAGGAGTGAGCTAGACGGCTTGCTATCTAGGAGGTTGTCTGTCCTGAGACCTCCCCCATACACCCTCCCCATGGGTCTGGACGGAGCGCTCCGCGAGAGGCTATAGCACCCAGGATGGCCCAAAAGTGCCCAAGAGGGCCTCAGAGAGCCCAATACGGCCTCCAAGATAACTCAAGATAGTCGAAGATGGCTCAAGATAGCTCCTGGCATATTCCCACGGGGATCCAGAACGGTCCAAAGACGGTTTCAAATGCCCGTCGAGCCGCCGAAGGAAGCTCCCAAGGAACCAAAATGGCTTCCCAAACCGGCTTCCCAAACCGAAGGAACATCTATGTACGCTTCCTTCTCGCACGTTCGCTTCTGGTGGGCTCTTGAGGCCTCAAGATGGTCCCACGACGGCCCAACATAGCACCAAGAGGGGCCCAAGAGGGACACATGACGGCCCCAAGAGCGCCCAAGAGCGCCCCACGAGCGCTCCAAGACGCCACCAGGACGTCATATTTGAGCCTCCGGTGGGGGAGCTGAATTTAGGTTCTCCCCTCTCTTTGAACAGTAGGGCCCAACATTGCCCCAAAAGGCCTCCCAGAACCCCCTAAGGAGCCCCAGAAGGGCCCCAAGACCACCCAAAAAAAACGCCAAGAGGGCCCCAAGAGTGCCCCAAGTGGCTCTGCGAGGACCCCGAGAAAGACCCAAGATGGCTCTAACAGGCCTCCGAGAAACCACTTTCAATGCAGTTGCTACAGCACATGCTTCTACACTTCCCTGATCAAGGCAACTCGCCTGGTGATCTGTTTCCCGATGGGCTGGTGGGGATATGTTTTTGTTTGATCGCAACCGCGGCGAAAAGGTCGGGCGGCGTCAAGGGGCGGGGCAGACAAGCAACAGCCTAAATTAGCGCAAGCTGGTGGGGATACTTTTTTTTAGCAGCCGAAGGCGAGCGCGCCAACAGCGAGTACGGTCCGAGCGGGCCGAGCGGGGGCCGAATTACCCAGCGCGGAGCAGGGCAGGGCCTACCGACGAAGCCTCAGGGCCGGAGCAGCAAGAGGAGCCGGGGAGGGGGGGGGCTGCGAGCTGCCGGGGCTGCCAGGGGGCTGCAAGCGTGCGACAACCTGAGAGCAGGGCCACCAGGTGTGAATTGAAGTGCACGGATTGACCAACCGCGGTTGGGACGCAGCCAAAATGGCGCGGCGCTCTGCCAAGGTGTGACCAGGGAGGAGCCCGCCGGTACACGGGTGAGACGGCCAGGGGTGCCCGACAAGGATCCAAACTGGTGCACTGGGTGGCGCCAGCAAAGGCGCACACCAACCCCAGAGATGAGCACTGATCCTGCGAGCGTCAGGCCACGAAAAACACTGGACACGGGCGAGGCAGCCAGGGAAACGATGGAGGAACTCGACACCGTCGGCGCCTGAGCTACCGGACCAGGGGGTGCCACGCGCACTCTCATGCTATCACCGACGACTGAGGGCTGCCCGACCATGGAGATCCACGCCTCAACGACGGAACGAGGTGGCAAGCGGTGGCCGTGGGCGACGCCGCCATGGACCGTAGGCGAATCGACACGGTCGCCGGCAGCCGGGAGTGCACAGGCTGCACCACGTGCACTCGGGAGCCCCAAGCCCTGGGACACTATACTATGCCACAGGAGCAGGGGGGAAGGGAGGAGCGGAGCTGGTATCCCAACCATGGGGGGGACCGCGCCAGCACGGTGGGAACCAGGGGGCGCGGGGGCGGGAGCGCGCCGGTGTGGTGAAAACAGCTACAGAGGGCCGAGGGCCAGACAGGGCAGGTGAACCACGGCCCCAGCGGTAGTCCACGAGCCGGTATTATCAGCTGGCCGCTGCCAGAATCCTAAGGGCGGGGGACAGCGGGAGCCGGGCAGAGAGCGCTACCAGGGAGTGGCTAACCGCCACAGATTTGCCGATTACAAAGAGAACGTCACCCCGTGAAGGAGCGTATGTCGCCTCGTCCGTCGCCGCAGTGAAAGACCCACGCAAGTCCTCCTCAGCTGCTGAGCCAGTCCTCCGGGCAAGGGAGGCGCGACGCCCCCGAACAGTGTGGCCCGCTGTGTCCCGCCGTGGGTCGGCACACCAGGGAACCAGATAGCAGCTGAAGGCGCTGTCTGCAAAAAAACACAGCGGCCAACGCCATGCGCTGCAGGCTGCGTCTAATGGGAAACACGGGCAGGCGGACCCGCAATGCTGGAGGTCCGGGGGGCCGTGCGGGACGGGGACCCCGGCCCCAGCGGCCGCCCACGTGTCAGTAATGCCAGCTGGCCGCAGCCAGAATCCCAAGGACGGGGGACGGCGGGAGCTGGGCAGAAAGCGAGACCAGGGAGTGGCTAACGGCCACTGGTTGCCGATTACAGAGGGACCCTCACCAAGTGCGGGAGCGCGCATCCGCATCATCTCCCCCGTCGCCGCAGTGGGAGACCCCCGCGAGACTTCTGTCAGTTGTTGGGCTCGCCCTCTGGGCAGGGAGGCGTCACTCTCCCGTACCGTGTGGCCCACTGCGGCCCACAGCTGATCGGCATACCAGGGTACCGGGAGCGGGTGAAGGCGGCACTTCCTGCAAGAACCACAGCGACCAACTCGCGCGTGCGCGGCGGGCTGCGTCCGGGGTGAAACACGGGCGGGCGCGCCCGCAGTGTTGGGAGGGGTGGGGGGCCCTGACGGCGGCGGGAGGCCGCCGTGGGGGGGATGCCGCGGGAGGAGGGGAGAACAGAGAGTGCAGCCAGGGAGTGTCTGTTGGCCACTGGTTGCCGGGAACTTCTGGGTCACCGCCACGTGCGGGAGCGCTTGTCGCCCCTCCCGTCGCCGCTGTGGTCGCCGCCTCGCTTGCCCCCCGTCTGCCAGTCGCCGTCATCCCAGGCCTGGGACCAGGACCAGCTGTCCCAGTCCCAGTGCCGCTGGGAGCTGGTCGCTCGGCCCTTACACTCTTGAGAGGTTGGCGCAGTTGCACACATCAGGCTCGGTTTTATTCTGAGGTCGCTGCCCATGGCGCGCGGAGAGGAGGGCGACGATCTGGCGACGGAACCTGCCGATTTGGAATGGAAGCGGGGCCCGTCGCTAATCCACGCGCCTAGATCCACGTCTGCGTTTCCTCGGCAATCAACTCTGTTCCTTGAAGCGGCCAGGGGGTCTGCGCTGGGTGGGGCCTGAGAAACTCGATCAACAGGGGGAGACGACTCCACATCCGCTCAAGGGGGACGATTACGAATACACATCCGCTCAAAATCTGTCCCCGGAAACAGCCCCTCCTGGGGACGAGCCTGACAATTCTTGCTGCGTCCAGCCGCGGCGACGAGAGGATCCCTTTCTCCCATCTCCCCTGTTCTGCTGGCCCGAACCAGTGCTGGGCCACCTCAGCCCCCCAGCTGGCTCGAACATGCAAATACATTCGCCTGAGTCTAAAATTGAGCGCCCTCGTAAACAAAGAAAACAACTAACACAAACTGGGGAAACCAACAAACGCTGATGCCGCTACTCGCAAGACCTCTCCCAGGTGCGTTCTGACCTTAATCCCGGGGCGTATCCAGCCGTGGCGAAAAGGGCCTACCATGAGGCCTCAAGAGCGAAAACAATGCAAGAGTAGCGGTATCCAAACCTTCCCCCCTCTGACAAACAAGCGCTAGAGAAACGGCCATGGAAGGACCCAAGGACCATCAAAACCCTTCCGAACCCAAAATGTTTTTTATCTCGGCGCCTCGGCTGTACCAAGCGATTATGCCTTCGTTTACGCAGCGTGTATATGCAAGTATATGTACACAAATTGTGCATGTACCGGTGGCTCTAACTGGTGATTTATGCACCGCCACCCTCCCCTGAGGCCCAAGAACAACAATCCACTGGGGTGTACGTGTAGATCGAAGCCTTCCAGAAGGGTCAGAGTAGATGGGGTCGGAGGGTCACGCCGCATCGACGATGCATCGGCGATGCATCGACGAGGCATCGGCGACGTTGGTGTATCAGCGACCACGCGCGGAGAAAACTGGCCTCCACATCGAGCCGCATCGGCGATGCACCACCGATGCATCGGCGATGCGGCGCGATCCTCCAACCTCCGACCCCATCTAAGGTCGGTCCTAGGACTCAATAATATCCTTCAACATCGATGATCCTCAGAACGTGTGTTACCGCTAACGTGTGTTTGTCCACCGAAGCCCTTCGGCAAGTTGCACGTTGTGTAAACGCACATCTGCGCGCGTCAGAGAGCGTCTCGGCACGTGCTGGTGGATCGCAAACCCGCGCGCAAAGGTAAATGAGGAAAACGCGGCTGACTCAGATCATATGGGCTGGAGAAACACGTGTCCCTCGTGCGTCGCGGGAGCCAAGCTCTGCCACAAACCGCGCAAATAATTGAGGGAAACTGACGGAACCGACGGAACGCTTACGTTACTAACGGGGGGAATTCCGTGACGAACGGAAACGTTACGTCGGTAACGGAAAATTACGTCGGCTTCTCAGAACGACAGCAAGCACAATGCTATTTCTACGTCAACAACCACCCTTACTGACGGAAAAGGTTACGTCAGCAACGGGAATTTGACTCGGTAGTGTACACCATCTGTCGGCGGAGAGGGGTGAGGGGCAGGAACGAGGAAGAGGAGGGAGGGGATTAAGGAGGCGGAGGAAATAAGAGGATAAGGAGGAGAAACTGAGGGTCAATTTTTGAGTAAGGGCAAGAGGCGAGCCGCATCAAAAAGACGACTCCTGCGGGGCCCCGACGAGGCCCCGCAACACTTGCTTCTGCGCACTGGTGACTGTCAAGAACTGCGAGTTATCGGCGGAGCTGAGGGAGGACAACACACATTGCGCTCACGCGCGTTCGGAGGATCATCGACAAGAACATGAGACCGTCCGCCGGCCAAACTGAAGGACATTGGAGGGTGCACTCCCCCAAAATGCACAAAACTATCCAACATACACGACGACCATTACGGTACCCTCCCCGAGCCGACCTCGATCCCCAGACCCCCGATGCAGTGATTTTGTTCACGACGTCGACCCCCAAAGATCTGGACCCCTTCCCTGGGACCAGTTTGTCATCTTGAATCGTTTTTTGACGCTCCCGGGGCCCGTGAGGGCCCCCGGAAGCAGAACAAATAGTGAAAAACACCTCCCGACGTGATCTCTTCGCCACGCGAGGGGGTCGGGGTCGTATACCTCGGTTCGACCGTACTCTGGCCCCATCTGGGAGGCCCAGTGCACAGTCAACCCACATCAGAATGATGCGCGGTAAGGATGCAAGGGCCTTGGAGGTCCATGTGAACGTTTTTCGAACGAGGTTGGCCAGCGAAAGTCGCTGAGGATGGGCCGAAGGGGCAAGGATGCAAGGGTACCCTTGGGAAGGTTGTCCATCCTTACTTACTATGCGGGTTGACTGTACACATTGTTGTGGCGGATTCGCTGCCCGCGGAACGCGCGGCGGAACGCGCGGACGCGGGCGCGGGGGCCGACCGAAGCGCTGCTCCTGGCGCAGGGCTGGCCTCCGAAGCGGGGCGCGGCGCGGCAGGGGCAACGGCCCGCGGAAGGCCCGCCAGGCGGCGGGGGATCGGGACGAGCCCGAGCGGGAGCCTGAGTCGACTAGGGGATCGACTACAGAATTGATTTACCTCACAATATACCTCCCCCACCGGATCTACGAAGCATATCGAGTTTTCGCAAGTCGACTGGCAATTCTTCGAAGTATTCCTCCGTAGATTCGACGAGAAAGCAAATTTTGGAGCAGATCAGTTCTGTAGTCGATGCCCTTCTCGACTGAGATCGCGGCGCCTCGATTTTGTCGAGCTGGGCGTCTTCGAGTTTTCGTTCGGGCACAAAGACCCTCACAGATCGATCCGGCTCGGAAATTGATGCAGAAAGATAGGGTCTAGGGCTCTGGGCGTGATATATGATTCTGCCATTTTTTCCAGCTGCGTCGGATCTCAGGGGAGGAGCGGGAAAAGGGGGCGACAAATCCTGTGACCGCCTGCGTGGGAACAGGACACGGAGGGCCCTCGTAAGGCCTCCTGGATGGCCCTCGTCGCGCCACGGATGGACTCCCCTCGAATGTCGGACCGCATTGCAGTACACCTTTGGCCGTCCATTCTGAGGAGGATGACTGGGGCCCCCTGGCGGCGCCTGGCGCGCTCAGCTCAGCGCGCCAGGGAGGGGGTCCAGCGCCGACCCGAGAAATACGCGCGGAGCTCCGAAAGTTATGTATATTTTATTGTTTGCTTCCCGATACGAGGAGCTCGATGTGGAGTTCGGGGAGGCAGGTCTCGGCGACTCCAGAGGGTGCGGTTTGCAGAGGGTGTGGTTTGCAACCCGCACCCTATGGCGCGGGCGAGAACCTCGACAGAGTCCTCCGCCGCGCCCCGACGAGACCCGACGAGGGCACCGTGGTGCCCCCCGGGCCCCAACGACGCAGATCGCAAACCACACCCCGGCGTAACCATACCCTCTGTGGTCCCCGAAGGTGGCTGGTTCGTGCTTTCTCTGCTGTCGTGCATCCTGGCCGCCTCTCGCGCTCTCTGGCACGCTGGCGGGCGGGCATGGGCCCGGGCCGTGCACTGACGCTCCACGCAGTAGCGCCGGCGGCCTGCCCAAGAGAAGGAGGGCGACAAGCGCGGCGGAGCCGAGGAGCAACACACGTTGCACAATCATAACCTTTCGGAGGCCCGCGTGGATTTCTCGGATCGGCGCTGGACTCCCCCTCCCTGGCGCGCGGAGCGCGCCTAGGGCGGCGCCAGAGGCGCCGCCAGGGGGCATCAGCGCCGATCCAAGAAATCCGCGAGGACCTCCGAACATTCATGTTTGTGTCATGTTTCGTCCCTCGGAGGAAGAGGTACAGGGAGGGGGAGCAGGGCGACACGCGAGGAGGAGGAGGAGGAGGAGGAGGAGGAGGAGGAGGAGGAGGAGGAGGAGAAGAAGGAGGTAGAGGAGGGTGCGGAGGGCGAGGGCGAGAAGAAGGTGGCGAAGGTGGAAGGGGGCTCTGCCCCAGGTGGCGAGTCTTCTAGGAAGACTGGCTCTATGTTGCGCGCTCTTTCTTCAAGGGCCTCGGCAGTTACAAGCTCGTAGACGATTAGGAAGCAACTCTTGGGACGTCTGCGTGAGTGCGAGTCAGGGCTGCTAAGCCCGATTTAGGAGCCGTTGAGCCGAATCTGGCTGGATCAAGCCTGGCATTAAGCCTGGGAGTAGGCAAGATTGAACCGGATTAAGCGGGATTGTGCTCGACCAGGCCGGTCTCCGGCGCCACGGAAATGTCAGCGCCGATGCTGGAATCAACCTCCCAGGAGTTGCATCCTTACAAGAGGGCACCAAGAGCTCTCTGCCAGCTGGGACGCCTGCAATATCCCTCCACTACGGAAAGACCTAGAACATAACAACATCATGCAAGAACATGAGACGTCCGGCACAACTGAAGAACCTTCGAAGGTACCCTCACCCAAAATGCACAGGAACATCCGACAAACAAACACGAAGACCATTTGGGTACCTCCCCGAACCCACCTCGGTCTTATACCTCGGTCCGACCGTACTCGTTGGGGAAACCAGGAGGAACCGATACCGCTACTCCCCAGGCCTCTCCCTGGGTGTGTTTTGACCAGGATTTCGAGGCGAATCCAGCGGCGGCGACGAGGGCCTCCCAGGAGGGCCAAGAAGTCGACAACGAGGCAAAGGTAGCGGTATGGGTCCCTCTGCCTCCTCTGACTCCTGGAATGACGGCGCTACACAGAGTGTGTTTTGTTCGTCTTCGTGTTGTGTTCGTTATCCTTCGATCTGTCTGCGTTCTGCCTTTGCTGCGAGACAACGCTGAAACGATAACAGTCCACGAGATCGCCGGAGCACACCGTTTGGCTGAAGCCCTGCGGTCAAGAAGCGACCCGGGAATTAGAGATCTGGCCCTGGGGAGCGCCCCAGGGTCTGTAGGACCCGCTTCCCTCGGTGCCCCTCCACCGATCCCCCCCCCATCCCTCCCCTCTCCGTCCCCCCACACTGAGGGCCTCTGCAAAAGGAGAAAAAGAAAAGATTCGCGATGACAGGCGTGATCGGGGGGGGGGCTCGTCCCCCCCGATCACATCACGGCGGAGAGGGCTGCCGGAGGTCCCAGGAAATCATCCACGAAGCCGTGGGGCATCTTTGCAAATGTGGGCAAAATAGCGTGACGTGACCCGGGGGGGGGCCGGGGGGAGGGAGATTGCACGGGGGGAGGGAGATTGCACATCACAGCCGTCATCGCCAAGACCTTAAGACACGCATGCTCTTAACAGGCAACTGCTGGGAGGTCTTCGTCGGAAGAGCCGAGGAGGATTAAGCCCCAATGGAGGCTGCTCCACCAGATGAAATCAGGCCGCGGATTGAGCGGGATGGGGCCGGCTTAAGCGGGATTAGGCCGGATTTCGGGCCAGGGCAAAGTCAGACTTTGACCCCCAGGAGTTGCATCCGACGGACCTCACCCCCCCTCGCGCATGCCCATCCTCCGTCTGCGACAGCATGGCCTTATCGAATCCTCATGTCGCCAAGAAGTGAGGGCACGCCAGCCTAAGCTGGGCACTGCGAGATCTCCAAGAGCTAGGGCTCGTGGGCCCAGGACGGCCCACGAGCCTTAGCTCTGACTCCATATGGACTGGTATGACGTGTGAAGATATACGTGTCTAGTTGCATATGAAACCGAAGCGTATACATACGTATGTGCATGCACGCTTGTGTGATGTGTAGGTGTCTACACGTGGGCAAACGCAGACTGTTGCACGTCAACCAGAAAGCAGCAGCACTCTAGGACACCGCTGCTCAGCCATACACACATGTCTGAGAACAAGGTTACCAGGCTTGGTGCAAGAATGCGTTCGTTAGGCATGCCCAATAGTAGTGGCGAAAACCAACACAATTAAAACACCAACCCATGCTGATCATGGGTTTGCGGGCTGGCGGCACAAGCAAATACGGAACTGGAGGACGATTCTGAATCCAAACTGCTGCCCCCCTCCAGAATAAGCCTGCCAAGAGTCAAGCGCTAAGCTGCCAAGTGTTTGTTTGCTTTGTACGAAATTGCGATCGCGCCTGCTTCGGTCGTGCTCCGGACAGTCCAAGAGGACCCCGATCTCACTCCGAGACGGCCCCCGAACCCCCCTAGAAAGGCCCAAGGTGCTCCTTAAGGGGATCTCGAGTGGATATTTGGACGCCCTCCACCAGCAGGTGGTCCCCGAGACAGCCATCAGGCTTCAGAGAGGCTCCTGGGAGGAGAAGGAGGAGGAGGAGGAGGAGGAGGAGGAGGAAGAAGAGTAGGAGGGGGAAGAGAAATAGGAGGAGGAGGAGAAGCAGGAGATGCTGCTCCCAAGGGGCCTCCGTGAGGCCAGCAGGAGGCCCTCCGGAAGCAGCCAAGAGGAGGCCTCTTGGCCACGACCCAAGCACGTTGGCGGGATGGGCCGCAGGCCACTAGATCTGCGACCCAAGCCAGCCGGCGAAAAAAAAACGTCGACGTGTCCGCCACACATGACCCCAAGAGGGCCTCCGAGAACCACTGAGGGGCCCTCAGGAGATCCCTGATCAGTCACCTCCTCGTCCTCCTCGTCTTCCTCCTCTTCTTCGTCCTCCTCCTCCGGGAAAACCAGAAGGTAGCGATGCTGCTACTCCCCGGAGCTCTCCTGGTGTGCGTTCTGACCAGAACTTCGAGGCGAATCCAGCTGTGGCGACGAGGCCGTATGGGTGCCTTTTCCTCCTGCTCCTTCCCCTCATGCTCCGCCAAACGCACCCCCCCCCCTCCCAAGTGTTTCAGCACCGGCTGGGCGGGCGCGCCGATCTTCGCGCAGTGGTCCTTGGCCATGGAATTGGAGCGACCTACGCCACCGAGGGGGGGGGGGGCATGCGGCAGGGCTGAATCGCGCGCTCCCTGCAAGCCTTCGGCTTGGCAGGCCCACGGCCCAAGCTCGGCGTTTCGGCATTGGGCGAAAGGGGGGGGGGGATGGGGGCGGTCTGGCTCCAGACCTTCACAGTCAACCCGTACAGTAAGGACGCGCGATAAGGATGCAAGGGCCTTGGATGCCCATTTCGAGCGGGGCGCGGCCAGCGAAAGTGGCCAAGGATGGACCGAGGAGGCGAGGATGCAGGGGTACCCCTGGGAAGGTTGCCCATCCTTGCTATGCGGGTTGACTGTACTTCACGCGACTGCTTGCAGAAGTGCGTACTATGGGGGAGACCCCACATGCTTGAAACAGGCGCCAAGACAGCCAAGATCTACGCCATGGGGGTTGTGGAGGAGGAGGAGGAGGAGGAGGAGGAGGAGGAGGAGGAGGAGGGCGGAATGGAGAGGGGGTGCGAGGGCCCGCGCCGATCGTCAAAACAACAAATAAGAAGACAATGACTGTCGGCCTGGACACTGCTCTACCGAGCTGCCCCCCTCTCTCCCGCCGTGGGCCAGTCCTGGTTTCCCAGGTCAGGACTGGAAACTCACCTCGACCTTCCGATAGGGGACCGCATGCGAACCCTACCCCTACCCCCCACGATTTCTGAGGGTGAGGGGGAGTGAACCCCACCCTCCCCCTTAGGGTTCGCATGCGGTCCCCTATCCAAGGCAAAATCCAAGTGAGCTGCACCTGGACGGTACGCCTCCGACACGGGACTGATGGGCTGCAGCCACACTTGCGATAAATTTCGCGGGTCATTACGGAACAAGGCGTAGATCCAGTTGCGGGACTCTGCCGTGCGGCTTTCTGAACAAATCTGGGAACATGTCTAGCTCACGGGCGCAAGCGAGAATCCCCCTCCACACTCACGGCGCCTCAGCGTTTTCAAAAACTCGCTGACCTCTCAAAAGTCAACAACATAATGGGGAATCGCGCGTCTATGCATCAAAAGATCTGGGTCCTATTCCATGGGGCTTCGCAGAACAGTCACAGCATAACGCAGAGTGTATGATTGTCTGGCGGGTTCTCCTGGCCACACGTGTCAACAACATAACTACACAGTGCACTGGGCCGCCATTTGCCACCAAGTGGTGGACAAACATACCATGGCATAATGAACGTGCTCTTGGCCCCCAACCAGATCAACACTACACCCAACCCGTGTCAACTAACCAAGGGCAACAGCCCACCGACCCAGCACGTCGGGTGGGCGCTGGCAGAGGCCACGGGACCGAAGCCGTCAGGACGCGGCGAGCACCGCCAGGAGGTGGACAGGGCCAGCCAGCATCGAGTCGCGAGATCGGATCGGATCGGAACATTCACCGAATCGGGCTGAACCCACGGAGTCTGAATCGCAGCAACGCCGTGCGAGCCTCGGGCCGCACTGCATCGCCCGCAAACCGACATCGGGTCGGATCGGGTCGGCTGGAATCGCCGTCCGCCCGTCCGATCTGATCAACATGGGCCCTGGATGCACGATTGGATGTGGCAGCCAAGAGGCGAACGCAAGTCTCTGCGCCGATCGCTGGCTGGATGGTGCCACGCGGGGAGGAAACCACGGCACCAAGCTGCAAGACGCTCGGTCTTTCACTGTGTTGCATCTTCGGGGGGCCTTGTCTGTTCCGTCGCGCCGCGATTCGTGTCGAATCTGTCGAATCCGTGCCGAGCGAATCGAATCCGTGTCGAATCCGTGTCGAATCGGGATCGAACCAACGTCGAACACGCGCCGAAGCCACGTCGGAGTTCAAGAGAAGACTGCCAATTAGAGGGCAGGAAAGGTCCCACCGAATATGCAAAGTAACTTTAAGCGTGTCTGACCAGGGGGGACAAAACCTCCAAGCACAACATCACGTCCTCCTTGCAGAAGCATGGCCAAGACGAAGCGGACATCATGGTCGTCTTACACGTCCCTGCCAACGGCCGAACACATTTGAAACTTGTCTGCAGTGACCGTCCTTGCTGCCTTCGTCTCCGATGATCACGCCTACATTCTTGCAATCGACCCGCGACTGGCGGCTCAACACGATCCCAACGATTGCAGTCTGGAAGTCGCCCGAGGCACGCCCTAAAAGCAGATGGGGCTGCGATTGTCGCTCTCCAAGCTTCGTTTCCTCACATGTGTGCGAAACATGCTTGGCAAAGCACGCGGTTGTACAATCACGCATCGGATATTTACTTATCGACCAAGGACCCAATTGTGCTGCTACAGTCTGTGGTCTCCCCCCGCAAAGAATGTAACACGCTGATGCGGTTCGACTGTTTGCACTTCTTCTGCATGCATGTGATAAGCAAGCCAAGCAAATTACTACCGGGAAGCATCAACATCAGCTGCGGGGACCGTACGGCACCACGCTGCCATTCAAATAGCCCAGGATCTTCCTCGGCGGAATGAGGAAACATGTTCATACGATCGGACGGGCACGCTGGGTATGCAAAGCAACTGAGCATGAAGAGAATAGTATAACAGAATTGAGAAACCGACATCGCCACCACGGCTGCGGAAACCATCCGCGGGAGTCCAGCACTACCCGCAAATCGCTCGGCGCGAGATGCTTGCGTGGCTGGCGCTCCACCGAGATCTAGCATCCAACCCTGAGACCCCAGGACGTCCATGGATGTTTGGTGTGGGAACGTCACGCTTCCCATGGCAAAAACATCGAAACCCAAGAATCCCAGGGCACCCTTGGCATGGGCCCCCGCTGTAGATGATTTCTCCAGCGCCTCCCAACGCCAATGTGTTGAGGGAAAGCGCCCCGCGGCGGGGTCGGAAACCAACTGCACGCAGCAGATTTCGCATTCTCCGCCCGTTCCATACCCCCCATTTTCAAACCGAATCCTGGTCGAGGCGCTCCCCTCCTCCCCACGCCTCCCCTTCTTTTTATTAGTCCTCCTCTTCGTCATCTTCTTACAGGCAGATTTTGAACCAAAAACTGAAAAATGTTCGATCACAAATATCAAAAACAGGAAATACTAAAAAAATCGTCCCCAGACTATGTTTGACTGTTTCTGAGTACTCCTCCCGTAGAGGGGCGTGCCCGACTTCAGGGTAGGGGGAGGGGGGACGGCTTCTTAGTAGGAGGCTGCTCCTCAGAAGGCGCCAGACCAGCATCTACGGACACGGCCCGCGCCGTCTACGAAGCAGGGTTGCTTCCAAGGAGCCTTCCCCCCTCCCCCTTACGCCCCTGTGCGCGCAGACATCTACTCACTTCCCGCACCTCCTCATCCCCCTCCCCCTCCTCCCCCCCCTCCCTCCTCCTCCCTCCTTCCCTCCCTCCCTCCCTCCCTGTCCTCCTCCTCCTCCTCATCCGTCTCCTCCTTCTCGTCCTCCTCGTCCTCCTCGTCCCCCCTCCCTCCCTCCCTCCCTCCTCCTCCTCCTCCTCTCTCCTCCTCCTCCTCCTCCTCCTCTCCTCCTCCGCCTCCTCCTCCTCCTCCTCCTCCTCCTCCTTCCCAAATCCGTGCTTCGGTGCGGATCGTCTGCGCGCCTCGTCTCCGTCCGTCGTCGTCGGCGGCGGCGGCGGCGCCGTCGTGGTCGTGGTGCGTGTTGCTCTGCCAGGGACTCCTTCCCCCTGTGCAGTGACCACCCGCTCGGCGTACCAAACGATGCACGCCGCCTGGCTGTCCGTCTGTCCGCCCCTGGCCATCGCTCGGACGTCCATTCCCTGTGCTTTGTTCGGCTTCGTGCGTGGTTTTTTCGACAAATGATCAAGGATGCTCCTCGATGGTCCTCGCCGAAGGAAAAATGCACACGTCCGAGCGATGCCAAGGTCCGTCCGTCTGTCTGCTTGTCTTCCCGCAACTTCCCGGCTCTCTGAGCCAGGGCGCTTCGAGCTTCATAGCTCGGGAACGCGTCGGCCACCGCCGCCTCCTCCCTTGTCGGTGGCCCTGACGAGGTTGGGGGAGAGGGTGCCGAAACGGTTCCAGAGTCCAGCAAGGCATGAGGGTGTCAACCCAATTTCTCTGGCTGATGCTCTGGGGGGCGCTGTGCTCAGGGGAGGCTGCAGCACCGCTCAACGAAGTGCTTCCAGAAGAGGTTCGCGCGAGGCCTCTCCTATTGTGGAGGCGTCGCCGAGAAGCCTCCCAAAACGTGCCAGCGCGTCCAAACGAAAGGGGCCCATACTGACTTTACGCCTCCCCCTCCACTTCCCATCTCTTCCCATACTTTGGACGCTTCTGAGTGCCTGTGTCCGTTGTTCCCTGCTGACGAACACCTTCCCTGAGATCTGGGCGCAGCCTTTCTTGCTGCACGCTGGCGCTCTCGCCCAAGCTCGGGCCTCCTTGGCCGTCACGCATCGATCCAGCTCGGGAAGTGCAGTGGGCAGATGGGGTCCAGGGTTCCCCGGCCGTGATTCTTCGATGTCGCATTGTTTTGATTCTGTATCTGGACGTGGGTGGGAGTCGAGCGCTGTTTCCCGTGCACTCGGCGCAGAGGCGAGCGGTGCCGGCACAGAGGCGAGCGGGGGCCGAACGACGGCCCGGTAGGACGAACGAGCACAGGCCACAGATGACACACGACGCCGGGACAGCGACCGAGCGAAGAACCGATGCCAATAGCGCGAAGGGACAACAGCGACCAAGCAACCAAGCCCTAAAAGCACTCAATCACCGACTGCAACAAGCAGGCACAGTCTCCTTATTCACGAGGTCACAAGTCCTGCAGTGGCCCAACATCTTTCCACCATCCTCAGCTTCGTCCCCCCCCTCCCCCACATGATCAAAGGTGGCAGACATCGGCACACACCGACCCTGACGCATCGATAGACGGTTCCGCCACGGCTTGTCGATCGGTGGAGCCCGCGACGAGAAGCAGTCAGGCACGCTGACTCGTTTGAGTACGGTCGTCTCGGGTCATTCTGGTCGGTCTGGGCATACATAACAGGGTTTAGCGTGGTGGTGTCTCTAGAAGAGCCAAAGGGATGTCTTCCCTCTCCGTCGTCGTAGTCGTCGTCGTTCTCCTCTCCTTCACCCCGCCTCTCCTGCACGCTGTGTTCCGCAAATGGTTCAACAGGGTCCTTCTCCCCGTCCTCGCGCTTCGCCCAACGCAATAGCAAGGCTCGCCCGTGTGATATCCGGACTGCGTGAGAGGGGCGGTAAAGGGGAGAGATGGCTCGAGGGGGGGGGTCTTGACTTGGAATCCGGGATGCATCGCCGAGAGGCCCTCGACAGCGAAACGCCACGCTCCTGGATGCCCCCGTATCTTTTTTGGGCCATAGGTCTCCAAATCGCCCCAAGACCCCCCACCCCGAAAAGAGCTTCAAGAGAGCCGCGAGAAAGCCCCAAGAGAACCCCAAGAGGGCCCCATGAGGGCCCCAAGATGGCCGCAGAAGGCATCCAAGAGGCTCTCGTAAAGCAGACGATCCGCCGCGCAGGCCTCGTCTTCCTCCTCCTCCTCCTCCTCCTCCTCCTCTTCCTCCTCCTCCCCCTCCTCCTCTTCCTCGTCCTCCTCCTCGTCCTCCTCTACCTCGTCCTTCTCATCCGCGAAACTCAAAACTCGGGACTGTGCCACCACGAGTGGTCGAAACCATCGAACCCCTCCCACCTGGCGTTGCTGGGGGGGAGGGCGCCAGAAGCCCCTCCTCCCGCTCCCACGAGCAGAAAGCAAAGCGTAAACGCAAGATTTGGGAACGCAGCGCGCGGACTTCTAGGATCGGCGAAAGGGCCCCCCTGGCGGCGCCTCGGCGCCGCCCCTGGCGGCGCCTCCGCGCGCCAGGGAGGGTGATCCGGCTCCAAGCAGTTGTACTCTTGCAATTGCTCTTCTTCGAGCTCCTCTTCCTCCTCCTCCTCCTCCTCCTCCTCCTCCTCCTTCGTCCCCTCTTCCTCTTCCTCCATCCTCCTCCTCCTCCTCCTCCTCCTCCTCCTCCTCCTCCTCCTCGTCCTCATCCTCATCCTGCGACCAAGACGGCTCCAGAAGACCCCACACAAGGCGCCTGCCCCGGACACCCTCATCGTGAAGTGTCTGGAGCTAGCCGCCACTGCTGGACCCCCCATCCTCTCCTCCTCCTCCTTCCTCCTCCCCTCCTCCTCCTCCTCCTCCTCATCATCCTCATCATCATCATCATCATCATCATCATCATCATCATCATCATCATCATCATCATATCCTCATCATCCTCATCCTCATCCTCATCCTCATCCTCATCCTCATCCTCCTCCTGCGACTGCTCCTGCTCCTCCTCCTCATCCTCCTCCTCCTCCTCCCTCCCTCCTCCCCCCTCCTTCCCTCCCTCATCCTCCTCTCTCCTCCTCCTCCTCCTCTCTCCTCCTCCTCCTCCTGCTCTACCTACACTATTCCATGGTCTCACCTCCTCCTCCCTCCTCCTCCTCCTCCTCCTCCTCCTCCTCCTCCTCCTCCTCCTCCTCCTCCTCTCCTCCCCTCCCCCTCCTCCCCTCCTCCCTCCCTCCTCCTCCTCCTCCTCCTCCTCCACTCCCTCCTCATCCTCCTCCACCCTCTCCTCCTCCTCCTCCACCTCCTCCTCCTTCTGCTCTCCCTCACACTCTTCCATCGTCTCCTCCCCCTCCTCCTCCTCCTCCTCTCTCCTCCTCCTCCTCCTCCTCCTCCTCCTCCTCCTCCCCCTCCTCCTCCTCCTCCTCTCCGCCTCCTCCTCCTCTCCTCCTCCTCCCTTCCTCCTCCTCCTCATCCTCATCCTCATCTCATCCTCATCCTCCTGTTCCTCCTTTTTATCGCCTCCTCTCCCTCCACCTCTCCTCCACCTCCACATCCTCCTGCTCCTGCTCCAGCTCCTGCTCCTGTTCCTGATCCTCCTCCTCCTCCTCCTCCTCCTCCTCCTCCTCCTCCTCCTCCTCCTCCTCCTCCTCCTCTTCCTCCTCCTCCTCACGCATTTCGACGGACGTAAATCAACCGGCACCAAGGTGGCCCCAGAAAGCCCCTGCGAGGCTCCTGTGCGCGCATCCCGCCGACGGGCCGCCGCCAACCGCGCGTCCGGCCCCGCGCGCGGGCGCAGGGGCGGCTCCGCTGCCGGAGGCAGATCTGGATGAAGTGGCAGATCCTCGCAGCGCGGCGGCGTGGGCGACGGCGACGGAGACGACGACGACGACGACGGCGACGACGTCGACGACGGCGACCGCGACGGCGACAGCGACGACGACAACGGCGACTGCGACGGCGACGACGATAAGGACGATGACGACGGTGACGACGACGGCCATGACGACTGCACTAACGACGGCGACAGCGACGGCGACGGCGACGACAGCGACGGCGACGGCTCCGACCGTCGCCGGCGGCGCTGCGGCCGCCGCGCGGCGGCTGCCTCGGCGGCCAGACGCCCGCGAGTCTCACGCGAGATGCCGTGCAGTCAGGTCGCACAAGCACGACGCGGGGTGAGGGTATGCAAGGGCCTTAGATCGGCGGCGACGATAGGGGCGAATAGCCCAGGGGCGGGCATTACACGCATTCGCCCAGAAGCCTCGTCGACGACACGGATCATCAGCGCCCATGGATACATGCATTGCCCCCTGGGCTATTCGCCCCCATCGACGCCTCCGATTGGAAGGCCGTGTTGACGTTTTCCGAACGGGACTGGCCAGCGGAAGTCGCAAAAGATGGGCTGAAGGGGCGAGGATGCAAGAGACCTCGGCAAGATGCTCATCCTTACTTTTCAACCTCACTGTATGGGGGGCCTCCCACATAGGGTCCGAGGAGATGGGGTGGGAGGATCACGCCGCATCGCGAATACATCGACGACGCATTGGTGATGCATTGGCGACGTCGGCGGTGCATCCGCGACGCCAGCTAAACGAAACGAGACCCACATCGAGCCGCATCGCCAATGCATCAGCCATGCACTCGCGATGCGGCGCGATCCTCCGACCCCACCTACTCGGACCCCACCTGGGAGACCTGGAAGCACGGGTCTTGGGGAAACCATTTGGTACCGATACCGCTACTCCCCAGACCTCTCCAGGGGCGCGCTATGACCAGGATTTCGACGCGAATCCAGCGGCGGCAACGGGGGCCATCCAGGAGGCCCCAAAACGGGGAAACGAGAAAAGGTTCGCGGTATGGGTAAGCGAAATGACATAACGACCTTACGCAATGGCCTACGCGGGCCACCGGCCCCGCAAACCCCGCGTGGAGAACGATCGCGGTTGCGACGCGCGGCTTTGCGCGGGCAACTTATCACGCGCCGTTGCCCATGCAGACGGCCCCGCTTTCGTCGCCCAGTTGGAAGAGGAGGAGGAGGAGGAGGAGGAGGAGGAGGAGGAGGAGGAGGAGGAGGAGGAGGAGGGGGAGGAGGAGACGGAGGAAAGGAGGAGGAGGCGGAGGAGGAGGAGGAGAAGCAGGAGGGGGAGGAGGAGGAGGAGGAGGAGGAGGAGGAGGAGGAGGAGGAGGAGGAGGAGGAGGAGGAGGATTAGGTCAGGTTAGGCACGCCACTAGACCCGCCACCTTATGCAGGCACAGAAGCCCCTGCACAACACGGCGAGCCCATGGAATCTCCTCATCGATCCAATTCCACCGCCGCTCGTCGGCCCTTAGGGCACGGTGGGGGCCCACTCCCAGGTGCCAGGGTCGCGGGCACACTGGGGTTCACGACGGGCGACCGAGCGGCGCCCTTTGGGCTCGGTGGGGGCCCACTCCCAGGTGCCAAAGTCGCGGGCACACTGGGTTCACCACGGGCGGGCGAGCGGCGGCGGCGGCGAGGGACTCAGATGGCGGAGGCCCAATCTCGCCGCTGGCCGACGACGGGTTCAGCTCCTCGCCGTCGTAAATTAAGTCCAGTTCAATATACTCTCCAGCGGGCTGTACGAATGCCGTCGAGGAAGACCTTGCTGCGAATACTTGTGGTAGTCCAGTCCGCTGCGCACTGGACTCGGTATCTCCGATATTATTTCCATGGTCGTGCTGCACCTCGGGGTCGCCGTAACCCATCATTCGAATCTGCAGTGCGTCCTGACCGCGTACTGTGTCGACTGCACTCCTGCCCCTCTCGCTGTTTACCACGCGGGTGCACCTGCGGGCAGCTTCTAGCAAAACGTTCGGCGACTGAGCCCAGCCCCACGCGCTGTTTACCTCACGGGCGCACCTGGTGGATGGGACTTGCGTTCTAACACCACCAGCTTGGGCGCCTCCATGCGCTGCAGGCCTCCCCGAAACTCGACGACGCTCGCACGCGGCAGGCGGCATGTCAATGCATTCTCGAACAGCTTGGACCAATGCCGTCGAAGGAGAACTTGCTGCGGATACCTGTGGCTGCCCAGCCCGCTGCACTCTGGACTCGGCTTCTCCGAAAAAATCCCCGAGGTCGCGCTGCAGCTGGGGGGGCGTCGTGTTCCTTCACCTGCGTCTGCATCTCCTCTAGGACAGGGACTGTGTCAACTCCATCTGCAGCGAAGCCTGCCGCCTCAACTTGCCCCACTCGCATCGGCCCACCGCGCGCTCGTGCGGCTTGATGTCCGTGGAGCTATTGGCACAGCAGTTGGCGGTGGTGGTGTCCCAAAAGGTTGCTGCGGCACATGTGCAGCGGGAAACTCTTGGTCGCGCATCTGCCTGACCAGCCTTGCACGTTCCGCTTCCAGAGCCGCCTTCGGCGGGCCCCTGTAGCCAGGCTATCTCCCATCGCGAATGCGGTTCAATGCGTCCTGGCCGTTCTTTGTGGTGGCTTCCTCGCAGGTCTCTCTCAATCCTTTGCCAGTCGTGGTGCCGTACGCAGCGCATTAGGCACAGAACAATAGGCCGCGTTTCGTCGACTCGCTGATGGCGCGTGTCGGGTGTAATTTGCCATTGCCCATAACGCGATCACCCTTTAAGTCGACACTCTCAGTGGCCGTGACAGAGTTGGTCTCGCACTGCGTGTCCACGAACTCATGCAGGGCGCCCGCCGTGGCGCACTGTCTGCGCGCCGTACAAAACCACGTATTATTTAACCATGTCGCGCTTCGACCTCTCGGCCATGACTTTTGCTGTATCACTCTTTACTTTGGGCTTGGCTGTGGACGATCTTTCGGCACGCCAAGGATCAGCGTCTGCAGAGTCGGCCAGCGCTCGTCGTGCTCGGAGTCGCACATGGGCGCAGATCGAGCCCCACTCGTCCGCACGCGGCAGCGGTTGACATGCCCTTTCCCAAGGCGGTTCTGCTGCCACCGTCACCAGGGCGTCCGCGAAACCGCGGCCGACCGCGAAGATCGGGTTGATCACTTCCGCCTCGTTCTCGTCCTGATGGGATTGCGCCCATTCCACCTCGACGTGCCGTTGCTCGTTCTCCAGTATGGCTCGCTTGATGCGTGCCCATATATCTGCATTTCTACCGCACCCTGGGTCACGAGCCTTGCCTTTGTTCAAAGCGTTGAGCAGGGGGTAGTGGCCCGTGGCATAAACGATATCACCAATAGTCTCTTCGATAGCGGTCGCGAAAGCGGTAAGCTCTGCCCTAGGTGCTGTCTGTCGCCACCCAGGTAGATCTGCCATCGCGCCCGCTGCCATGTTCCACACGCCATCGATCAACTTCATGGCAGCTACCCCGATTCCGACCCTTCTGCGCCTGGGATCTACTCCGTGAAATCCCCCCGATCCGTCTCCGAAGATGTGCACCTTCCTGCCGGAGACTCTCGCATGCTCGAATGAACCGAACCTTACGTAGTCCTGCAAGTCGGCGTCGGCGACGATCGGGTGCGTGAACTTCTTCGGCGGAATGCCTCGCAACCATAACGCAGGGTGGGCATCCACTCCAGCCAGCGCTTTCGTCACCAGGTAGTCTGCCTTCTCGTGTGCGTCGTTGCCTTTGTTACAGAGACATGTGCAGGTGCGATGGAAAAGGGTATCTGGCCCCTGTGCGCACCGCCCGCAAATGTCGGACTCGCGTTCATAGCCAGCATGAATGTGTCTGACTCTTAGCCACTGCCCACCTGCGACGACGACGTTGTTGAGGGCCCCATCGTGCCATTCTGCCTTGTCCGCGTACCTCTTTTGTTCTCTGCCGATTTGCCATGCGTCGCCTCCATTGCACAAATCTTCGCCCTGGCGATGCGTGGCTGCTTGCTTCCACCTAGCTGTGTCCAAGTCGATCTCGAGGTCTCCCAGGAGCTGGGTGTACTCAACGGTGTACACCTCGCATCTGCCTTGTTGGTCAATAAACGGCAACCGCCATTCTCCGTGTCCTTGCGGCGTGGGTCGCTTCCATAGTGCTGCTTGCGCCGGTGTCCAGCCTGCCGTGATAAGCGTCGCCTGCACAGCGGCGGCGGGCCCATGAACCTTGTGCCACATCTTGGCCCCAATACGCTGGAGAGTTCGATGCGTCGGTGCCCAAAGTTGTCGCAATCGTCTGTGGGGCTCTGGGTGTAGCAGCAATTGGCGTAGCGATTCGCTGACCAGCTGCCGCCGTAAAGAGATGCCTGGGTCTTTGAGATGACGTAGCACCGCCATTCCCGCAGATAAGCATCGCCCTGGGCCTGGCCCCGCGGCCGATCGCATAGCCATACGCCGACGGTGAAGTATCCGACTGGGTGCTCCCCCACAGGCCCCGCGTCCTAAAGTAGCTTGAGGTGCCGCGCCCACCGAGAAGAGGCCCTTCGTGATCTTCGCAACTCTGGTGGCCATGCGTCGTACCCGAAAGATCTTGCCTGTACGCGGTTTGGCTTTCCGATGTCTGGCTCTAGTTTTTGTTCCTGAGAACGCTTGCCCGTGCCGCTGACGTCAGTGCCCAGGTCGATCATGCCCGCTTGGTGCTTACAAGGGAGCCCCCGCTGTGCTAACCTTTCCCGAATCCGTCGCCGTAGCTGAGGGTTCGAGGCGACCAGTGCTGTTTTCGGTGGAATCTTGAGGTTTCTGCTTGCGGCTTGTTTCATAAGGTCGTCCGCGTGCCCCGCCATCTGGTGTACGACTGCCTCTTCGGGGCCCTCGACTCTGCCCACTGTGCCGTCGACGTACGTCCATAGCCCAGCTGTCTGTACACGATTTTGGGCTGCGTCAAGGAGAGGGAATAAATATATCGTCGCAAATGTGGTGCCGTGAGCCGATCCTGCTACAATGGAGCAGGTCGGGTCGATTCTGGGGCCAATCAAACCGGTATGCTTGAGGTGCCTCGGGCCCAAGAAAGCTTCCACCTCCAACGCTATGATCGTCGGTGAAAATCTCAACTGAATGCCAGCATTGATCAACCAACCAAGATCTAGGGAATCACATTCAAAACTGCTCCATGTCGGCGAAGAGTTCTGCGCGTGCGTTTCCCATGGCTTGTCCTGTCTCGTCCAGGGTCGCGCGTACAAGCGCTGCCCTCAATGCTGACGACCCTCTGATTGCTGTGTCCCAGTGATCCTCCAAACTGCTGTGTCCATACGTCCACTACACCTGACCGCATGCGGGACCATATTCGCACTGTCATAAGTAGTAACCCCAGCACACGGTCCCCTCCTGCTGGTTTGCCTGCGATAGCGCCGATCGTGCCGAGGATCTGTGGGGGGCCACATGAGGTTGTCTTCCGATTCGCGAATGATGTGCACGTGCTCGATATTGCGTTGGTCGGGGAGCCGCTCGATGACCAGGGGGCCAATGCCGTCGACTCCGCGAGCTTTCTTAACCCCCATCCGCTTCGTGGCCGAGGAGGAGAAGGAGGAGAAGGAGGAGGAGGAGGAGGAGGAGGAGGAGCAGGAGGAGACGAACGGAGGATCGCGGTCTTCGCTGCTTCTCCTCGAACTCTCGACCCATCGTCCCCTCGCCGGACCTCGTGCCGTGCCTGTCGGCCTGAATTCGCGCAGCGCAAAAAGGATACCGTGGGATGAGGACGTGGGAGAGGTTTAAAGTTTATAGACGGACCTAGGCCAGAAGAACATCATATGAGACCCTCCGTCGGCCAAAACAAATAGAAAATCCAAGGGTACCTCTCCATGATGCGCAAGAAACAACCAACAAACACAAAGAAAACTAGGGTACCCTCCACGACCCGACCTCGATCTTATACCTCGGTCCGCCGCCGAATTTGGTTTGTGGGTCAAAACTCCGGTCCCAGCGGCCGTTCGGGACGAACCCAGCACCCCCGGAACGCTCGCGGCGAGGCGCAGCCGCTGGAACGCATCCAGAGGCTGGGAAACCGCCGAGAAATGGCAAAAATGAAAGAAAACCTCGAACGTCGAGCCCGAAAACTCGAATTCCTCCTCCTCCTCCTCCTCCTCCTCCTCCTCCTCCTCCTCCTCCTCCTCCTCCTCTTCATCCTCCTCCTCGAACCCGAAAACCTCGAACCTCGAACCCGAAAGCTTCCCCCTCGAACCACCAAGGCTCGCACCGTCGAGGCATGGCCACGAGATCTTAGGGCAAGAGGAGGGGCCCCTCCGCCGACGGCCTGCAGGCCCGCAGCGGCACCCCGGACGAGCAACAACCTCGAGGCTCGAGGAGCCCGAGCGCGGAGAGCACGAGCGAACCCCTCCGCAGCCCGAGCGCGGAGAGCACGAGCGAACCCCTCCGCCGCCAGGGCTTGGGGGAACAAACAGTTACAGTGGAGGCCAGTCCACAAGACACCTTCCACAAGAAACCCAACCCTGAGACCCCAGGGCGTCCATCGATTTTTGGTGCGGGAACGTCGCGCCTTCCCATCGCAAAACCATCGAAGCCCAAGAAACCCAGCGCACCCTGGAGGCAAACATGGTGTTTCTTGACATGGGCCCCCGCTGTACCCATACAGTCGAAAAGAGTCATAAGGAACCCTACGCAGGTAAGGTGCCGAACTCTAGGCACCGACGCTGTTTCTGGCTCCGCACCGACACGTACACTGAAAAGTGGATCCTGGCGTATAGAGTATAGAGCTCCTGGTGTGTATACATGTTGTCGGTGTCTTCCCTGTGAGAACGGGGGAATAATTATACACCACACCACCCCGACGTCGTCCCCGACCCTCGAAAAGTCCCGGGACTGAAAAACAGCCCGCCACTGGTGATTAATGTAAACAGTTACGGATAAAGTCGAAACGCCGTCAGAAGGAACCCTCAATAAGGAACGAGGCCCCTTTTCCTGAGTTAAACTTCGATTTCCCACAGAAGGCCTAAGGAACACCTAAGACAACTGCAAAATAATCAAGGAACACTGGGCCCCTTCCAAACGAAATTGGGTCCTTCTTCAGCGGCACGACTGTACCGCTTCTCCCCGGACCGCTCCAAAGGTGCACTCCGACGAGAACTTGTGAAGGACCACCCAGCCGTGGCATCGAGGGCCTCACAGGAGGCCCAGACATGCGACAAAAACGAGTCAGGGGAGTGGGTGCATCTATATCCTTCGGCATCCGCCGATGTGTTTTGTGTTGTCCCATGCACCGCCCCAAATGCCCCGACATTTTCCCCTGGGTCAACTCCTGTCCCGGATCTCTATTTGACGGCCCTGCACCGGCCCCAGGGGCCCAGGGTCGAAGGAGCACGCCCGGGCGGAGAAAAAATCACAGCGTCGGAGATCTGGGCACCGTCTTTCCTCATCCCAGGAGGTATGTTTTTCAGCCCAGCGCCGGCTGCACATCGCGACCAGTGACAGCTTTGGACGCCCGAAATGGGTGCGGAAAAAAGGTACAATGCTCAACAACAGAAAATGCTGTCCGAAACTAGTAGCAGCCGCTGTTGGGCAGGCGGCCTTCTGCTTCAAATGGACAACGCCTGCGGCGACACGGACAGCGAATCCTGTTTCACGACCGTACCCATTGATCGTTCCGAAAAGCGGGCGTCAATCATGAGATCGGGCTCCTCCCGCGCGCCGCCGCATCTGGTCAGCGCCATCGCTGCCGCGACCTTCGATGCGCCATCCGGGTGCCAATCCAAGACTTGGAGGGTGCGCCGCTGGATCTCCCCAAGTGGGGGGGGGTTAGGACCCCCCCCCCTCCCCCCCTTCCCCGATCCGTCGTCGGGCAACCCCCACCCTCCCCCGTTCCCCGATCCGTCGTCGGGGACCCCCCCCCCGTCCCCCCCTTTCCCCGACCCGTTGTCGGGGACCCCCCCCCCCCTCCCCCCCTTTCAAAAGGGGGGGGAAAGGGGGGTCCGACCCCCCCCCCTCCCCCCCTTTCGCCACGCCGCCCCCTGACGCCGGAACCCGACCCCCGCCACCCCTACCCCTAGTCTTCACCCGAACCCAAACCCCGAATCCGAACCCTAACGACTAACCCCAGCCCCAAAGGGAGTCACGAGGGGCCCCCTACCCCCTAACCAGTAACCCTAGCCCCCTACTCGCTACCCCCTACTCACTACTCGCTATTCGCTACTCACGACTCACTACTCACTATCCACTACTCACCACCCACCACCCACTACTCGCTTCTCACTACTCCCTATTCACTACTCCCTCCTCCCTAATCACTACTCACTACTCACTACCCACTACTCACTACTCACTACTCACCAAGCACTACTCACTACTCCCTAGTCACTACTCAATAATCAAAACTCATTACCCGTTACCCAATATCCACTACTCACTACTCACTACGAACTACTCATTGCCCACAAATCTCTACTCACTACCCACTACTCGCTACTCGCTACTCCCTACTCCGTACACACTACTGACTACACAGTACTCAGTACTCGCTACTCGGTACTCCCATACTCGCTACTCAATACTCACTCCTTACTCCCCGCTACTCACTATTCACTACTCACTATTTACTATTCCCTACTCACTGGTCACTACATAGTCTCTAGTCACTAGTCACAACTCACTAGTCACTAGTCACTAGTAACTACTCACTACCCACTACTCACCCATCGCTACTCACTACCCACTATTCGCTACCCACTTCTTACTACTCACTGCTCACTAGTCCCTACTCCCTACTCCCTACTCAGCACTCACTACTCACTACTCGCTACTCCCTACTCTTTACTCACTAATGAGTGCCCACTACTCAGTACTGACTCTACTCACTATTCACTACTCACTACTCGCTACTCACTACTCACTACCCACTGCCACTGCCCACTACTTTCTATTCACTATTCATCACTACTCACTACTCACTATTCACTACGCACTACGTACTACTCAATACTCACTAATCACTACGCACGATTCACTACTCACTACTCACTACTCGCTACTCACTACTCACTACTCACTACTCACTACTCACTACTCACAACTCACTACGCACTACGCACCACCCACAACTCACTACTCACTACTCACTACGCGCCACCCATTACCCACTACCCACTACTCACTACCCAGTACTCATTACTCCCTACTCCCTACTCAGTACTCACTACTCGCTACTCGCTACTCACTACTCACAACTCACTACTCGCCACTCACTACTCACTTATCAGTACCCACTAATTACTCACTATTCACTACTCACTACTCCCCACTCCCTACTCCCTACTCCCTACTCGCCACTCACTACCCACTACTCACACTCACTACTCACTACTACTCACTACCCAATACTCACTACTCACTACGCACTGACGCACTACTCACTACTCACCACTCCATACTCCCAACTCCGTACTCCCTACACGAGGGGGGCGGGGGTCCGACCCCCCTCCCCTTTCCAGCGCCAAGGGGGGGAGGGGGGGGGGGGTCCGGACCCCCCTCGCCCTCTCAAGGGAGGGAGGGGGGGGGGTCGGGACCCCCCCCCTTAAGGGGGGGAGGGGAGGGGGGGGGTCCGGACCCCCCCCCCTCTTGAAGGAGGGAGGGGTGGGGGGTTCTGAACGCATCCCCCCCCCCCCCCCCTTTTAGTGTATTCAGGGAGATCCACTGGCGCACTTTCCAAGACTTGCGCCGCGCGCCTGTTCAGATCCTCAGCCTCTCCCACTCCAGCGCTCGAGACCATGCTGCTATGGCCGAACCCCGAAAACGTAGCGCTCGCCCCGAAGCTATCCACCCGCATCGCCTCCACCAAAAGCCCTTCCAAAGGGAGCCGCACGCTCGCCCTGGATCCGATGTGGGAAGCCGTCGAGGTCGCATCGAACCGGGGGAGTCGACAAGAGTCCTGCATCGCCCGCCCCCCCGCCCCCGAAAGCCCTGCCAGAGGCAGCCGCGCGCTCGCGCCGGGCCGAGCCCGCGGAGGCTGGTCCTGCCGAGCGAGAGGCCGGACAGGAAGGGCAGGCCGCGCGCCTGCAGCACCTGGGCGGGCGCGCGGGGGGGGTACTTTTGGCTCGGAGTCCGGGCAGAAGCATACGCCACGAACGCCACCAGGGTAGGCTCGTGCAGCGTCGGCGCGCGCACAGGCTTTTGACGCCGCGTCGATCGCTCAACCTTGAGTCGCTCGTGGCCCCGATGGCTCCAGGTTGAATTCAGTCAGGTCCAGTGGGCTTGCAGTGTCCATCGGTGCTCCCGCGTCGCAGAATTCAGTTTTGAATGCCTTCGCCGGCGTCGACGGCGCGCCAACGCCGCATGAACCTGCCGTACACAGACACCCGCCGACGAAGTCTGCATGTGCCTTCAGGGAGGGTGGCGGTGTACTATAGCACCACGCAGATGCGGATCAGACTGAGGGGGCCAGCGCGGGGTGGGTCGCGGGCGGGTCGCGGGCGGGTCGCGGGTGGGTCGCGGGTGGGTCGCGGGTGGGCCGCGGGTGGGTCACGGGTGGGTCGCGGGCCGGGCCGTGGGTGGGACTACGACGGTAACAACAAGAGCAACAAGAAGAACAAGAACAACAAGAACAACAAGAACAACAACAACAACAACAACAACAACAACAACAACAACAACAACAAGAACAATCATTTTAAGACTGTTCGCCCTTATCTGCTCGAGTGTCCAACGACGCGTATTTCCCAAACCCTCGGTACCCGCCCTCTTTGTCTTCGATCGAACCCCATTGGGGGGTATACCTTTCTTCCCTGCAGGCCGGGCCCCGGCAAGCGGCGGGGCGGCCGCGGACCGTCGGCCTGGCCAGCGGCAGCGCTGATCGGCGGGGCGGCCGCGGACCGTCGACCCGACCCCAAGAGGGACGGACAGGGGGCCACAAACGGCGACAGCGGGGCCACGAAGGGCATGCACATGGGGCCACAAAGGGCACGACTCCCTGGTACCTGGGTGTCGGGAGAGCGACGCTTGAGCAAATTGCAAGAAATTCCAACGCAAGGGCGCGATTCTAGAAAGTCTCCAACGAGAGCGCGACTCCAGAGTGCCGGGAGAGCGACTCCTGAAAAAAATGTAAGGAAGTTCCAAGCGAGAGCGCGATTCCTGAATAAAATGCGAGGAAGGCTCGGGCGGGAGCGGGGATCCTGGCTAAATTGTAAGAAAGTCTCAAGCGGGAGCCGTTGTTGTTGTAACCCGGGGGCCAAGGGCACAGTTTGAACATCAAGACTTTCCCTGTCAAAAAACACGGTGCGAGCGTCGAGGGCACACTTGATTGAGAAAAACAGCATGCACCGGTGGGGGGGATCAACAACAAGTATTGTTCAGGAGTGAGAGTTCAACATCAACAACAACAACAACAACAACAACAACAATCGTTTTAAGACTGTTCGCTCTTATCTGCTCGAGTGTCCAACGACGCGTATTTCCTAGACCCTCGGTACCCGCCCTCTTCGTCTTCGATCGAACCCCGTTTGGGGGGTCTACCTTTCTTCCCTGCAGGCCGGGCCCCGGCAAGCGGCGGGGCGGCCGCGGACCGTCGGCCTGGCCAGCGGCAGCGCTGATCGGAGGGGCGGCCGCGGACCGTCGACCCGACCCCAAGAGGGACGGACAGGGGACCGATCACGACCACGACGACGACGACGTCGACGACGACGGCGACGACGAGCGAAAGCGAGAGCGAGAGAGAACGACAGCAGGGCCACGAAGGACACGAAGTAGACCACGAAGGGCGACAGCGGGGACACGAAGGGAATGCGTATGGGGCCACGAAGAGCGCGAACGAGCGGGGGCCACGAAGAGCAAATAATGCGGGGCCACAGAAGGCAACGATGGGGCCACTGAGGGTAGCAACTGGGCCCCGTAGGACAGTGAGGGGGCAACAAACGGCGACAGCGGGTCCACGAAAGGCATGCACATGGGGCCACACCGGGCGCGACTCCTGGGTACCTGGGTGTCGGGAGAGCGACGCTTGAGCAAATTGCAGGAAATTCCAACGCAAGGGCGCTATTCTAGAAAGTCTCCAGCGAGAGCGCGACTCCAGAGTGCCGGGAGAGCGATTCCTGAACCAAGTGTAAGGAAGTCCCAAGCGAGCGCGGAACAACGGCACATGGGGCC
Organism: Prorocentrum cordatum; assembly: GCA_963575745.1. Classification (NCBI taxonomy): domain Eukaryota; class Dinophyceae; order Prorocentrales; family Prorocentraceae; genus Prorocentrum; species Prorocentrum cordatum. The sequence continues at coordinate 24,214 of CAUYUJ010001560.1, read as the reverse complement.
ACGACGGGCGCGAACGAGCGGAGGCCACGAAGGGCATGCGCATATAGGGCCGCGGAGGGCAAGGACGGGGCCACTGAGGGCCGCAACGGGGCCGCGAAGGGTAGCGAGGGGGGGCCACCGAAGGGCAGCGAGGGGGCCACGAAGGGCTGCAACGGGGCCACGAAGGGTAGCGAGGGGGCCACGAAGGGGTGCAACGGGGCCACGAAGGGCAGCGAGGGGGCCACGAAGGGCTGCAACGGGGCCACGAAACAAAGCGAGGGGGCCACGAAGGGCTGCAACGGGGCCACGAAAGGCAGCGAGGGGGCCACGAAGGGCGACAGCGGGGCCACGAAGGGCAGCGAGGGGGCCACGAAGGGGTGCAACGGGGCCACGAAGGGCAGCGAGGGGGCCACGAAGGGGTGCAACGGGGCCACGAAGGGCAGCGAGATCCCGATTCCTAAATAATCTATGAGGGAGTCCTAAGGGTGAGCGCGACTCCTGGGTGCCTGAGTGTCGGGAGCGAGGCGCTTGAGTAAATTGCGGGAAATTCCAACGCAAGGGCGCTATTCGACAGTAAATTGCAAGCGAACCTCCAGCGAGAGCGCGACTCCAGAGCGCCGAGAGAGAGCGATTCCGGAATAAATGGTAAGGAAGTCCCAAGCGAGACCGCGACTCCTGCATAATATGCGCGGAAGTCTCGGGCGGGAGCGGGAGCCCTGGCTAAATTGTGAGGAAGTCTCAGGCGGGAGCCGTTATTGTTGCAACCCAGGGGCCAACGACACAGGTTGGGTCTCAAGATTTCTTCCGATAAATAACCAGGTGCGAGCGCCTGGCTAAATTGTGAGGAAGTCTCAGGCGGGAGCCGTTGTTGTTGCAACCCGGGGGCCAACGACACAGGCTGGGTCTCAAGACTTCCTCCGATAAATAACCAGGTGCGAGCCCCTGGATGGGCACTTCGATTGAAACATATAATGTGCACCTGGCAGGGACAAACAAACAAACAAACACACAAACACACAAACACATAAACAAACAAACAAACAAACAAACAAACAATAAAATGCGCACCAGGCGGGGACAAACAAACAAACAAACAAACAAACAAACAAACACACAAGCAAACAACAAGCAACGACGCAACGACAGTCTCCGCCGCGAAACCCCACTTCTACCACGCACCCAGGGGCAGGGCATCTAACCGTTCGGCCCCCTCTGATAAGCTCGCTGGCTCTCAGCGGTGATGTATACACCGCCGCCCCCCACTGAGGCCCAGGAACATTCCACTGGGGGTGTCGATGTATATTGTGGGTGGCGGACAGCAGAACGAGCAGGGAAGCGGAGGAGGAGGAGGAGGAGAAAAGGATGAGGAGGAAAGGAGGAGGAGGAGGAGGAGGAGGAGGGGGAGGAGGAGGGGGAGGGGGAGCAGGAGGAGGAGAGGAGGAGGAGGAAGAGAATGAGGACGAGTAGGAGGAAGAGGAGGAAAGGAGGAGGAGGAGAGGAGGGAGGAGGAGGAGGAGGAGGGCTCGAGAGAACGTTTTCCATGTCCGCGATCTAGGGGCCAGTACTGGCCCCGACCGCCCCCCCCTCCCCCCCAGGGTGACGTCACGACTCGTGCCGACGTCCGAGCTGTCTTTGGTCCAGCCGTGCCGCTGAAGAATCAGGGGGACGTAAGACCCTGCTCGCCTCCACCTCCTCCTCCTCCTCCTCCTCCTCCTCCCCCTCCTCCTCCTCCTCCTCCTCCTCCTCCTCCTCCCCCTCCTCCCCCTCCTGGGTACAGGGGACTCGGAAATCCCCGACGAGGTCGTCAAAAAAATGACGAGGCCGAGCCTGCGTTTTGACGAGGCCTCCCGCTGCAGACATCCCACGAAACTCCTCCTCGTCAAAATCCGAGGCGCGGTCGTCAAAAAACGGTGGCGAACCCGAGTCCTGGCAAACCCGGGTCTTACGCTCCCCCGAAAGAAGGACCCAATTTCGTTTGGAAGGGGCCCAGTGTTCCTTGGTTGTTTTGCAGTTTGTCTTAGGTGTTCCTTAGGCCTTCTGTGGGAAATCGGAGTCAGACTCATAGAAACAGGGGCCTCGTTCCTCATTGAGGGTTCCTTATGGCGGCGGTTCGACTTTATCCGTAACTGTTTACATTAATGACCAGTGGCAGGCTGGGTTTCAGTCTCAAGACTTTTGACGTCGGGGTGGTGCGGCGGTGCAGTATTTTTCTGCTTCCCAGGAAGAACAGCAAGACATGTATACACCAAGATCCCGTATACACCAGGATTCGCTTTCCTGTGCAAATTGCAATGCAGGGCCGGAAAAAAGCGTCGTTGTATATAGAGTTAAACATCCCCAAGACTGCGCAGGCGCAAAACGTAACGTTACCGGCGGCCCCGTCCCCCCTCCTCTCCCCCCCCCTACCCCGGTGACGCCCACCATCGCACTCGTGCTACAGTCAGGGAACGGGGCCCCTTCTTGGCCCCACAGGCGCCAGCGTGCACGAGGAAGGCTAGAGGAACAGCCATGGGAAGCATTTAAGAAATTTCGGGCCCCTTCCGAACCCAAACTGCTTCTTCTTTCAGTGTCTTTCGGCGGCGAGCCCGGGTGGAAGTGAGAATGAGAAGGTCTCCTCAGAAGGATCAGACGCCCCCAAGCCTTCTGAGAAATGTTCTGAGCCTTCCCCGAAGACACGGAAAACTTCTCAGAGGCGCGAGGGCTTCTGAGAAGCCCGGCGGCCTTCTGAGAAGGCCTTCTCGTTCTCACCTCCCCCCTGGGCGCGCCGCCCGATCTCGTTGTTGTGTCATAACTCGGGTCTCCAGCGGCCGTTCGGGACGATCTCGGCACCCCCAGAACGCTCTCGGCGAGGCGCAGCTGCTGTCAACCATCCCGAGGCTGGAAAACCGCCGGGAACCGACGAAAACATCCGAAAACATCGAACATCGAGCCCGAAATTTCCTACCATTATGGGGGAGACTCCACCCGCTCGAAGCAGGCGCCAAAAAACACCCAAGATCTACAGATCTACTCCATAGGGGGGGGGGGTTATGGCCCGCGCCGATCGGCAAAACAATGAATACGAAAACGTTCACCAAACGCCGCAGCACGCACCGCCGCGGCCAGAAGGACGCGCCCACCCCGCAGGCCCCCTCCCCGCGCGGGTCGTGCGCGGGGGAGCAGGGGCGGCTGCAGCAGCACGAGCGGGAGGAGGAGACGGACGATCTCAGACTCGTCGAGGCAGGCTCGCGGTCGGGGGGGCCTCCTCCTCCTCCTCCTCCTCCTCCTCCTCCTCCTCCTCCTCCTCCTCCTCCTCCTCCTCCTCCTCCTCCTCCTCCTCCTCCTCCTCCTCCTCCTCCTCCTCCTCCTCCTCCTCCTCCTCTCTTCGCGATACCCACGCTGATAGGGACTAGGCCCTACAAGCCTGCGCAAGGTGAATGCAAGGAACAAGCTCGCTGTGGAACAACACCTGAATATCCTCAATTCAACGCCTTGACTGTACCGATATCGGTACGCTTGCCTCGTGTTTGCCGTGTTGTGCATCCTGGACGGCCCTCATCGCCACGGCTGGATTCGTCTCGGAGTCCGAATCGAAACTCACCCTGGGAGAGGCCTGGGGAGTAGCAGTATTAGAATAGCTCGGTTTCCCCTGCGGCAGCAGCAGCAGCAGAACGAGCATGCGGATAACATCTATGTCCTTATCAAATGCGTCTCGGACTTTCGGACTACCTTCTCTAGAGACCCGAGGCGGGATGGATAGGGACAAACATGTGCCTCTGGCAAGAACTCATGTTTATCCACATCCACTGCGCTTCAAGATTTTTGCGCATTTCCCCAAACACTCAAGACGCAGTGAATACGGATATACTGAAGGGGCCCCAGGACACACAAATAAATACACACAAATAAAAAGATTCCCCATATTTTCCTATATGTTCTGGGTTTTTGTCTTCCCCCCCACTTCCCATATTTTCCTTGGAGTCGACGATTAATTGTGTCTGTGTGTTTCTTTCCCTCCTGATATACATCGTGCCCGCAGAACAGGAGGAGAAGGATTCATGCATTATTGTGTTACCCCTCGGATCGGTCACAACAGCGCGTCCCCGGAACAGTTCCTCAGACTGCCGACACATGCGGCACTCCGAGACCCCTTTCCTCGACCGGCGTGCGACACTTGGCAGGAAGGACAGGTGCACAATGGACGGGACGAGAGGCGAAAGAACCGGAGGATCCCCAGGGTGTGAAGGAGGAGGAGGACACTGGTTACGCAACCGAACGTGCGTGATGGTGAACACGAGGAGGCAGCAGGCGGAGGGCAAGGCGAGCAGAAACATCAGCAGGAGCAAGCGGAGAGAGAGAGAGAGAGAGAGCAGGTGGAGGAACAGCTGAATGATTGGGAGGAGACAAGATGAGGACCACCCCTCGGGGGACTGCACCACAAGCCAGAAGCCCATGCGGAACCGCCTGGAGGGAGAGGCACTCCAGCGCGCGCCGCGGAACCCAGGGGGCCCCGCTTCTGAGCGCATGACGAGGGAACTCGCTGGCGATGGGTTGGGGCACGGGAGCTACCTCCGTCTCAATATTTCGGAAGAGGAAGCAGCCTTCAGCCGCAGGGATTCTCGCATGGACGATAGGGGGGAACGTCGGAGGGGAACGCTTGCCGTCGCCAGGACGCCCATTTTGGAGGTGCACCTGTCGGTGCTCGATGCGTGTTTTGCTTTGCTGGAGGATCCCGACCACCTACCAGACCACCCCGAACCCAACCCGAAGACCCGACTTTCGGGTTGGGGGGGGGTGGGGGGTCACGGGCTCCAGACATGCTTTTGTCAATGTTCCCCGACCCCGCCCACTCGACCTGGAGAGCACGTCGGGGCCTTCGGGTTGGGTTGGGGGTGGTCCGGTGGGCGGTGAGCTTCAGGATGCCCCTCGACGACCCGCGCCCGGCACAAACATGTGCACGGCCGGGAGCTGCCGAGCGGGGGGGGACAGATCGTTCGGAGGCAACTCGTGGGAGCCTCCCATACCATCTCGTCGGCTCTTGCGCATCCCCGCTGGTCGACGCGCTGCATCGACGCTGCATCGACGCCATCCTCGACGCTATAGCCGACGCCACATCGGCACACCCGATCGACTCGAAACGTTACTCGGCGATATTCGATGCCAAAGCGGGAAGTGAGAGGGCATGCGAGGCTCCCGTGCTTGGCTGCCGAAGTATCGACCTGGGATCGCCGATTCACCGCCGAGAGGTCGGCGGCAGGGCACCCCTGGCCAAGAGCTCCCACGGCCCTGGGCAGGGGGCCCTGGGCAGGGCTTGGGCCATCGGGCCCTTGCTCGGCGGCGGGCCAAGGGGGGGGGGAAGTGAGAAGGGGCGGGCCTCCTTGGAAGGCTCGGAAGCCCCCCAGCCTTCTGAGAAATGTTCTAAGCTGTCCCCGAAGGCGCAAGAGACTTCTCCAAGGCCGGAGGGCTTCTGAGAAGGCCCGCCGCTTTCTGAGAAGGCCTCCTCCTAATCTATTTCCCCCCCTCGCTCGCCACGGCGAGCCTCGGCTTCGAACAAGCTCCCGGACCTGGATCTAACGAACGGCCCGAAAACCAGAGCCACTCCTGAGCCGGGAGCGGTACATGTTCAGCGTCTTGACTGTATCGGCGATGAATGGTCGATTGGGGATTGTGCATCCGCCCTGAGCCTATCTAATGGCGGCCAGCCCACAGGCCCCTGGAGTCGTGATTTTATCACAGCGTCGACCCCAGGAGGTTGGGACCGCTTCCCCTGTACTGGCTTTGATGTTGCACACTTGTTTGACGGTACCAGGGCCCGGGGAAGCCCCCCCGAGGCCGAAATAGGCGGAACAAGTCCTGTCGTGATTTTTTTGTTAGAGGCTGTTCCTCTCTACAGTCCGGCAAGTGTGCTTGCATGGCAGGGGGAGAGGGGGGGGGGCGTAGCGAGCCCGAATGGAAATCTGCACCCCACGCAGGCCAGGACTCGCTTGCACGTCGCTTCGGCCCGGCGCTGCTCGGAAAGGCGGCGGAGGGCGGCGCTGGGGGGGGGGGAGTGCCGTGGACGTACGCTTGCCTCGGAGGCGGCCAGGGCCTCTGAGCTGGATCGGCCCCGAGAAGTGTGCCAGCAAGAGGGGGAGCAAGGCTGCATCCGCTCAAAATCGGCCCCAGGACCCCGTCCTGGGGTCTGTCTGGTGGAATGTTTCACTGAAGGGGAACTGGGACACACAAATAAATACACACACATAAGAATACCCCCCATATTTCCCCATATTCTCTGGGTGTTTTTCTTCCCCTCCACTTCCCATATTTTCGCATATTTTCCTGGGGATCGACGATTAATTGTGTCTGTGTGTTTTTGTTCCCCTCCTGATTCACACCGGGTCCGTGTTGGACGATATCCCGGGCCCGAGAGCGGCCCCCCGGAGGCCGGAGGAGGCGAACAGCCTTCTCGATCCCGTGCAGCAGGGGCTCGACCACAAGGAGCCTTCCACGAGAAGCCCGGCCCTGAGACCCAAGGACGACCACGGACTTCTGGTGTGGGAACGTCACGCTCTCCCTAGCAACACCATCGAGGCCCAAAGAACCCAGGGCACCCTCTGGAGGCAAGCAGGGTGCTTCTCGGCATGGTGATAGGCCTGTTTTCCACCACCACCATAGGTTGGAGGGGGAGGCGGTCCTCCTTCTCCTCCTCCTCCTCCTCCACCTCCTCCTCCTCCTCCTCCTCCTCCACCTCGTCCTCCACCTCCTTCCCCCCTCCAAATGATGGTGGTGGTGGTGGAAAACAGGTCCATCACATGGGCCTCCACTGCAGCTCAGCACTCCTCCGAGCCTTCCCTGCTTGCCCGAACCGAGCCTGGGCCACCCCAAACCCTCCAGCCGGCTCTCCAACCTGCGGGAGTGGGCAAAAAAGGGGCGCCCTCTTACGACGCGGCAGGGCTGAACCTGAACGGTGCTGTTCGTTTTCGTTTTGCTTTCGTTTCCCCTCGTTTTGTCTTCAATCCGCCTCTACCGCAAAACGAAGTCGACGAAACGAAAACGGCCCACGGAATCGCCAACACACCGTTTAGGTCGGCTACACGTGAGAGTGACCCTGGGCAAGAGTGACCTGTGGTGCGCGGCTTTGGGGGGGCCGCGGGGGGGCCAAACACAAGCGCACAAGACGCCTCTGCCGCCTCGCGTTCGGCGATCGGGGCACCCCAACGGGCCTTGGGCGTGGCTTAATGGGGGGGTCATAGATGGGGGGGTCAGAAAAGGTCCCCTTTCGGGCCCCTCCAGAGCCCCAGGGGGCTCGTTTAGGTACCGTTTGGGTACCTTTTCGAACCACCCTCGCCACCCCCCCCATTTATGACCCCCCCATTACGCGGTGCCCAATGGGCCCGCACCAAAGGTCACTCCGGCGAAGGGTCACTCTTACGTGCAGTCGATTCAGGTCCAGCCGCGCGCCCGCGGCAGGAGGGCCCGGCACCGAATCGGCGAGCTCCGACCAGTCGGGAGAGGAATCGCCTCGGCGGAACTCGGCAGGCCAGGAGGGCCTCCGTGGAGGAATCGGAGCCCCCATCGGCACCCGAGCTCGGATCGAATCGGCGGCCCCCGAAATCGAGCCGAGCCGAAATCGGGTCGAGTCGAATCGAGAACGAATCGGAATCGAATCGGAGGGGTCGACATGAGCCCTGCCGCGACGCCGCGACGCAGGCCGGGGCAATCGGGGGCAGCCAAGAGGGTGGCGTCCAAGGTGGAGGGGGGGGGGGGGGGGAGCGCAAATTATGGCCGGCGGCATGGGCGCGGCCTTGGGGGGGCCAGGGACGCAATGAAGTAAGAAGAGGCGCCGTGCCGTGAAATCGGAAGAAATAGCATGGCCCACGCCATGATACCCACCTCCTCCTCCTCCTCCTCCTCCTCCTCCTCCTCCTCCTCCTCCTCCTCCTCCTCCTCCTCCTCCTCCTCCTCCTCCGCCTCCGCCTCCGCCTCCGCCTCCGCCTCCGCCTCCGCCCCCGCCCCCCTGGCCATCCCCCCCCTCCCTGCCGCCCCCGAGGCAACGGGGGGGGGGATGCGCCCTGGCGCAGAGGTAGCGGCCGCCCGGCAGCTCCATCTGGGCGTCGGGCAGCGCCTGCCGGGCCGCCAGCGGGCGGCCCCCCCCAGGCGGTGCCGAGGGCCCCAGAGAGCCAGCGCAGAATAACAGAAACCGGCGGTGGACAAACCTCCCTCTAGTAGACCTCCCCTTAGTGAAAACGGCCTGGGACCGAAACCGGCGGACCTCGACCCGCAACAATGACGGCCGCGACGCCCTCTCGCGAACCGAAGACGGCGAATTCCTTGATCGACGTGTCAGGGCAGGAGGTCTGTCCACCCCCGAAGAAACCTTCGCGGGGGGGTCGTTTGGACGGAGGCTGTTCGCCGTGTTCGGCCTCAGGAGGCCCTCGCAGGGCCCCCGGGACCGTCCAAACACGGCTCAGGAGGAAAAGCCGGCCCCGGGAGAAGGGTCGGGACTGCCCGTGACCCGTAGCGAAAAGATCACGACGTCGGATCTCTGGGGTCTGAGCGTCGCATGACCGATGCGGGTCCCCACTGGCGCGGCCCTGGCACCACTGGCCGGCCCACCTACTGGCCGGGCCCCCCCAACTCAGGCTGACGCCTTCGTCGTCGTCGTCGTCACCTTCGTTTTCCGTCTTCCGTTTTCCGTTTTCTGTCTTCCGTCTCCCGTCTTCCGTCTTCCGTCTTCCGTCTTCCGTCGTCGTCGTCGTCGTCGTCCGTTTTTCGTCTTCCGTCGTCGTCGCACACCCCATCCCATCAGGGCGAGGGGAAGCGCTTTCGACCCTGGGACTAATCCCGTCTGACAGGGAGGAGGGCCGCGACTGGGGATCATCCATGTTTTCGTTCCTTCGGGCGCCGCGGGGCCTGTCCCCGCGTAGGAGCGCGGGCTGGCGGGGCCGAGAGAGGCCATGACCCAGCGGGGACAGGGACGGGATGGATCAGAGGACGCCGAGGGGCGCGCGCTGGCGGGGGGGGGGGGTAAGCCGCGGGGGCGTGTGCGCGCAGGCCCTCCACCGCTTCCAGCCCCCCCTCCCCACCTTCAGTCGACCCGTATCATGATGATGCGCGATAAGGACGCAAGGGCCTCGGAGGCCCATTTCTAAGCTATTCGAGCGGGGCGCGGACAGCGAGAGTGGCCTGGGACAGACCGAGAAGGCAAGGATACAAAGGGTACCCTTGGGAATGTTGCCCATCCTTGAGGAAGGTTGGGCCCAGGACTGTGGTCGCGATGTCGCCACTTGTTTCGCCACTTCGGAGCTCAGGGCCTCTTCCCCCCTCCCCGTGGCCTCGCCTCGCCTTGCCCCCCCCCCCCCCCTCCAGCATTTGATCCCCCCCTCTGTAGCGTTCCGCCGCCTCCCCCTCCCCCCGAAGTGCCCTTGGGTCGGGCATGTCCTCCTACAGGCGGATCCTGGAAGACAACTAAATGAACAGCCCTCAAGAATGTAGAAAGAGGCCAGGGGATTGTGGAGTATGCGGTTTGCCATACCACTTCTTTCAATGTTGCACTCTCGTTTCGGCGCCGCGTACGTTTTTTTTTCAAAAGCGTCATTCTCGCCTCGGCGCCGCGCACATTTTTGTTTGTTCATTGTGTGAGTGGAGAAAGTGCGGGTTCGTGCCTCGCGCGCTGCACGAGACACTCGGGCGCGTCCAGCCTTCGGCCTCATTCTCACCATCTCCTTCCTCTAGCTCCTCGTCACTATTCCCTTTGGGGTGCCAGAGGGTGGTGGCGGTAATCGTGGTGGTGGACAAGGGGTGGCGGCAGTGCTCGGTGAGAACCAGGAGTGTGTGAAGTATTCGGTATGTTGTGCCCTTTCTTCGCTCTTCTTTGCTTTCTTCTTCTCTCTAATTTCCGTTCGTGCGTGTGCGTGGAGTCGCGCGCGCGTGTGTGTCTGTGTGTAGGAGGAAGACGAGGCGGGTAGGAAGGTCGTCTTTTTTTTCGCAACGTGACCGCTGCCGCGGCGGCGCCGCATATCGGACTAGTCAACAACCCTACTCCCCGCCGCCCAGCTGTCTAGTCGGAAAGATTCTCATTCATACAGATTTTCGCAATGGCGCACATGCTCGCTCTCACTGAAATCTCTAACGCCGAATGATGCTGGGCACGACTAGCACCCGTAGTGGCCGACCCTCATGCCGCTGGACACGACGGCCGCCATCGGTGGAAGGTAGTCCGCTCGGCGCTCGGGCCCGCCCTTTTCTGGAACAAATAATATCCCCCGCCTCTCCTCGACAGCGCCGTAGGTTCACGCTTGGAGGCGACAGGCGACGGGGGGGAGGGGGGGGGGGGGCGGCGGCTGAGTTCTTGCGAGTGGTTGTTTCAGTTACATATGCATGCCCACTGGCACGGCCGGCGTGCTCGATTGCCGGGCGCGCCGTGAACGTCCCGCGCGCGGCGGGCCCCGCGTCGCTGGATTTGAAATAGGACGCGATCAGGCCCTGGATATTCAGCGGGACCTCGATGCTTCATTTTCTTTTCTTTTCGATTTGCCATGTTATATTTTAGTTCGTTTGTACATTCCCTCTGTCCGAAACTGCGAGGGGCGTGGAAAAGCAACGCTAACGATTCTGGAGCCGCTAGCCTGGGAAGCCTGCGTCACCTCAGGATCTAAGAAATAAGCCCTAACAAACTGCTTCTCTCCTATAATTGGAAAGGGCCGCGCCGCGGAAGAGTGTTCGCTGGTGCCCCAAGAATTGAGACGCTGCACCCGGCCGCACTTTGTGGCGCGCTTGGCCGCCATGCTGCGCAGGTTGCGGGCGCCCCCCCCCCATTTTGGCGACGATCGCCGCGAGGTGCCAGCCGCCCGGCTCGCGCGCCCCCTGCAGCGCCTTCGCAAACTTGTAGGCGACGCGCACCTTGACGCGGAAGTGCAGCCACAAGTCCGGCAGCTCCACGCGCATGCACGGCATGCGCGCGACAAGGGCATCAGGCCACTCGGCCCCGCTGGGCCCCCCGTGAAGCCGCACGATCTGGGCCTTCACAGACCCGCCCTCTATGCCGAAACCGAACTTCGCGCCCGCGACCTGCGCGAACGCCGTGGACACCGCGCAGAGTGCACACGGGGAACGCACCCTGGTCCAGCACCTGACGGGGAGGGGGGGCTACTCAGAGAAAAAGAATGGCCCCCGCCACGCAAATGAGCCAACGACAACGACAGAATCTATCAAGCCAAACTAAACACACAGCAAAACGCTTTATCAAACCATCAGGAGAAAAAGACACCCCGAATGCGACTTTGCGCATTTTGAAGGGTCTCGGGGGGGAGGGGGGGGTGTAAACGGTAACCATTTGCAGCATAATACCCACCTGGGCTGGGTCCGGCGCCGCGAGCGCAGCGGGCTCTAGGCTGCGCTGGGGCGGAGCAGCGAGGGGGGCGTTCGGGGGCAGCTGCTCTTGTTCGCCTCCAGCGGCGTCGGCGGGTGGCGGCAGCTCGGGCTCCTGTGGGGCAGGCTCCGCGGCCTTTCCCCTCGGAGGCGGCGTCCTGCTCCTGGCGGCCCTCAGCCCTGCGGCGCCCGCCTGCCGCTCTCCCAGCAGGTGCGCGCCCGCGTCGGGCGGCAGCCTGCCGAGGTAGCTGGCCAGCTGCTAGGGGGTCAGCAAACCCATGGCCCGCCTAGCAGCTCCCAGGCTCTGGGCCCTGAGAGACCGGAAGACGGCGGCATTCTGACAGAGCGAGCAGTAGGCGGACCGGCTGGAAGCCTCGAAGGGCTCGCCCCCTTGCCCGAAGGCGCGGGGGCAGCGCTCCTTACTGTCGCAGAAAACTGGCATTGAGCCCGAAACTTATGGCGGAGTAGGAAGGAGTGGAGCAGGAGTGAGGCAGGTGGCGAAGAGCAATGCTAAGAGAAGCGTCGTTCCTCTTCCTCCTATTCCTCATCATCCTTCTTCTGACTTCCGACCTATTAGCGTCTACAGCCCCATCCCTTCATTCAACATCCGTCCATTCCTCTCACCCCCGCCCCTTCCTGGCCAACATCTCTCTCTCTCTCTCTCTCTCTCTCTCTCCAGCCTCCCTCCATCCTTCCAGCCTCTCTCCATCCATTTTCCTTCAAGCCACCCTCCTGCCCACCTCCGGCCTCCCTCCTTGCCTCCAGGCTTCCACCCAGCAGCCTGTCGCCAGCCACCCTCCATTGAATATTCCTTCATCCCTCCATTCATTCCGCCTCCATCCAGCTATCCTCAGGTCTCCGAGCATTCTCCCTCCATCCACTCTCCTTCAAGCCTCCCTCCTGCCTACCTCCGGCCCCCCTCCTTGCCTCCAGGCTCCCACAAACGGAAACGAAGTGTAAACCCGCCTCAATAGAGAAGTCTTGGAGGTTTTGAGTTTTTCCAGTTGTTTAATTTTTTGGTGGTTTTCCCAGCTCTCCATAAAATTCCTTTTGTGGCGCACCAACAAAAAGAATTCAATTGTAGACCGAATAAAAATGAAAGAACAAAGCCGCCACAAAAGGAATCTAAGTGCAAATCCGTCTCAAGAGGAATCCTATTGTAAACTCAAAACAAAAGGAATTTAATTAAAAAACCCTCCACAATAGGAAACTCATTGTAAACCTGCCACACAAGGAATTTAATTGTAGATTCCCTCACAAAGGGAATCCTTTTGTAAACCCGCCACAAAAGGATTTGATTATAATGCAAATCCAAAATAAATTATTGGAGAATTTCAGTTTTTTTCAGTTTTTTCAGTTTTTTCAGTTTTTCAGTTTTTTTCAGTTTTTTCAAATTTTTCAGTTTTTTCAGTTTTGGTTTTTTTTTCTGTTTTTCCCAGCTCTCAATAGAATTCCTTTTGTGGCGCACCAATAAAAGGATTTTTATTGTAAACCGACATCAAAAGGATTTCAATTGTAAATCCGCCACAAGAGGAATCGAATTGTAAATGCGCAAAGAAAGGAATGTAATTGTAAACCAAACACAAAAGGAATTCGATTGTAAACCCGCCACAAAAGGAATTTCATTGTAAACCCGCCACAAAAGGAAATGAATTGTAAATCGCCTCACAAAGGGAATCCTTTTGTAAACACGCCACAAAGGGAATTTCATTGTAATTCACGTACAAATAGAATCTGTTTGAAACCAATCAAAAACTGAAAAAACTGAAAAAAATGAAAAAACTGAAAAAAAACTGGAAAAAAAAACTGAAATCTCCAGAACCCTTACAAGGGGAATTCTGATTGTAATCGCCACAAAAGGAATTCAAGTGTAAACTCCCCACAAAGGGAATCCTTTTGTAAACCCGCCACAAAAGCAGTTTAATTTAAAATCATCGCACAAAGGGAATTGCTTTTGTAACCCCCCACAAAAGGAATTTAATTGTAAATCGCCACACAAAAGGAATCCTTGTGTAAACTCGCCACAAAGGGAATTTAATTGTAATACACGTACAAATAGAGTCTATTTGAAAACAATCCAAAAACTGAAAAAAACTGAAAAAAATGAAAACACTGAAAAAACTGAAAAAAACTGAAATCTCCAGAACCCCCACAAGGAGAATGCTAATTGTAATCGCCACAAAAGGAATTCAATTGCAAACCTGCCACAAAAAGGAATTTAATTGTAAATCGCCTCACAAAAAGGAATCAAATTGCAAACGCCATCCATCATACAGAGATCCGTCCTCCTCTTCCTCCTCCTCCTTCCTCCCTCACGTTTCGGTTGGCAGACCGCATACTCCAAAATCCCCTCTCCTCAGAAAAACAGCGAACAGATCACGAAACATCGCCCCAAAACGATTGTTACGACATTCTCGAATACTCCTCCTGTGCATGCCCAACTTAAAACCATCCCCTGGCAGCACGCATTCTACAACGAGCAGCCCCGCCTCCCCCCCCCCCCTAGCGTCGCCCCCCCTTCGCCCCCCCCCACCCCCCACCACCACTCCCCTCGGCGTCGGGACACCGTCACCGCCAGCGGTGCGTGCCCCGCGGGCCGCGCGCGGGGCCCAGGGAGGGGAGCCTGGGAGAGGGGATCACGGGGGCGACTATAACGGCAACAACGACAACGACGACGACGATGACAACGGCAACGATAACGTCGGTATCGTTGTTCTCGTTGGGGGGAAGGGTGCGCGAAGGAAGCGGGCCCTGGAGCAAAGGGGTGTTCTGCGCCGCCCTGGGCCCCCCCCGGCCCCGCGAGCGCCCACGGGACGACGCTCGGGTGAAGAGCTGTGGTCCTGCAGAAGGCCGCGCCGGCAGGGTCCCCCTGGGTCCGGGACCCCACTGCCTGAGGACCCCCATGTTTCTTCCGCGTGTTTTATGGCGAAGCGGGGGGGGGGAGTCGTTCCGCTGGTCGAAGTCGAGGGAGGAAGTGCGGGGGGGAGAAAGAGAGACAGAGAGGATCCAACAGGAGACGGACAGAGAGAGGGGGAGGAACGAGAGGGAGAGAGAGAGAGAGAGAGAGAGAGAGGGAGAGGAAGGCTAGGAACAAATCGCAGGGCTCAGAGGAGGACCCCCCGGAGGCCGAAGACTGCATGATCCCATCGCACCGTGAGGAGTTGACCCCCCCAAACATTGACCCTGACCCACACTGGGCACCGATCCTCTGGGGGAGGAGGAGGAGGAGGACCAGTGTAAACCCAAGGCGCATCAACGACGTTGCTATGAACCCTTCCTCCACGTTCCCTCCACGACGTAGTTATGAGACCCTCCGCCGGCCGAAACTCCTGTAAACCCCAAGATCATTCGAGGGTGCCCTCCCCCAGGAAGCACAAAAACATCAAACAAACACGAAGAACATCCAAGGGTACCCTCCCACGGACGACCAGGGTCATATACTTCGGTCCGACTGTATCTCCCTCTGCGAGTGGCCGACCTTCCCCTCCCCCCCACCCTGCTGGCCCGAACCAACTACGCCTCCTCCTCATAGGTCCCTGCAAGAATTGCCTGTCATTCCTGAAAGTTCCTCATTGAAAGAGATCCGCTTGTAAATCTCCGATCGCGCCGAAACGCCACTCTGCAGGGCTTAACACAACGAATCAACGTGACTGCTGCGTCTTCGCACTCATACATGGCCTGATCACCACTCCTGGTGCGTTATCACAACGGATTGACGTGAGTGCTGCGTCGTGACAGTCCTAAATCGTAACAGAGCGCCATTCCTGGGACTTCAACAATACAAATATTCCACATGGTAGAATCCGAAGACGCATATGAGCGGCGCTAGGGTGAAACCCGCATTCTGAAAAACAGAAAGAACGCCCTCCATCATTGAAGCAGTGGCAGCTGTTTAAGACAAGGTGCGCGGCGTTGCAGCGACATCCACATTGTGAAAGGAAATGCCCCTCCATCAATGAAGATGTTGAACTTTTTGTTAAAACGTGCGGCGTTTGGGCGACAACTACATGTTGAAAACCACCCGCCCTCTATCAGTGAACTTGTTGCAGGGGTTGACGACACATGGGCGTGGCACAAAAGCGACCGCCAGATTGTGAACACGGCCCGCCCTCGATCAGTGTTGCAGGCTGTAAAACATGCGGCGCAAAACGCGAGAACCACATTTTGAAAACGGCCCGCCCCCATCAATGAAACGGTCGCAACCTTTCCAAACAAATGCGCACGGCGTGAACACGAGAAACGCATGTCGAAAACGGCCCACCCTCAACACGTGAAACTGTTGCAAACTTCAAGCTTCAAGATCACACATCTGACAAATCTCAAGCGAAACGCCCAGCCCGCCCTACAGACACGTCTGGGGGTGCGACAGGGGGAGTTGTTTAAAAGAACAAGGGGTGGAGGAGTAGGAGGAGGACGAGGAGGACCATAGTAAACCCTAGATGCCTCGACGCCGTCGCAGCAAAACCTCCAAGTTCCCCCATTCATAGGTCCCAACCAGGAGCTAGCTCATCGCGGGAAGTGCCCCGTTGAAAAACAATCGTCTGAGAATCCTTGTCCATGACAAAACACAATTCCTGGAACCTCAACGCCACGGATCAAGGTTGACTGCTGCGCCCTGGCAATCGCGCATCGAATCTGAACGGCACTCGTGGTTCGCAAACTCTGCGAATCAGAATGGTTGTTGCGTCCTGACATTCCTAAATCGTGCCGATTCAACCATACGAATACTTGAATATGCTGCACACCTTAGGACAAATGTGCGCTGAGCTGAAACAATAGTCGCATTGTCAAATGAACCGCCATCCATCCGTGAAACTGATGCAAACTGTTACAACGAATGCGCGCGGCGCTGGGGCGGGAAGCGAGTTTCGGAAAAGAACCGCCTTAGATCTGTGACACTGCCGCAAACTTATAAAACGAGCGTGCACGGCGTTAAGGAAAGAACCACAATTCGAAAAAGAACCGCCCCCCATCCGTGAAACTGCTGCACACTTTTGAACCGAATGTGCGCGGCGCATAATCGAGACCAACATGATACACAAGAATCGCCCTCCATTCGTGAAGCTACTGTACAATTTAAAAAGCAAATGTGTACGGCGCTCAATCGAGACCAACATGTTGAAGAAGAATCGCCCTCGAGACGTGAAGCTGGACACTTCTAAACCGAATGTGCGCGGCGTTCTATCGAGAACAACATGTTGAACAAGAATCGCCCTCGAGCCGTGACATTGCTGCACACTTTTAAACCGCATGTGCGCGGCGCTCCATCGAGAACAACACATTGACCAAAAATCGCCCTCGAGCCGTGACACCGCTGCAACTTCGGGGATCTCCTGACCCGGGTCAATACAGACCCAAGTCAGTCAATCCATGCAGAATCCTGCAAGATCCGGCAAGATCCTCCACCCAAACCCGGGTCAATGCGAAGGATCTTGTAAGGACCTGCAGGATCCTGCACCCCAGCCCGGGTCAATGCAACCCTGGTCCTGCAGGATCCTGCAAGATCCGGCGCTCTGGCTGACACCCGTTTGCATTGACCCCCGTTTCTTGAACCCCGAAAACTGCAAAACGGAGGCGCACGGCGCTAAAGAAAGGGCCGCACCCCCATCCGTGGAGCCGCCGCGCACGCCGAGCCTCCAGGTAGGGACAAAGAGAAGTCTCAACCGCCCAACCAACGTGCCTGTGGGTGCGACAGGGAGCCGCCCTCCACGAAAAACAAACCTCGGGCGTTGCCCGGCTGTGTTGGGTAACGTCTAGACAGAAGAGGAGGAGGAAGAGGACGAGGACGAGGAGAAGGCGGAGGGGGAGGAGGAGGAGAGAGAGGAAGAGGAGGATGAGGATACGGATGAGAGGACGAGGATGAGGATGAGGAGGAGGAGGAGGAGGAAGAGAGAGAGGAGGGAAGAGGAGGAGGAGGAGGTGAGGAGGAGGAGGAGGAGGACGAGGAGGAACAGGTGGGAGGGGAGGAGGAGTTGGAGGAGAGGTGGAGGAGGAGGAAGAGGAGGAGGGGGGGAAAGAGGAGGAGACGGAGAGGAGGAGGAGGAGGAGAGGGAGGGAAGTGAGATGAGGAAAGGAAGGAAGGAGGAGGAAAGGAGGGAGAAGAGGGGGAGGAAAAGGAGGAGGAGGGGGAGGAAGTGATGAGGATGAGGATGAGGATGAGGTGAGGATGAATGAGGATGAGGATGGGAGGAGGAATGATGATGATGGAGGAGGAGGATAGAGGAGAAGGAGGAAGGAAGGAGGAGGAGGAGGAAGAGGAGGAGGAGGAGGTAGACTGCGGAGGAGGAGGAGGAGGAGGACGAGGAGGAGGAGGAGGAGGACGATGATGGAGGAGAAGGAGAAGGAGGAGGAGGAGGAGGAGGAGGAGGAGAAGGGGGAGGAGAAGGGGGAGGAGGAGCAGGAGGAGGAGGAGGAGGAGGAGGATGAGGATGAGGATGAGGATATGATGATGATGATGATGATGAGGATGATGATGATGATGATAATCATGATGATTATGATGAAGATGATGATGATAATGATGTGGACGACTCCGTGGCCAGACGATTATTTTTGTGCAAGAGGGCGCCAGGCGAGGACTCGAAATCTGACGCCGCAGAGGCCAGCACCAGGCCAAAGAAAACATTCTTGAGTTGGGAGACAAGGGGGGGAGGGAGAGACTTGAGAATGGAAGCGCGGCCCGAAAGAGAGCCACAAATAGCCGCGGGCAGCATAATGTGGACGACTCCGCAGCCAGACGAGTCTTTTTGTGCAAGAGGGCGCCAGGCGAGGACTCGAAATCAGATGCCGCAGGGGCCAGCACCAGGTAATATGGCTAGTCCAAGACACTGGCTGAAAGCCGCAATACTTGAATGAAAACCCACACACATCTCGATAGTCGGGAGACGTATCGAAGGCTATCGACGCTGTTGGCCATCATTGCACATGCGAATCGTAGGATACAGGCAGGTGGGTGGCGCGCAGCGCTGCGCATCTGACGGTCTAACGATGGGATGCCTAACTCGCCGAGGTGTCGCTTGCGAGTGCGGCGGCACGGCGAGGCAACAGGCGAACAGGTCAGGGATAGCCGATCAATATTCTTCACGTTCCAGCTTACAAGCCGAAATCTGCTTCTGACGCGACCAGCGCACATGCATGAGTCGAAAACTGTCGAAGAAGAACACTGGCTCACAAGAGTGGTGCACGCACGGCCGTCCCATATAAAAGACGCGTCGGGATGGCATAAAATGGCGGGCACTTTCTTCTCACAGCATTCAGACAGAACGCGCAAGTACTGATCCTGAAAGAGGTTGGCGATGCAAACAGATCGAGCCCTACAGTTGCTCAAAGACGGGAGGCCGCGAGGATGCAGCTTAGACCGCACAGCAGGGGACTGACGAAGCCAGGTAGCGGTGTCGGGCTCCACCCACACGCACGAGAGGCAGCTAGAACGAATCCAGCCTAAAGCGCGCCGTATCACTGCGGGGTCGGCGATGTCGCCCCCTGCGTGGCGACTCGAGTCGAGCTGCACGACGCCAAAGCCCAACCGCTGCAGGGCGCGGACCGCCCCACCGTCGCAGCCGAGCACCAGCGCAGGGCAGCACCTGCCCCTCGTAGACGCCCGCCTGGCAGAGCGCCAGAGGCGCGTCAGGCGAAGGCCCACCGTGCAGTGATCTGTGGGGGCTGCGGCCTGACCGCAGGCGGCGTCGGCGCCACTGCCAGAGGCACCTTCAGTGGGAAGACGCCCGAGGCCGTGGTCTGCAGGATGAGGTCGTTCATCTGCCTGTCCACCTGCTCGCCGAACTCCACGATGTTCTGGCCTAGGCTGGCGATCCGCTGCTGCATGCGGGCCCGCTTCGCGTAGCGGAGGAGGCTCTGGTCCGTCCTCCAGCGGCCGCGGTCCTCGACCTCCTTCCTCGTGCGCCTGAGCGACAGCAAGTCGTCGGACGCACCCCCATGACGAAGCGAGTAGAGAGTCAACTCGGTCTCCAGACCGAGGGCAGCTGCCGCTCGACGGAACATACTCCGCACCTCGTCGGGGGCGAAGGTCCACAGGCCGTCGGTCGGGTCCTTGTCGTGAACCAGGGCCTCCAGGAGCGGCCAGATGGTCGGGTTGTCGACGATCGCGCTCTCGTCCATCTCGCCAGTCTTGCCGGGGCGGTCGAGGCAGGCGTCGTTGACGATCAGGGCCCAGTGGCCGTGCCCCAGGACGCCGTCGGGTCGAGGTCGTATCGCGCTCCCTGCCGTGAGGCGGTATGCCTCGCTGGGCCTCAGGTATGTGTCGAACACCAGCCTGATGAACACAGCCATGCCGAAGAGCTTCCACGCTATCAGGACACCCACGATGGACGCCATCGCCGCTCGAGGAAGAGGGAGTCGCATCTGAAGGGGAACGAGCTTCCGCCAGCCTGTCAAAGGCGCGAGCCGCCCGTGGGCACGGAGTCCTGCCAGCGAGGATCGCGGGCAGGTAGTGCTTCAGAGCGGCCATGAGTACACGGCCCGTGGCACTGTCGAAGCCGTCCAGAAAGAGGTTCACGAAATCGGTAACTAGGATGACATCGACCTCCTCTGCCGTGGTGAACGTCTGGGACGTCCAGCGGCACCACTCCTCGAACTTCTTGGCGGCGCCCCAGTAGCTGGCCATGGTCGTGTCCGACGCGGCGGCCGTCTCCAGCACCGACAGGGCCCCTCGGGCGAGTAGCACTGGCCCAGGATGGGTCTTGGTCCTTTGCTCCGCCAGTGTCGTGGTCCGCTGCCGTCGAAGTTCGGGGGGCATTCGCTTGGTGCTCCTCGAAAGTCGGCCCGACGAAGAAGCCCGTCCTGGACGGCGAGCCAGCGGCATTGCTCTCGCTGGGGATCCACCGAATGGCATGGCGGATGCCCGTGGCCGCCGACAGGGCGCATAGACGGCGTAGAGGGTCGCGAAGGCCTCGGGCGCCAGAACGGCCCTTGCCAGCGGCAAGAGCTAGAGCCAAATTGTCAACGGTGAACAAGATACGATGATAACGAAGCCGTCCAGACCGAGCCGAGTGTCGCATCGCAAACCCGAGAGCCTCCGCCTCGCATCGCATAATGTCCAAGCCGAACCTCGAGTGACGCGAACTTTGTATCGTGGCCCCGCCGTCGAAAGCCGTGATCGAGTCGGGAACTTCGTCGAAGCCGTCGAGGGAGGCAGCGTCAGCTGGTTGATGTAACGATGATGGCGTCGACGGAGGGCCCTCCGGGGTCTTAGGAGGGCTCGGACTGCGGCGGCGTTCTTCGAGGCAATTCTTGTCCACGGTAGCTTCAAGCACAGTGCGAGGCTCGACCCCGAGAGCGTGGGCACGGGCGTGCACGGCGTCGGAGAACCGATAGCGCCATCTCTCAGACAGGCGCCCAGCGGCCGCGACGACCTCCTGGTCGGCGGTCTTGCGGCAGACCCCGATGCCGTAGGGGGAGGCGTCGCTGCAGAAAGCAGTCGCCGACCACTCTGCTCTGACGTCGGCCCACCACAGCGGTGCGAGGGCGGCTGCCGCGCGCAGCTCGGCGATGACCGACGGCCATAGCGGCACGGCCACTCGGGCGTCCAGGCTCATGAAGCGGTAGACTGCGTTGAAGATCGACAGCATGGGCCTATTGGTGATCCTACCCCACGTACAGTGGCCCACAACTGCTGACAAGGCCAAGGGCGATGCGAAGCCACGTCTAAGTAGACCAAGCAGGGCTTGACGCAACCGGCAGAGCCTGTCGATCTTACAGCGGACGATGCCGACGTCGCCGAGAATGTCCAAGCCAGTGAAGACCACGCGCTTGGCGGCGGGGGCGAACTCGTCGACGGGCAGACCCCTCGACACGAGCACGTCACGCATGGCCTGGCAGGCTGTCGCGGCCACCTCAGGGTCGAGGGACACGGTGGCAAAGTTGCCTACGTAGCCCGCGCCAATGACGTCGGAGTCTTTCCGCAACGGGGGGATGGCAGCGCCGCCCACCAGCAAGGAGCTCTCGTCGATACCCGAGTCGAGGATGGCCGTGGTCAGGGCGGACTGGCAGAAGTGGAGGGCCCACGACCAGCCCATCGGCATGACGGAGACGAAGGGCTGCAGGAAGGCGTTCGTCCCGCTTGAAGCCGCTTGAAGCCCAGGTACCGATTCGGGACGACGGGCAAGGAAAAATATCGATGCAGATGTGGCGGTAACTTCATGTGGTAGAAAGCGCACTGAATGTCGCCCTGGGCCGCGTAGAAGTCGCGGTCGGCCTCGAGCGCGCTCCATGCCGACGGAGTCGGCAATCTCGTAGAGGGAGGGGCAGAGAAGGACATGTTGGCCACCCGCGTGTCGAAGACGAGGCGCAGGTTGACGCCGTTGGACTTCTCGACGAAGAAAAAGCCAGTAGAGTAGGTAGCCTGACGGTCGGCGACCTCCCACTCAAGCATGCGAGCCTGGTCCAGGCGTAGCAGAAAATCAGCATACTCCCGAGGGCGAAACCGAAGGCGTGGATCCACATAGGGCGACCCCAGACCCGAGTCCTTCCTGAGAGCAGCTGCATCAGCAGGGTCACGTAGCATTCGATGCCTCCACCCTGCCAACATAGAACGATCGGCTTCAGACACGAGGTCGGCCGTCGGGACAGGCGCCACGTGCTTCGGCCAGGAGACGAGCTCCTTGTTGTAGGGTCTTACCCGAGACTCCCCAGAGTACCCAGGCGCCGATGCGAGCAACTCTGCGAGGGCTGCCTCGCATCTTGGAGGAGATTCGGAATATCCAGGAGGTAGTTCAAAATCGCGATACTGTTGAGCAAGATACTCCTCAGCGTCACTACGAGCACGCGGAGGAAGACCAGGAGGCGGGCTGATCACATCGTTCGGGTCGCAGTGGTACATGTCGTTGAGCGTGGACACCGCGTCGTTGCACCACTCCCGCCACGCAGCACCCCTGGCGGCCCGTCTGCGTGCCGACCCGCCCATGGATGAAGTCCCTGATCTTCGTTCCACAGGAATAGGGCGGAGGGGGAAAACGTCTCGCTGTCGAAAGGGTGGTGCAGCGAGGGGGCAATGCGCCTGGCTGGCGCCACTGTGGCGCGCCCCACAGCCAGGCCTGAAGCTCTCAGGCGCCATGGCGCCCGCAAGGCCCGCTCCTCGCGGGCCGTGCGGCGCTCTTTGCTGATGGCGGCCTCCGCCCTCATCTGGTCTGCGATGTACTCCAGCAGCCTCGGCGAGATGCAGAGATTGGCCTTGGAGACACCAGCACCGAGGAAGTAGCTGGTCTCAGGTGCGCTGGAAGTCCCAGCTGAGGCGCCGCCTCTAGCCGCGGCCTTGGCCTTGGGAGCTGCGCCACTCGGAGGCGGCGATCGCGTCTCGTACACCCGCTCCTCGAGGAGCTGAAGTTGGCGAGCGATGATCTCGAACGATGCCATCTCGGCGATCTGCAGCTGATCGTACACGACGGCGAGGTCCAGGACGCGGCAGAGCGTCTCGTGCAGCTTGGCGTGCTCGTCCTCGTCGGGCAGGGCCATCGACGTGAGCCACCTCTGGTGCCACGCGGTGGGCGTACCCGCCATCGTCGACATGAAGGACAAACACCAGAGGAGGGTCCTCGGCCCCTGCACGGGCCAACCCTGCACAGGGGTCTCAGAGAGGGCGTTGACGGTCTCTCCGAACCTCCTCTCGCGCTCGCCCCTCGGGTTGAGCAGCATCGGGAGGACCCTGAAGTCGCCAATGGGGGCAGGCGCCCCAGCGGCGGCGGCGGCGGGCGCAGCCTCCAGTGCAGGAGCGGGCACCAGCGGCAGAGGCCCAGCAGGCCCAGGCGGGGCGGCTCCCAGCGCGGCGGCCAGCGCAGCGACGCCAGGGGCGACGCCGAGAGGGGCCGCCGCAGCGGCCGCGGCCGCGGGGGGCATCGCCAGCGGGGCCGCGGCCCCCGCAGGCAGCGCCGCCCCTTCCCCGCCAGGAGGTGGCGGCAGGGCCGCAGGCAGCAGGGCTGCGGCAGCCGCAGGGTCCGCCAGCGGGAAGGGACCAGGCGGGACGCCTACGACGTTGCCCGCCGCGAGCGCCAGCGGCAGAGGGTCGGGGGGCCTCGGGTAGCCTGCGGCCACCGAGCGCGCAACAGCCGCCCACAGCTCCGCGGCCGTCGGAAGGCGGCGAAAGCGGTGCACCGCGACGCCCGCCAGCGCTGGCGGCGTGTCGCCTTGGCCCGCGAGCTGCAGGACCGCTCGCACGTCGGGGCCGGCGACGATGGGCTCGTCGTAGTCGTCGAAGTCGGGCGTGAGGATGTAGCCGAGGCCCCCGTTGACGCCAAGCAAGAGGCGCTCGTGCCACAGGGGTACGCCGCCGACGCGGTAGCGCAGCACGTGGAAGCTGCCCGCCATCACTGCAGCGCAGGGGCGCGGGCTCTGGCGTCAAGAACCTGCTGAGCCGCGAGGGCGGCGATGTCAATGCCGTCCACGAACTCCACCACGGCGGGCGGCTGGCGGGGCGTCGGTCCGAGAAGCCGCCGCGCCGCCCAGGCGCCTCCCACGGCTCCGAAAGCGAGGCCGATGGTCAGCGCGGCCACCGAGTAGGCCGTGACGAGGCCTAGACACGAGGGCTCGACCACGTGCCCGCCCGCGCCAGCGCAGACGCAGGCGGGGCAGGAGAGGGTCGGAGGCGCGGGGCAGGCCAGGTGCGCGCAGGCTCCGCAGCTCGGCGCGGCGGCCCGCGCCACGACAGTGGCCCCCAGCGCCTGCGCCCCGTACCTCAGGACGTCCGCCGCATGGTGGGCGATGTCTTGCATCACTGGGCAGGACACCTGAGAGACTTGAGAATGGAAGCGCGGCGCGAAAGAGAGCCACAAATAGCCGCGGGCAGCATAATGATGATGAGGAGGAGGAGAAGGAGGAGGACAAGGAGGAGGAGGAGGAGGAGGAGGAGAAGGAGGAGCAGGAGAAGCAGGAGGAGAAGGTGGAGGTGGAGGAGGAG
>CAUYUJ010001559.1:549092-630150 GCA_963575745.1 Prorocentrum cordatum | reverse complement strand
CCCCACCCCCACACCACCAACACACGAACACACACACACGCACACACACACACACACGCACCCACACACACAACACGCACACAACGCACACAACACACACAACACACACAACACACAACACACACAACACACAGCACACAACACACAACACACACACAACACACACAACACACAACACACAACACACGCAACCCACACAACACACAACACACAACACACACACAACACACAACACACAACACACATAACACACAGACGACACACACACACAACACACAACACACAACGCACAACACACACAACACACAACACACACCACACACACCACACACAACACACACAACACACACAACACACACAACACACAACACACACAACACACACAACACACACAACACACACACAACACACACGCACAACACACACAACGCACAACACACACACCCGCACACACACGCACGCACTCGCACACACACGCACACACGCACACGTACGCACACGCACACGCACGCACGCACGCACACGCACGCGCACACGCACGCGCACACGCACGCGCACACGCACGCGTACGCGCACGCACATGCGCACGCACACGCACGCGCACACGCACGCGCACACGCACGCACACGCGAGCACGCACACGCACGCACGCACGCGCACGCACGCGCACGCGCACGCACGAACACCCACACGCACGCACACGCACGCACACGCACGCGCACACGCACACGCACACACACGCCCGCACACGCACACACACACACGCACACACACACACACACACACACGCGCACACACACACACGCACGCGCACGCACACACTCGCACACACACACACACACGCACACACACGCACACACACACACACGCACAGCACACACACACACACACACGCACGCAGACACACGCAGACACACGCAGACACACGCAGACACACGCAGGCACACGCAAACACACGCAGACACACACAGACACACACAGACACGCACAGACACGCACACACACAGACACACACAGACACACAGACACACAGCCACAACAGGCACACAGACACACAGGCACACAGGCACACAGGCACACAGACACGCAGACACGCAGACACACAGACACACAGAGACACAAAGACACAGAGACACAGAGACACAGAAACACAGATTCGGAACTCCGCGGGGCAGCATGAGGAAGCCAGTACGCACCGTATACATGCAGACGCTACCGATGCGGGTCGTGACAAGGCCACGATCGGTGAGCTAGTGGAGTACCGCGGCCCCCGTATCCGAAGGAGGGGGGGGTCGGGAAGAGTCTCGTATCGATCCCACTCAGGCAACGATCCATGCCTCGTGATGCCTACTCTGGGCTGGGGGAAACAATGCCATAACATCGATCCCCTCTGTCGTGACCCGTCGCTGGAGGGCCTGTCGTGCCTGTGCGCACGGCGGCACGGGCAGTTTGCGTCGGGGCGGGAAGAAGCTCAGGAGGAGGGGAGGACGGAGGATGAGTCCGAGGAGGGGAGGAGAACAACTGCCTTGAGCCCGTAGAAGAATAGAAGAACGAGGACTGAGAAAACGGACGCAGTGGAGCGCAAACGGATACGTACTTTGCTGACGCTTTTCCGCACAATTGGACTCCCTCACAAGATGACAAAGAGCGCGCGTTCACGCGCGGGGCTTCGTCTCTCAGAGCTGCTCGAAAATGGCTTACACCCTATGTTCAGAACGGACACCGCGACGGCAAGTGGCAAATGCCGCTTGGGCGCGATGCCGCATTGAATCGGCCAGCGAAATGGGAGGCGCACGCCAGCCGACGAACGCACCCAGGTCTGGAGAGACAGCGCGTGCCCTCACAAGACACTTGCTCAATTTCTGATACCAGTACTAGCCGGCCGTTCTGCAGTTGATCGGGAGTTTCTGTATGTAGAAGAAGGTACGTGTGCTTGTGGGCGAGAGGAGAACGAGTGTGTGGTGGTGCGGCGGGTGAGGATTGCGCCTGAGCGAGACGAGACTGAGCGCGTGCGTGTGAGCGAGCGGGAGCCCCAGGTTGAGACACCCCAGAGTCGACTCTTGCGAGGACGTCTCGAGGGAGAGCCCTGGACTGGGACACGCCTGGCGCGCCTCGGCGCGCGCCGGCAGATTTCCAGGCTTTCTCGCGCGCCGGGGATCGCCTTGTGAGCGTTTTCTCATTCGGCGTTTCGACATTTGGCGGAAGAAAGGGGGGATGGAGGGGGGGGGGGGGTCTGGCCCCGGACCTGTGCTTCGCGCGACTGCTTGCAACCGTGCGCCCTGTGGGGGAGACTCCACCTGCCTGAGGTGGGCGCCCCAAAACAGCCAAGACCTCCATGGGGCGATGGAAGGGGGGGGGTGGCGAGGGCCCGCGCCGATCGGCAAAACCATAAATGAAGAAACGATATCGCCTTTGGGAAGGTGCCTCGAGCGAGAGGCCCAGGCTGGGACGCGCCCGGTGCGCCCCGGCGGGCGCTCTTCAGCGCTCGCCGACAGATCCCCTGGAATGACCCCTTGGGGGCGCAGGCCGGACTTGCTCGCACGCCGGGGGTCGACTTTGGGAGGGTGTCTCGAGCGAGAGCCCTGAACTGGGACGCGCCCAGTGTGGTCTGGTGCGCCCAGGCGCGCGGGGCTTCGAGGGCCGGTTTTCGGAGGATGGCCCACGCGAGGGCGCCACTTGGGAGTTCGTGGCAGGATTTTTCCAGGCTTTCCCGGAAGCGGAACGAGGGGGCGTTTGAGGGCCTCCTTGGGGAGGCTCGGGGGGCACATTTTCTGAGGATGTCCCACGCGAAGGCGCCGGCTTGGAATTCGTCGCCGGATCTCCCGCATTTCCTACAAACGGGTCAGGGGGGGCGGTTGGCGGGCCCATTCCCTCGCGCGCTGGGGGTCAGGATGACGTGAGTTCTCAAGACGAACTCCCTCAAAAAACGCGCGCGATCCCACTGGGATTATTTCCTCCGTCTCACGTTGCATGTGTCGGGTCTCAACGCCCACCGCGCCACTTGTTACAATGGGCGGGGCGCACAACACAAAGCGTGTCACCTGTTACCCACGACTCGGCCCTAAAAGCCACCCGCGTCGCCTGTTATCTTGGACGGGGTGCTCAGAAGAGCATGTCATCTTAGGACCCTCTTGGACCGTCTTTGAGCTCCTTTGGGCTGTCTTGGGGCGCTTGGATCGTCTTGGGCGTTGGAGCTCCTCTGGGCTGTCTCGGGGCGCTGGGACCGTCTTGGGCGCTGCACCACCAAACAGACGACTATACGAAAGCTACGCGCATTAAGCACACACGAATGCGCTCTGCTTTTCGGGGCCCTCTCGCGAGCGCTCTGGGAGGTGCTGTTGCGGTCCTTGTGGCTTCATCGGGCCGTCCTGGGGCTATCTGCCTACTCACCGCCTGGGCATGTTTCTTGCCGTCCCCGCGGGCAGGCCCAAGGAGCCCCCCCAAGCCCTGAAAAGGCCCACTGTTGGGGTCTGGCGCCGGCCCAAGAAATCTGCGAGTGCCTGCAACAATTTGTGTTATAGTCCGCAACGAATAGTTAGCACATGTTTTATATAACGTTTGCTATCTATAGGTTTTTTGTTGTAAAAGTTGTCCGACATGGGGGGTATTGTTTGGATGGCTTTTAACAAAAAATCAATATAATTCGAGCTTCTACTCAGAATTTAGGTCATCTATATAAAATCACGCCAATTTTTTTCGGGTGAAGTGCGTTTCTTTCATCTCGCTTTGCCGCCATTGTCGTGCTATCTAGTGTGCGCCTTGGCGTGCTATCTAGTGGGCGCCGCCCGCCCCAAGATGGCCCCGGAGGGCCCCGAAGCGGCCCAAGAAAGCCCCGAGACGGCCCAAGACGGCCCAAGACGCGTCCAAGACGTCCCAGGAGAGGTCCACGCGGTCATCGTCATCGGTCATCGTCATCGGTCATCGGGCCCACACACCTGGCCATGTGATTTTTGTTCAATCCCAGCGGTCTCTCCTCGGTTTCGGCCCCTGGGGGCCCTTTTCGGGCCCCAGGACCGTCAAGACGGCCTACATACAGGCGGCCCAAAACGCCCCAAAATGGCCCCAAGACGTCTCAAAGACGGACCACGAAGGTTCCAAGACGCTCCAAGATAGCCCCGGGACGGCTCCAAAATAGCCCAAGACCGTCCCCAGGCGGCCCAAGACCGCCCCAAGACGGCGACCCATAGTTAGCACTCAATGACGGGGCTCTCAGGGCCCAAGATCTGTACACTTAAAAGGGCCCGAGATGTTTCAGCGGGGCCCTGAGTGGGGCTCGAGACATCCTCACGACTCGGGAGCCGCCGCTCGAGACATCCTCAGAACTGGGGCGGCTGACTGACTGACTGACTGACTGACTGACTGTCTGACTGACTTTCTGACTGACTGGCTGACTAACTGATTGACTTACTGACTGACCGACTGACTAATTGACTGGCCGGGAGGGGGCCGCCGCTCGAGACATCCTCACAACTCGGGAGCCGCCGCTCGAGACATCCTCACAACTCGGGCAGCTGACTGCCTGACTGATTGACTGACTGGCGGGGCGGCTGACTGCCCCCGCACGTGTCGTATTCGGTATTTTTGTCACGCGCTTTTGTATTTTCCCGTAGCCATCGGATTCAAGGTTGTCGCCATTTCCCGATTATGTAGCGAATCGCCCGGGTTCCAGAGCGCCCCATAGTTTAGCACACAATGGGCTCTTCGAGTATCTAAAAATACTATAGCAAAAGGGGGCAACTGCACACGTTGCTATCTATTGTTGGACACTTCGTTTGCTAACTATTCGTTGCGGACTATAATGCCGTTTTTCCTCTCCTCCTCCTCCTCCTCCTCCTGATCCTCCTCGTCGTCGTCGTCGTCGTCCCCCTCCTCCTCCTCCTCAGCTGAACGTCGTCCCGTTCTCAGCTCTTCCGCGTCTCGTCCTCGCCGTTGTCCTCCTCATGCGCTCACTCTCGCCGCCGACCTCCTCAACGCCGCCTCCTCGCCCCTCCGCTGGCCTGGGCACGCGCGGAAGCAGCGGGTGCGCCTAACTCCCGCATTTCGCCGCCCGGCCGGAGGAGCCGAGCTGGGCGCCCTCCACAGCCGGGGGGAGATTGAACCGCCCTCCTCCTCAATTCCTTATTTAGCCAATGATTAAGCACCCCCCAACCTTACCAATAACCCAAGGAATCAATTTAGAACGTGCGCGGCGTTAGTACACGTAGCCGCATAAATAGCTCATACCTGTCGCACCCCGACGCCAGTCGGAAGGGCGGGCTGGGCGTTTCGCCTGAGGCTTGCTCACTATTTGTGGTTCTCGGAATTCGCAGCAGGCTCACGGGCGGAGGGCGGGCTTCCACAATGTGGCCGCGCATGGCCGCACGTCCGTCCGAAAAGCTCGCACAAGTTTTAGTGAATCGAGGGCGGGTGGTTTTCAATGTGGCTCTCGCCGTAGCGCCGCGCACAGCCGTCACGAAAAATGCGGGAGTTTCACGGATCGGGAACATGCTGTTTTCAAACTGCGGCTCTCTTCTGAGCGCCGCGCACATCCGTCTCAAAACATTGCAAGGACTTCGTGGATGGAGGGCGGGCCGTTTTCAAAATATGACTCTCGCTTGAGCGTCGTGCACATTCGTCATATCAAAATGCAAATGTTTCACGCATGGAGGGCGGGCACTTAGATTTTCAAAATGTGGCTCTCTTGGTATCGCCGCGCACAAACGTCACGAAACATACGGAAGTTTGACGGATAGGTGGAGGTTCCTTTTGAACATGTTGCTCTTGCCGTAGCGCCGCGCACATTAGTTTTGATGATGTCCAGCCGTTTTGATGATTCTCAAAGCTAACGTCCTAGAAATGGCATTTTGCCAGGATGTCGGACTGTCAGGGCGCAAGAGTTACGGTGATCCGTGCTGCTGAAGGCCCACGAAGAATGGTCTGGCGTGATTCTGGATCGTTCAGACGCAACGATCATGGTGATTCACGGCGTTGCAATCCCAAGAATGGTGTTCTATTCCAAACCGTTATTTTCCAACGGGGCACTTCCTCCTTCAGTGAAACTGAAACCTTGTAGAAACCTTTGAGGAGGGAGCTTGGAGCGTGTTTATTTCCATATCGTTGATGAGTCTCGGTTTGCACTGTTCTCCTCCTCCTCCTCCTCCTCCTCCTCCTCCTCCTGTGTCGTCCCCGAGGAGGACGACCGGCTGGAGGCGGCGTGGCGAGGTCGAGGAGAAGTACACAGAAGGAGCGCGTTTGCAGCCATGCTCGGCCAGGGCCGTCCTGGACCCTGGGATGGTGTGCAATCGGACCTGGGCCAGACAGAACATCCCTCAAGAGCATGAGACCCTGCGCCGGCCGAAACACACAGAACGTCCAGAGGTAACCCTCCCCAGGATGCCCTAGAACGTCCAACAAGCACGACTATCACCAGGGTGCCGCCCCCGAGTCGACCTGGATCTTATACCTCGGTCGTACTGTATGCGCCCTCCTGGCCTCGAGGCCAGGAGGCGGGCGCGCGCACACGCGCGAGCGCGCGAGCGCACCAGCGCACACGAACGCGCGGGCGAGGCTGCGGCCCTTCCCACGAGCATGGGAAGCGCTGCCTGCAGGGTTGCCTGGGCGCTTCCCGAGGGCCCAACAAGCGCTGCCTGGTCTGGACACTGTACGCCGTCCTGGTGCCCGGGATGGCCCTGTCCGGGCATGCCGTGCTGGCGGTGTGCAGGCGCCCTCTGCGGAAAAGGGGGGCGAGGAGGGGAGGACGAGGGGGGGGGGGGGGAGCGACACGGGGAAGGGAGCGGGCCGAGAAGTCAGCGGAAACAGGCTATTGCATGCACTTGCTCGAATAGGGGGCGCGAGGACGAGAGGGGGGGGGCACGACTCCTGCTCGCGCTCCTTCCCGCTCCCCCTCCCCTCTCCTCTCCATCCCCCGCGAGTCCCCACCTCCCCGTCCCCTCTCCGCCTCATCGCCCTCGGCCAGGGGCTCTCCCTCCCGAAACATCTTCCTCCTCCCCCCCTGGCCCCGCGGAGGTGGAGGCCCGCCCGGCTCCTCGGGATTGTGCCAGCCCGCCGCGTAAACTGCAGCCTGACGGCGCATGCACCTCTACAAAGTTATTGCATTCGACTCCACCAGGCCCCCGCGTGGGCACAGCGCGTGAGATTTGGATGGGGAAGGGCCTGGGTGGCAGGGGGGGAAAGTGTTGGGGGGGAGCGAGATGGGGATGGGGCCCGAGAGGGAGGAGGTTAGAGGAGAGGGCGGTGAGGATGAGTTTTGCTCCACGGCGCGCGATGCGAGCATTGTCAGCCTCTCCTCCAACCCCTCCACAACAATCCAACCCCCACCAGCTCAAGACACGATCGCGCCCGAGCTTCTGCTGACCAGACCCTCCGTTCGGCGGCGCGCCAAACAAATTACAGCATGGCGAGAAATCCCGACTGGAACCCAAAACCCCATCTTTGTGCGGCATCTCTCGAGCCGGATCGACCTGTGACGAGGGCCGCTGGGCCCGAAACAGGGCGAACACGTCTGGTACGAAACAAGAACATGCAACGACTGGATCTGAGGGGGGGGGGCAAGCCTTCTCTTTGGACGCCCGAAACGGGCACGGAAAGAATGGGTACACTGCCCAACGACACATGTTGCCCCAAAGCAACAGCGGCCACTGTTGGGCAGGCGGCCTTCTGTCCCAGCTGGACACAGGCCGCGGCGACACCAACAACGAGTCCTGCTCGAGATGAACAGGAACTGCTGTTGGGCACTGCACCCGCTCTTGCCGTACGCGTTTCGTTCGTGCCGAATTTCTCAGGCGGCGGCAGCACTTCTCGGCAGCCCTCCGGCCTCCTGAGCCTCCCAGGAAGGCCCCCGACCCTCCCCCGGGCGCGCGGCCGATCCGTGGTGCAGACCCCCATCCTCGGCCTCCCGCGCCTCGGCCTCGGTGCAGCTGAAGGGGCAACGATCGGGGGGGGGGGCGCTGGCTCGGGGCGGGGGGGGGGAGGGAGGTAAGCCAGAATCGGGGATGCGCTGCCGAGAGATCGGCGATGGGCCCCCGATGGCGAAACCGCACGCTCCTGAGGCGGGGTGGGCCATCGGGCCTTCAGTCGGTGCTGAGGGGGCGATTAGGAGGAGGAGGAGGAGGAGGAGGAGGAGGAGGAGGAGGAGGCGGAGGAGGAGGAGGAGGCGGAGGAGTAGGAGGCGGAGGAGGAGGAGGCGGAGGAGGAGGCGGAGGCGGAGGAGGAGGCGGAGGAGGAGGAGGAGGAGGAGGAGGAGGACTGGGGGCCGCTGCGTCCCCCCCCCCCTGCTGAGCCTGCCCCCTCCCGACATTGCCCTTTGCCTCCGCGTCGCAGCTCGGCCCTCCGCCGGCAGCTCCGGACGGCTCGGGCCCCCCGTGGACCGCTCCGGGCGAGGCGCGGCCGCCGGAGGGCACCCCGAGGCTGCGAAGCCGCCAGGGGCCGACGAGGACACGCGAAGACCTCGGGCCTGCGCCCCCCCCCCGTGACGTTGCCACCCCGAACCTGTGATGTCCTATACTCCTCTCGGTGCCGGGCCCCCGGAAGAGTCCCAAGCCTTTCCCCGGCACCAGTTTTTCACCTCGAGCCGTTTCTGACGGTCCCAGGGCCAAGCAGGGGCCCGAAGAGGCCGGAAACGGCCACCAAGGCGCGATCATGTCTGGGACTGTTTCTCGGCCTCTGGCCACCTCCGGCCGCTCCCCAGCACGCGGAGCGCTCTTTGGGGCCCCCACAGGCGGTGCCCCACCCTCAGATGGCGGCCAGGCCTCGCTCCTCGCTGGCCTCGGCGCCTTCGCTCGGCGAGCGGCGAATTTCGAGACCGCGGGCTCGTGCACGCAGGCAGCCTTGGCAGGCTCTGCCAGGTCGACGGCCACTGCTGCTGCTGCTGCTGCTGCTGCTGCTGCTGCTGCTGCTGCTGCTGCTGCTGCTGCTGCTGCTGCTCAGCGCCTTCGACGCTGGCCTCTGCATGGCTCCGCACGCGTGCTCCCGTCATCTCTGCATGCGACCAGGAGCGGCTCCTGCCAATCGCACGGGTCCCCAGTGTCTCTCGCGGCCTCTCTCTCTGTCTCTCGGCCTCTGGCCATCCTCGGCCGCTCCCCAGGCGGGGGAGCGCGCTTCGAGGCCCTCCTCGGGCGGTGCCAGGAGGTCCGACTTCGCGAAACCACTGCCGCGCCACAGCGCCCTGGCTTCCGATGCAGCGTGCCACGCTGGCGGCCGCGTGAGCCACCCGTAAGGTCACCCACCGCCCAACTGGCGGTCGCAGGGCTTCACCGCGCGCCGGGCCGCGGCGCGGCTCTGCCGCCGCCCGTTGGCCGTGGCCTCGCGCCGAAGCGAAAACGCCCGGCGCGACACACCCTGCAGCGCCAAGATCCACCAGCGGCGCCGCGCGGGGTGGCACCCCGTACCGCTTCGGGGCCCCAGCACCGTGTGGTGACGGGCCGCAGGACGACCTCGGAGTCCCCCGCGACCTCACCGCGTCGCCGATGTGTTCGGCGACGCCGGCGCGGAGAAGGTCGGGCTCCACGTCGAGCCGCGCGCTGCGGCGCGATCCTCCGACCCCAGCTGCTCGGCCCCTCGGGCAAACCCTCCTGGCCCATCTTGAACATGTCTGGGGGCCGGAAACAACTCCCCGACTCCCCGACTCCCCGACCCCCCGGCCCCCCGGCCCCCCGACACCCCGACACCTCGACCCCCCCACCCCCCGACTCCCCGACCCCCCGACCCCCCGACCCCCCGACCCCCCGACTCCCCGACTCCACTCCCCGACTCCCCGACCTCCCCCGATCCCCCGATCTCATGACCCCCTGACCCATATTCTCCTCTTCCCCTGCTCCTCTGTTGTCTATTCTCCCGACTCCCCGACTCCCCGACTCCGCGGCTCCCCGTCTCCCCGAGATTCCCCGACCCTGGCTCCCCGACTGACCGACTCCCCGACTCTCCGACTCCCCGCCTCCTTGCCCCCCGATCTGTGGTTTAAGAACTTCTTGAACTAAGGACTTCTTGGGGCCGAGAACTTGGCTTTCCGAATCCCGCTCGCCGACTCCTCGACTCAACGACTCCCCGACAGGCCCGACTGGCCCGACTCCCCGACCCTCCGACTCCCCGACCCCCTGGCCCCCCGACTCCCCGACTCCGTGCCTCCTTGACCCCCCGAACCCCCGACCCCCCGACTCCCCGACCCCCCAAACCCCAGACCCCCCCATCCCCGATCTCCTCGACTCCCTGACTCCGAGTCCCGACTCCCGAATCCCGCTCGCCGACTCTTGAACTCAACGACTCCCCGACCGGCCCGACTCCCCGACCCCGTCTCCCCGACCCTCTGACTCCCCGACTCCTCGACTCCCCGACACCCCGACCCCCGTCTCCCCGACTCCCGAATCCCGCCCAGGAGCTCGAAAAGCTGTCCGAATCTCGCCTGCGAGCCCCCAGAGGCTCCAGGAGAGCCCCAAGAAACCACGATCTCCTAACGAAGCCTGGAGATCGTGGCGGATCAGGGCCCCCTGAAAGGCCCTGCCGAAGCCTCCTGTGGACTTCTTGGGGCTTTCTCGGGAGCCCGCTCGCTCTCTCTCTCTCTTTATCTATTTCTCTCTCGCTCTCTCTCTCTCTCTCTATCTCTCGGAGCCTCCAGGGAGGCCCGAGAACCTGTCTGAACCCGGCCCAGGAGCTCCCAGGGGCTCCAGAAGAGCCCCCAAGAAGCCACGATCTCCCAATTGAGCTTGGAGATCGTGGCGGATCAGGGCCCCCTGAGAGGCCCTGCCGGGGCCTCCTGTGGTCTTCTTGGGGCTTTCTCGGGAGCTCTTGCCCTCTCTCTCTCTCTCTTGCTGCCTCTCGGAGTCTCGAGGGAGGCCAGACAAGCTGTCCGAATCTTGCCTAAGAGCCCCCAGGGGCTCCAGAAGAGCCCCCAAGAAGCCACGATCTCCCAACTGAGCTTGGAGATCGTGGCAGATCAGGGCCCCCTGAGAGGCCCTGTCGATGCCTCTTGTGGACTTCTTGGGGCTTTCTCGGGAGCCCTCTCTCTCTCTCTTGAACTCTCGAGGGAGGCCCGAAAAGCTGTCCGAATCTGGCCAACGAGCCCCAGGGACTCCAGGAGAGCCTCAAGAAGCCACGATCTCCCAACTGAGCCTGGAGATCGTGGCGGATCAGGGCCCCCTGAGAGGCCCTGCCGGGGCCTCCTGTGGACTTCTTGGGGCTGTCTCGGGAGCCCTCTCCCTCGGAGTCTCCAGGGAGGCCCGACAAGCTGTCCGAATCTCGCCTAAGAGCCCTCAGGGGCTCCAGGAGAGCCCCCAAGAAGCCACGATCTCCCAACTGAAGCTGGAAATCGTGGCGGATCAGAGCCCCGCCGGGGCCTCCTGTGGTCTCCGTGGGGCTTTCTTGGGAGGTCTCTCTCTCTTGCTTTCGCTCGCCCTCTCTGTCTCTCTCTCTCCCTCGTAGTCTCGAGGGAGATCCGAAAAGTTGTCTGAATGCCGCCCAGCAGCCCCCATGGGCTGCAGGAGAGCCTCAAGAAGCCACGACCTCCCAGGTGAAGCTGGAGATCGGGGCGGATCAGGGCCCCCTGAGAGTCTTTGCAGGGGCCTCCTCTGGTCTAACACATTCTTGGGGCTCTTCGAACCCCGCTCGCCGGCTCCTCGACTCCTCGACTCCCCGACAGGCCAGACTGCGTCAGAGACTTTCCTGACACCCTGGCCTCGGCCACGACGCCGCGTGCGCCGTGCCGGGGCCCGGGATGGCCCTGGCCAGCGTGCGGCTCGCGCTCTGCTCTGCCCTCGCCGCCTCGCCGCCCCTTCCCGGGCGCTCGAGCGAGGCACCGCGTCGACTGGGAGGCCCCCTCTCCCTTGGGCGCGGGGCCGGGGCGCAGGTGGGCCCGCCGGGAGGGATGCCACAATCTCTGCACCGGTTGGTGCCCGGATGCATCAGGCTGCGCGCTGGGTGCAGCAGCGGCGCGTTTATGCAAGTGTGCAGCTTCTTTCGCAGGCGCTGGGTGTTGCCCTCGCAGCAGATCGTGCCCCTTCGTAACAGCTGCGTGCTGTTCCACGCACCAGTGCACACTTACTGCGTGGTTGCACCTCTCACCGCCGACCCATCTGCACCAGGCCCACTACTCCAGCCTAGACGTATACACTTCTCGACTTGTGCGCGCCGTCCTTGCGCAGGGGCCGTGCTAGTCTGCTCTGTCTCGCTCCAGCTCTGACAGAGGATCCCCGAAATGGATCCGGGCGGAGGAGGTGAAAAGGCTGGTGTCCGGCGAGGGAGGCGGGGGGAAGGCGAACGGGAGAGAAGGAGGCGATGGAAGTGGAAGTGGTGGAAGGGAGGCGCGGGAAAGGAGGCGAGGGAAGTGGAGGAAGCGGAGGTGGTGGAAGGGAGGCGGCGGAAGGCGGCGATGGAAGAGGACGGGAAGGCGAACAGGAGAGAAGGAGGCGATGGACGGGAGGGGCGGAGGGGTGGGTGGGTGAGGGCGGAAGCCGTGCCGCGGAGGAGCGGAGGAGGCTGTGCGGTCCAGCCCTGAGCCCTGTGAGGCTCCTCGCCCACGCCCGTCGTCCTCCTGCGCTCCTCCTCGTCCTCGCCGTCTCTCGTCGCCGCCTCCGTCGTCTTTGCTGTCATCTGCCCTCGTGCTATTCCGCGCCTTCGTCGTCGTCGTCCTCCTCCTCCTCCTCCTCCTCCTCCTCCTCCTCCTCCTCCTCCTCTTCGTCCACGATCTCGGCATCGTCGTCGCCCTCGTCCTCTTCCCCCTCCTCCTCGTCCTCGTCCTTGGTCTCGCCGTGGCCGTCACCGTGCGCATCGTCGTCGCCGTGCTCCTACTTATCACCATCCTGCTCCACCTTTTCCTCCTCCCTCTCCTCCCCCTCCTCCCCCTGCTCTCTACTCCCACTCCCCTTCCTCTTCTTCTGGGCCGTTTCTTCTTCGTCCTCCTACGCCTCCCCTCCCCTCCTCCTCCTCCTCCTCCTCCTCCTCCTCCTCCTCCTCCTCTGCCTCCTCTTCTTCCCCCCCCATTGTCCATGTCCTGGTCGGCATCCTCGTCCTCGTCCTCTTCATCCTCCTTTTCCTCCACCTTTTCTCTTCCTGGGGCGGAGGGCTTCTCACCCACTCAACATTAGTCTAATATGTTTCCCATGCTTCGCCTTCAGTCGGTCTGTAGCTGCTGAATTAGCTTGGATTCCAACACTAGCCTCACTCATAACTTCAGGTCACCGCGGATCATCATGGCAAACGATTTCGCTTCAACGCTTATTCGACATGGCACGACATCTCAACACGATGGCATCGGTACACCACACCCCTATGGGCTTTAACTTCAACGGCGCCACGACATCACGACATCGCGGCGCTGTTATCTACCCAATCCGGAGCTCTTCGGTCCCAATCACGGTTCCCGTGCAATTTCCAGCTTCCAATCTCCAATGTTCAATGTTACAGTTCTACTTCCTGCTTCCTGCTGTAAATTGTTACTGATCCGCGTGACGGGGTGGGAGCCAATTCGCTCTCATTGCCACGGCCTCTCAAGGTTATCAGGATTCCACGGGGTGGCCGGGCCACCCCGTGGCCCTAGGACATGACAAAATACATCAGATTCTCGCCCCAAGCAAATTACTCTTTTCCATGTTGCCCAATATTCGAAAGCCACGACCACTCGTACATTCCACCAAATTCGCGCCCCGGCAGCCACGATCCGTAATACATGAAGCAATATCCGCGCCCTCGAGGCCATGACCCTTTGCAAATTACGCCAGATTCGCGCCCCCGCGGCCACGATCCTTTCTAAATTCGCCAGCCCAACAAACCAGAGGGGTGCTAAGATCGTGTGTCTGGTTTAGAATATTTCTAGTTCGCGCGCGCGGGGCCGCCCCTGGGAGTCCCCCGACGAAGAGTACCCCGAGCACTGCACCCACAACCCAGGCTCAGAGATGTTACTTCGTCTTCTTCGTCGTCTTCTTCTTCTTCTTCGTCTTCTTTTTATCATTCTATAACAAATAAATGCGTCGCCTTCGAGGCTCCTGAAGCGCTCCAATAGCTCTCTAAAGAACCTCCAAGAGAACCCAAGATGGTCCAAGCCGGCCCGAGAGCGCTGACTATAGCCCAATATGATCTCTGGATGGCCCGAGACGCCTTCGAATCGCGTCAAGAGAACACCAAGAGAACCCCCAAGAAGGCCCCGAGGGGTACGGATTTTCGTGTTGTCGCCTTTTCGTGCTTCCGACCCCCCAAGACGATCTAGGAGGCCCCCAACATCGCCCCAAGACAACTCAAGAGGCTCCCAGGAGGGCCCCAAAGATGGCCCAATAGGTCCCCAATACGGGACAAGACGACCCCCAAGGTGGCTTCAGATGCCCCCAATATGGGAATCCGTACTTCAATTTGGAGCCCTTCCTCCAGAACCTGGCCCCCGAGACCGCCAGAAAGCTCCCAAATGGCCTCCAAGAGGTACCACGATGCAGCCACGAGGTCTCCGAGAGGCTGCCCTAGAGAGACCCCAACAAGTCCCCCAACAGGGCCTCTTGCCCACGACCCCAATCTGGCCGAAGGCCACTAAGCACTGCATACAGGATGAACTGGCGGCGTGAGCGAAGCGGTTGAATTCGGCGGGCCCCCTGCGGGCCCTCGCCGTGTTAGGCGTCGACGGTGGATGATGAGGTGGAGGACGATGGAGGAGAATGGAGAACCATGCATTGCTGCATGGGGCATGGCAGCAGCGGCCTCGCGCATTCCGCCGGCCTCAAGTTGACCGATTCCCCCAATTCTCCAGTGGACGCGAAACGATACTAGTGAAACGTCCTCCTAGCGCTAGGCCCACTCGCAGGACAACTCCTGGGACACGCGCAAGTACGGGTGAAACGTGCTCCGGTGGCCCCACACGGCAATTTCGCTCGGGACATCCTCAACAAATCGGCTTCGGAAGGGACATCTCAAAAACGGCCGTGTCGCTCGGGACATCCTCGACAACTCGGCTTCGGAGGGGTGGTTCGGCATACTACTCGTGCACTTCGTGAAAGTTTGGCGCTCAGCTGGTCCCCGACACATCTTCTTGGAGCCCCAATTCGGCACACCCTTCACGCACGTCGTGCTCTATGGACCCCAAGAAGCCCTTAGCTGGCCTCCAAGACGGCGTGACCCCCCAAGGGGCGCAAATACGCCCCAAAGAAACATTGCAATGCTTGGTGCCGACACTCGTCGAGGCAACACCTCTACACCCACGGGCTGCAAAGCATCTGCGTGCAAACTGCCTCCTGGGGGCCCGCCGTGTCTCCCACTCCTGCGGGCTCCATCGCGCAAGATTCGCGCCCCCGAGGCCACGATCCCTCATACATCGCGCCAAGTTCGCGCCCCCGAGGCCACGATCTGTTGCACGTGAAGCAAGGCTCGCGCCCCCGAGACCACGCTCCCCTGCACATCACACCAGGCTCGCGCACCCGAGGCCACATTCCTGCGCAAGCTACGCAAGATTCGAGCCCCCGATGCCACGACCTGCTGTTGTAAATCATTTCAAAGTTCGGGCCCCCGAAACCCACGAGATCTGGAAAAATGGCACACCGTTCGCGCCCACGATGCCACGACCCCGTGCACATCACGGCAAATTCGGGCACCCAAAGCCACGAGCCCTGGTCTGTACCAAATGGCACCGCGCTCGCGCGCACCGACGGCACTGCACCGACCCGCACTCCAGGCTCCGCGGTGCCACCGGACAGCCACCGGCGCAGGACCCCGTACCAAGGACAGCCACCTCAGCACCGGACCTGTCGCCCACCAAGAAGCACCGCCACGCCCCCGCTTAAGTGCACCCCCCTGCCCTACGCAAGCACTTTCGGCGCCGCTCAGCGCCGGCCTTCCGCTCGCTCGCTGGGGCTGGTACTGCGCCACCTGCCGCCCAACTCCAACCACGCAGCGTCGCATCTTGGCCCCATGTCATGTGACGTTTCCGGCCCTCGTCCAACACTCGAACAAACCGGGGCGCCGTGCTGCCAGATCGCCCCGATATCCTGTTGCAGCTGGCTGACCTGCTCGTCCACTAAGGCGAACGTCTTGTCGGCGACCTCCTGGGCGTCCAGCGCCTGCTCGAGGAGCCTGGGGGGGAGCTTCTCGTAGGTCCTCTCGGCGGCAGCCTCCGCTACAATCACGAAGGCCCCAGCCTGGCAGGCGATCTTCTGCCCGGAGCTTTTCTCGAGCTGCGCCGTGATGTCCGCCTGATTAACGCAGCCAGCTGCTCCGTCTTTTTCGCGATGATGCCGCCCTTTTCCCCCAAGAGGGCGTCGCAGACGTACCCGAAGACAGCCGAGCTGCCCCGTCGCCCGAAAAGCTGTATGACTGCTGGGAGGTGCCCCGCCCGAGCCATCCTCTGCGCTCCAGCCGCTCTTGATGAATGCCCCGTGATATGCAGCGAATGGCCGCCCACTTGCTGCACGACGTCCCTGTAAAACCGAACCGCGTTCTTCTGCATCGGCTCGCCGAGGACGTCGACGAAGAGGGGCCAATCAACCGAGTGATGGCGGCCTGTTTTGTGACGGAGCTCCCAGGGAACCTCGGCTACACGGCGCATTGCCCGCGCCGGGCACAATGGCGACGGGCGTGCGCATGCGAGTGCCCGCGTCTCCCCCAACGCCGTGCAGTCTGCTTTCGACGCAGGCAAAAGCCACTCCGCCCAACCGCGCGGCTGATCTTGAGGCGAAGCCGCCTCGTGCAGTGTGACGTGCGACAAAAACGCCGCAGC
The DNA here is from genome assembly GCA_963575745.1 of Prorocentrum cordatum. Lineage (NCBI taxonomy): Eukaryota > Dinophyceae > Prorocentrales > Prorocentraceae > Prorocentrum > Prorocentrum cordatum. Next base: position 613,472 of record CAUYUJ010001559.1, on the reverse strand, counting down.
CGACTCGACCTCCCTGACAAGCCACGCACACGAGACAATCATTGCGTCGACCCCCGCAGCTGGCCAGTACGAGGCCCTGGCTGCATGGATCTTGGGCTGGGCTGCAGGTTCCACGATGGCCTCGAGAGGGAGGGGGTCTGCCTGCCTCGGGGGGCCGATCCCTCGCGTCAGCGCGCGACGCGCGTCGGACACGATCAACGACTGCAACAGCGACCACCCGCCGCCTCGAGAGAGGTGCCATCTCTTGATCGCTGCGAGGTACACCGCCCCTGATCTGTACCCGCCCCTGTGGAGGAGGGCGGCTGCCAGCCGCAGTTTTTCTGGAGTCACCGGGAAGGGGGTGATACCTCGTGCATTGCAGCGTAGCTTCCACCATCTGGCGCGCGCCTTCGTCGATTGCCTCGACGACGATGCCGGCGCAACAGCCTGGACCCCCCTGACAGCGCGCACGCCCTCGGCGGGGCCGTCGAGCGCCTCCACCGACCCCACGCGATATCTGCGCCTAACTGGGGCATGTTTCCTCCACGGATGAGCGGAACTAGCCGGTCCCACAGGGGGATGCTGGGTGCGCTTGCTCCTCCGGGCCAGCTTGCTCAGCCTCCAGGCGCGGGGCTGCGGCTGTGCGATGGTGGCGTCTTCGGCGCTGCTCGAAGACTCCTCCGCCTCCTGCTGCGCGTCTGGCGGCTCTGGCGCGGCCGCGGATGCTGGGCGCGCTGGCGCCAGCGTTGCCCGGAACTGCAGCTGCTCTCGCAAAGCCGTCGGTGACAGACGCGGCGCGCCCTGTAAACCGCAATTCGGCTGCGTCGAGGGGCGAACTGGGACACTGCGAAGCCTGGTCTGCACCCGGAGCCCATCCTGCCACGCCTGCAGCGAAGTGCTGTTGGCGCGGCTCTGCGTGCTCGCCCCCCCCGCCTGCGCACCAGCGCGCGCCTGCAGAGCAACGCGCAAATCCCACGGCGAGGAGGCCATCGTATCAATGCACGAACTGCGAGCCCGCAGCCAAAACGGTTACGGTGGCGGAGGGGGGAGGGGGGGGGGGGAGTTTTTTTTTTTTTTTTTTTTTTTTTTTTTTTTTTTTTTTTTTTTTTTTTTTTTTTTTTTTTTGTTTTTTTCTTCTCGGCACCCGCGCCTCATACAAGCAACAACCGAATACATATCACTTGCAATTCCTATGCAAGCACCCTCAGGGCAGCCGCCTGCGGGGGGATAGTCCTGAGCGCGCGGGTGGGCAGCCACCGCCGGCACTCCAGTAGACAAATACCGCCTGCGCGGCCTGTGCAAGCGCTCCCAGGGCAGCCACCTGCGGAGCGATAGGCCTGGGCGCGCGAGTGAACAGCCACCACCGGCGCCCTAAGGAAAATACGCCGCCTGCACACCATGCGCAAGCGCCCCGGAGGCAGCCGCCTCCAGGGGGACGGGCCTTGTGCACGAGTGGACAGCCCCCACCGGCACCATAATGGGAAATACATCGCGTGCAACTCCGATGCAAGCGCCCCGAGGGCAGCCACCTGCGGGGAGGTGGGCTGGAGCGCGCGGGTGGACAGCCGCCACCGGCACCATGTGCGCTCAAACTCCGCAGTACTTAGCCAGCACTGCCACGGTGCACAGCCCGCACCGACACAGCGCAGCCAGCTGTGACCTACAGGGGGACTTCCGCGCGCAACAACTGCCACGGCCCCCTCGCTGGCGTGGAGCATGCAAACTCGCTCACTTCCTCCGGGTACTCCGCGCCCTCGCGGTGGCGACTGAGGGCATCGGCGACCGGGCCGCGTGCAGATCCAGCATGGGCGCCCCAAGGCAAAGCTGAATCTCAGCTACGATGCCGCGCCCTCCTGCGCAGCACTGCCTGGATCACGCCCTTCGCGTCGCCCCACAAGACGAGGGATCCAGCGCAGCGGGGCAGCAGTCGCCGCCAGGTGCAGACGGCGATCAGAAACGCGAAGGTCTCCCAGATTGCCTGCGATGCTGGATCGTGCCGGCGGGCTCTGAGAAGGCGCTCGTCCTGCGGGCGCCGTGCCACCGAGAGTGAGAACCGGCCGAATTCGCACTGCAACCATGCGCCGCCTCCCGTTGTGGGCGCATCGAAGCCGATCTGGGGCTGCGACGTTCTGGACTGGCACTTCGCGGGGAAGACGCGCGGGAGCTTGGCCACCTGGGAAGTGCAAGAGGCGATGATCCACCTCAGCGGCAGGACCACGCGTGCGCTTGAGAGCATGTCGCCCGTCTCTGTCCCAACGCGCTTCGCCGCTGCGGGGGCCCGGCACATCTGCGCAAACGGCCGCGTGGCCGGAACGATCGATGCGACCGCGAGGCTAGGCCGCATAACTCCCGAACACGTTTCCGATATATGAAGGCTTCCCCCAAGAACTTGGACGCCTCGGCGCAGGCCTTCTCCATCTTCACGTCGGCAATGGCGACCGCAATGGTCGTCGTCTTCTGGGAGGCGTCCGCCCGAAGCGCAATCGACGCCCCAAGCCAGTCCACTTTCACCCCCTCGGCGGCCTTGCGCCAAGACATCTTGAAGCCGAGGGCCTCCCACAGCGGCGCCGCCGCGCAAGAGTTGCGCCGCCTGCGCCCCGTCTCGCCCCGCAGCCCGAGGATGGGTCATCGACGTAGCGCTGCGCGGCAGGCTCCGCCGCAACGAACATCGCGGCCGTGGCCCGCATGAGGAAAGCTGCCGCCCTGCCCCAAATCAGCGGGCCAACAGTAGCTCCGAAAAAAAACAGCGCCTTGTAACGGAAGAAGCCAAGTGAGCCGCGAAGCGGGGCTGCGCCTGCCAAGAAGCGCCGCTCTGACGGCTCGGCCCGCATCTGCTTGAAAGCATCATTGAAGACAGCCAGCTCGAAATCGTCGCTGCCCTCGGCGTCCTGGGGCGCAATCCGGACCGACTCCACCGCGTCGGTGATCCTAGGGGGAACCACTCGCTCAGGGATTGTCGCCATCTCGTTGGCTCCGCTCCGCCGCAAGTCGCGTACCAAGCGGACTTTGGCACGCTCGTTCACCTCCTTCGCGATGACCGCGATCCGGGAAAGGTGCAACTTGCCGACCTCCAGCTCCAAAGCGCTCCCGTCCGCCGACCAACCCAGGTAGCCCATATCGCACTCCTTCTCGATTTCCGCCGCGGCCAAATCGGAGTTCTCCTCGAAGGAGGCGTAGTTGATGAACTCGCGCGCTGCAGGGTGCCGCGCGCCCTGCTCGTCTGGAGCCGCAGTCGCCACGTGCTCCGGCCCGGCCGGAGGGGGGATCCCGTGCACCTCGATGCTCATCGTGATCCCGAGGGGGGCATGGGCCATGAGCCAGCGCGGCGCCGACGTGTCTGGGTCGTCTGCAGCGCGACGCAACGCGTCGATGAAGTGCGCCTGAATCGACCCATGCTCGTCTTCGCGATTGCTGCCGTCAACGGCCCCGAACTCCCGTGTCAAAATGCCCCGCATTTTGTCCCGTGCCAACCGGAGGGCATCTTCTGGGAGCCCGGGCGCCTCGTCGGCGCCGAGCGTATCAAACGCGCGCTGCTCCACGCCCGCCCGGTCGCGCAAGGCGTTGTCGAGTCCTGCCCGCATGCGGCTGCCAACCGGCTCCCAACGAGGCGTGTGCAATGGCGACTGGTGGGGGTCCCCCATGCCGCCGATGTAGGTGTCATTCTCGTTCTCGCGTCGCTGCTTCTTCGCCTCGGGCTCCATCGGGCCGACCGCCCCCTCCGAAGTGATGAAGGCCCTTTTGACGGGCTGGTGGCGCCCCTCGACCGCCATGTAGGCGTCCGCGATCACATTGCAGAGCGCGGACGGGTACTCGGCCGCTCTCTCCGCCAGCAACCCGAGCGACCCATCGGCGAGCAGCGTGTGCCCCGTCAAAGGGATATGTCTAGCATGCTGCGGTTCCCCGGGGCGTCGGCGCTCCAGCGCATCCAGCCAGGAGGCGTTGGTAAGCCACCTGGTCGGCTTCTGATATGGCCCCCCGCCAATGCACTGGTCCCCGTCGCGCGGTCGAACTCCCGGCAGGCTCGCCAACTTTCGAACGCACCGTAAATGCCACAAGAAACTCATGACAGGGCTCTCGATGCTGAAGAAGCCGCCCGCTCGCACCTGGGCGCGCGCCAACCTGCAGACGACTTGCGCCGGCCTGTTGTCCTCGTGGACCTTCCACGGCCGGAGGCGCGGAGGTGCAGCGCCCTCCGGCTGCGCCGCTGATCTGACTGCTCCAGCCCTGCCGCGAGCGCCAGCCCGCCGGGCGAGGCAGAAGGTTCCAAGCGGAAATGCAAAGTGCATCCAGTGGAAGTGCGGTCGTTTGATGGGCTTCAGGGCACCTTGCACGTCGGCCCCCCGACGCGGGTCGAAGTTTGGCATCGTAGTAGCGTCTATCCCTCTGCGCCGAAGCTCCATGGACAGCCCGGCGACTCCAGCGAAGACCCCGCGAAATCGGCGGCCGCCCCCCTCTGGCACCGCCAGCGGCGGCAGCGCCCGCGCGCCTGGCGGCATCAGCGACTCGCGCGGTCAGGACCGCGGCGCGAGCCGGGCACCGCGCTCTCGCTCGGCAGACGGCGTCGCCGTAGCTCCAGACGAATCCTGCGGCGCGGGCCGGGCGCCGCGCCCTTCACCGCCCGCTGGGGGGCGCCAGACTGGAGCGTCCGTATACGCTCAACCGACACTGCCCTGGACAGAGCAGCGCTGGCGTCACCAGCTCTCACGGATCGCACTCTGCGCAGCGCGCGCGAGCGCGGCCGCCTGGGCTCTCAGCGGCGCGCCGCCCTCGCCTTCTTCTTGCCCTTCCCCTGGCCATTGCCCTTCGTATCTTGCGGTTTCCACCCGGGGTGTTGTGGGCGCTCGATGGACCGGTGAGCGCCGCGGCACCACTCACACGCATGTGCACGCTTGGGCGTAGATGTGCAGATAGTGCCACACCCGCCAGCGTTGCGGCTGAACTCGAAACAGATATCCGTGCCGTCGTCCATCCGCTTGAACCTCCCGTTGGCGGTGCGCTCGTTGACCCAACCACGCCACGACTTGCCGGGTCGATCCCCGCTGGAGCCCCCGCCAGAGCCGCCGCCGGGGCCCCCGCCAGAGCCGCCGCCACCAGCCGAACCGGTTGTCTGCTCGAATTTCCGCTTGGGCTGGCTGGCATGGCGGGGCGTGTCCCGCAGCACGGACGCAGCAGCACCGCGCGAAGCGGTCCGGGAGGCCTGCGGCCCCGCCAGAGCAGCTTGCCGACTGACCCAGCTCGGATTCTTGACCGACTCCGCCGAATCGATCCACTTCCGCGCCTGCTCCTTCAGCCGGTCCTCCCAAAACGTGAACCCCTCCATGGACTTGATGCCCGCATACAACGCAGAATTCCACGGCATGCTCGGGTCGAACGTGCTCACGCTGGGGTGCTGCCGGCTGAACTCCTCCTGCCGGCGGCGTTCTTCCATGCACCACTCCATGCGAAATTCCCAGCATCGGCCTGGGCACAGACTCACCAAGCCTCCTTGTAGTTCTCGCACAAATTGGAGAAGTGGGCCTTGTACGCGTCGGCGACGCCGCGCTCCAAGACCTCCGTCATGACGAAGCCCGTGGTTGCGAAGTCCCACGCCTGCTTCCAGTCGTCGAGGTCCAGGGCGCCAGACATCTCGAACGGATGGTACACGCCGTCTGGCCCAAGCCGGTGGGCCTTCAGCATCATGTGCCTCTGCCTCCGGGCGTCGAAGGGACCGAAGACACCCATGTCGAAGCCCAACATGTTCCAGTCCACCGACTTGTGGCTGAGGAGGATGGAAATCTGGTTGTTGCTCGGATTCACGCTGCGCTCCGGCTCCGGCTTGTTGGCCGCAGTCCACTTGGCCCGAGCAGCCCGGATCTCCGAATCGGGGCGAAGCTTGACCACAAGCTTACACCCCTGGTCGAAGATCTCTCTGACCCGCAACGACACACCATCCTCCTTCCCCCTTCGTGGACTCCTCGGCAGCGGTCGCCAGCGCTCCTCCCAGAGTGGGCGGCGCTGGGGGCATGGCCGGGGCGAACACGTCAGACACATCCATGCCGTGCGCCTGGCGGAGGACGTTGACGAAGATGTTGATGCGCATCTTCACGACGGGCGAGGCGTCGACCCTCCCGGCCGCTTGGACGAAGTCAGCGTCCCGAAACGCCGCGATGGAGATGCCCTCCTGCAGATTGTCCTCTCCCAGCGCCGCCGGCCATACCTTCCACGTATCTGGCGAGAGCTTCGCGAAGTTGAGCGCTTCGCTGAAGTCCTCGTACGGGGAGGCATCCTGTGGGAGCAGCTTCATGAACGACATGGCACCTGCTGCGAAACCGGGGTGATCAGGTACAGCCAACCTGAAATCGAATCCGAGAGAGAACCAATCTCCCCCAGCCTAACAAGAGACAGCCACTCTCGTCCCCTCGAGCCAAAATGGCCGCGGATTCCGTGACGTCCACACGGGTATCCATGACCTGACTGTCCACCCACCTCCCCTCACTCTGCCTCTGCATGTTGCTACGTGCATTCTGTACTACACAACAAAACTGACGATGACGTATTACATATAGCAAAGGAGAATAACAATCCGCCGAGTCCGGAAAAGGAACGCCCACACTCATCGACACTCCCGCACAACTTCCAGCGCGCGCGAGTCACTTGCGACGGGGGACACGAGATAACACTCTCCCAATATTGTTGCCACAAAACGCACAACCCCCGGATTTGGGCTCGTCCATGCTGAAGCGCTGGTATCTTACTGGAGAATTCCATAAGGGATAAGAGGGGCGTGTGTTCTTCCCGACGGAGGTTGAAGAGACGGGACTTTTCAACAGTTTCGGACAGTGCCTGAACTTTAGATGCTAGTCGAACCTTCCCCTTCTGCGCAGTATAGGTCGTTCGTTGGGGACCGAAGTCACCATTCGAAACTCTGGACCCGTCCAATACGAAACACAGCACTCCCATCGGCTGTAGACGTTTCCTTGCCATTGATCGCTCGGCACGGCTCAGATCGCATTGCGCGCTGAAATAACTAAGATTGATATCATTTTCCTTCTCTGTTCAAAGATGCTGCCGCGAAGCGGTACTCAGGTGACAGACGACTGCTAGCGTGCTAGCGTCATGAAGAGTATGTATAGTCAAAAAAATAGGCACTGGGAGTTCCAGCTGATCCTGGCGTCACCATGACTCCTAGACCTTGTACAAGTCGCACGGGTCAGGCGAATATTACTTCGCCCGTACGTCCGGTGCAAACTTGTTGGGGGGTGGCACGCCCAGGGCTGCCATCCTCAGAGTCAGCTCACAGCATGGGTGCGAGAAGAGCGAGAGGGAGCGAGGGAGAGGGGGGAGGAACGAGAGATGGATGGGGAGGGGAGCTACGGGATGGGGGTGCAGGGAGGGGGCGAGAGACAGGAGGAGAAGAGGTGCGGACGACTATGGACAGAGGGACTTCGCCCGCTGTCCGTGCCGGAGCGCCGCGTCATTGGCGCCCCGCGCGCCTCCCGACCCCGCCCGCTCCCGGGGGCCGACGTCGATGCGGCAGCGCCGGGCCTCGGGCACGCCTCTGCTCTGCCTCGGTGTTTGGAGAGGTCGGGGTCGAAGTCCCGGTCGGGCCGCGAGCGCGTCGCCCGGCACGCGCGAGCCAGGAGGGGGGCGAGCCAGGACATCGGTCCTCGATCGATCGTCGACCTATCCTCCTCGATGGTCGATCCTTCTGTCCTGCCCCGGGAGTCGCCCTCGCTCGGAGACGCCCGTTCCCCGTGCGTTTGTCCGAAATCGTCCGCAGATGCTGTCCTCGCGGGACAGGATGCTCTTCGATGGTCCTCCCCCGAGAAGAAAATTGCACACGTCCGAGCGATGCCGTGCCCCGCACGCCTGGCCCCCAGCGGCCAGCGTGCCGGGGGGGGGGGGGGGGCAGCACGGCCAACGTGTCAGGGAGGGAGGCGACGAGGGGAGGCGAGCAGCATGCAGCATGCCTGCTCCTCCTGCTCCTCTTCCTCTCCGATATCGTCGCTGTCCTCCTCTTGCGTGGCGCTTGAAGCGTACGCGTGGCCAGACTCTAAGCGTGACGCTTGAACGTGGCCAGACTCTAAGCGTGACGCTTGAATCTACGCGTGTCCTCCTCCTTATTTTGGACGTTGGCCAGACTCTAAGCGTGACGCTTGAGGCGTACGCGCGGCAAACAAAGGTAACGGTAACTAGCCGACCTAGGCTTGTGAGCGAACGAACTGCGCCTTCGGCGACACGCAGGAGTGACCCTGGGTAACAATGACCTTCGGTGTGCGGCTTTTTGGGTGGCGCGGGGGGCCCGAACACGAGTGCACAAAACGATGTTATCGCATCGCGTTCGTCAATCGGGGGACCCCAATGTGCCCGAACCAAAGGTCACTCCAGCGAAGGGTCACTCTTACGTCTAGTCGATTCCTGCTTATCTTCCTCTTCCTCGTCCCACCGCTCCAGCCTCTTTCTCTGAAAACCAGCAGCAGCTGTGGGTGCTGAACGCCTTCCATCGGAACAACGTACTTACCCAGTAGACCCGCCTGTCGAGAGGAGATTTGGGGTGGGGGGGTGCACTAGTTCCTGTGTCCCCACTGCTTTTTCATGGTGATCTGAAATGTACTGTTTCCCCTCCTGCGCATATTTTGTAGAGAGGGATGGGAGGGAAGGGGAGGGGACGCGGAAAGCCGATGATCACCGTATCACCTTCTCTCTGTGCAGTGCCAGGGACCTGGTAAAAGCGGGCAGCGCGGCCAGGCGCAAAACGATGCGGAATTGGACTGCAGCTCCCCGCGCCCACTCGCCGACACATCAATCTGATCATGGCTATACTGCGCCACTAAAATGCCGCACACGGGTGGAGGCAGAGATGTAACGGTAGGCGATGTGACGCAATGCGGTGCTGTCCTGTGCCGTTGCATGCTGCGTTTTTCGCGTGTGGCCCTCCCCTCTCCGTCCCCTGCTTTATGCCCACCTGCCGCCCCAAGTGCCCCACTGACTGCCTCCTCGCTGGGTGGTCATCCTTTAACTAATCGGGGCACCGCCGATACACCATCGAGAAAGACATCCTGACACAATCGAACAACAAATCAACCAGGACACCACTTCTGCATCAACCGGGGCGCCCATCGGGGCACCGTCTCAAACCAATTAACCAGGGCACCGTCGGGACGCTATTCAAATCAGTTGGGACACCGTGGACAAATCAATCGAGGCACCCATCGGCACACAGTTGAATCGTCAACCAAAAAGTTCATCGGGACACAATCGGTAGAATCACCATGAGGAGACCATCTCAAATCAATCGCAACACCATTGCAACGTAATCCAGACACCGTGAAACATACTTCGTTCACCATCGGGACACCATCGGAAACCAATCGGGACGTCATCGGGACACCATCGAATATCAGCCCAGACACTAATCTGGACACCCTGGACAAAACCGAAAATCAACTAGGACACCGTCATTCAACGAAACGGGACACCCATCGGGACACCGTCTCGAGTCAAGCCTTGGAAACGGCCTCGGGAGGCTGCTCAACACGACACTAGGCTTGCGAGAAACCCGCCACTGGCGGGTCGCTTGGTCCAAACTCTGAGATTCCGACCGCTCGAGAGACTCGGCAAATTTGGGCAGAATCCGACCATGGTAGCTCTCAGTGCCGGAGCGTCCTCCGCCTCCTCCTCCTCCTCCTCCTTCGTTTGGGGTACACGAAAGGGGGATTGGCGCAGGGAGAATTGAATCAGGGAATCAGCTGCACATGACTGGCTTACCTGGCGCCTCCTGTCCCCGACTGCGGCTGCGTGCCGAGGGGAGCGCCCATCGGTGGAGCCGAAACTTGCTGCACGCAGCAGATTTTGTTACATCGCCTTTTCCACATCACTCAAAGGGGCCCTGGGACACACAAAAAACTAGACACGAATAACAGGATTCCCAATCTTTTCCCATACTTTCTGGTTTCTCGTCTTCCCCCCCACTTCCCATATTTTCCAATATTTTCCGGGGGAATCATCGATTAATTGTGTCTGTTTTTTTTTCCCCTCCTGCATCACCTCTGCCTCTCACCTCCTTCCCGTCCACCCCGACTCCCTCCCGTTCAGTGCGCCGCAGCTCATTCTTCATCCTCTGCCCGCTCTGCCTCCTGGGCTACGCTGCGCCGTGCTGCGCCATGCTGTGCCATTCGATGCTGCACAATGCTGCTGTGCCATGGTGTTCAAGGCGGTGCTGTGCTGTGCACTGACCCATGCGGTCCCGCTCCTGGGGTCGCTGTGGGAGTCGGGCCGCACCACCAGGGGCTCGTACGCGGCCTCGGACGTCGGTCTGAGGAAGTCCTGTTCCGTTCCGACGGCAGCTCTTCTGGCTCGGAGGGCGAGAGGGAGGGTTTAGGAAGCAACTACTGGAAAGTCCTCGTCAGAACGATTGATGGCTATTGAACCCGACATAGGGGCCACTGAGCTGGATGAAGCCGGGTCAAGACCATGATCAAACTGGAACAAACGCGATTGAGCCGGATTAAACAGGATGAAGCCGGATTAAGCGGGATTCTCCAGATTAGGCCTCCTTTCGACCAGGAGTATACCAGCGCCGAATCTGAATTTGACCTCCCAGTAAACGCATCCTAAGAGGGGCAAGGATGAGAGAGGGGGGAGGAAGAGACGCTGAGTAAGGAGCGAACTGGCTTTTCTGGCCACGGCGAGCCTCGGCCACGAAGAGATTCCACGACCTAGATCTAAGGAACGGCTCGAAAACCCGAGCCCCCTTCTGAGCCTTAAACGGTCCTCATACCAGCGTCTTGACTGGAGGGTCTCCTGGCCTCGGCTACACGCAAGAGTGACCCTAGTGGATGCCTTCCGAGTGGGGTCCGAGCAGATGGGATTGGAGGGTTGCGCGGCATCGCCGATGCGTCGCCGATGCATCGGCAATGCGGCGCGATCCTCCGACACCATCTGCTCGGACCCCACCTGGAAGGCCAAGACCTACAGTCAACCCGTAGAGTAAGGACGCACGATACGGATACAAGGGCCTTGGAAGGCCATGCCGACACTTTTACGAGCGGGGCGTGGCCGACGAAAGCGGCCAATGATGGGTCGGGGGGGAAGGATGCCAGGGCAACCTTGAAACATTGCTCATCCTTACTATGCGGGTTGACTGCAGGCAGGAGTGACCACGACCTTCGGTGCGCGGCTTGGAGGGGCCAAATCGAAATCAAAGCGCGCAGGCCGACGATAGGGGGATCCCCTGTGAGCTCCCGCACCAAGAGGCCACTCTGCCGACGGGCCACTCGCACCGCATGCGTAGCCGCAAGACGGCGCATGGCATGCATCATCCTACGGTCCAGGATGGCCCCGGCCGACCATGGCGGTGCACACGAGGGGCCTCCTGCCATCTGGCCCCGCTCAAGCGGCCCGGAGGGTCTCTCAGAGGGGGGCCGCGGCGGTGCCGACTCAGGCCGAGGCAGCTCGGCCATTTGACAACATACAGTGGCCTCGGAGAGCCTACATCTCACCATCGCTCGGACGTCCATTCCCCGTGTTTTTTTCGATTTCGTGCGTGCATTCTTTGGCAATCTGCTCCGAGATTCTCCTCGATGATTCTCGCCGAGAGAAAATGCACACGTCTGAGCGATGCCAAGACATAAGAGGAAGCCTCCCCAGGGTGCAGCTGGCCCCCAGTCTGTTGCAGCCGCCCGGGCGCACATCTGGGTCGACGCAGATCTTGGCGATGGCGGCGTCGAGGCACCTCAGCGGGAAGTTCGCCTGCGCGGGAAGAGGCCGACCACGGGAGAAGGGTGTTTTTTTGCTGTGCTTGTGTTGTTGTTTGTTTGATGTGTTGTTTTTGATTATATGTTGTGGTGCTTTGTTTGTTTGCTTGTTTGTTTGTTCGGCTGTTTGTGTGTTTGGTTGTTTGTTTGGTTGGTTGGTCGGTTGGTTGGTTGTGTGTGTGTGTGTGTGTGTGTGTGTGTGTGGTGTGTGTGCGTGCGTGCTTGTGCCTGGCTGTTTTTGCTTTTTGTCCTCCCAGAGATTTCAGCGTGGCGCCAAGGCCCCGCGCCGCCGGGCCTCAGAAGCCCCATCCCTGAGTCGTGAGGCCGCGCGCGGCTGGCGCCTCGCGGAGAGGGAAGCATGCCGCGCCGCGGAGACTGTCTCCGCCCAGCCACAGATTATTGAGGGGCACGGCGAAGGGATCTGCGGACCCGGGTCAATCCAAACCCGGGTCAGTCAAGCCTTGCAGGATCCTGCAGGATCCCGCGCCCGGGTCAGTGCGCCCCTGCCGCTGCGGCATGAGCTGGTTTCGCCGGCGCTGGTTTCGCCGGCGCTGGTTTAGCCCCGCTGGTTTCGCCGACGGCTGGTTTCGCAGGCGCTGGGTTCGCCAGCGCTGGTTTCGCCCCACTGGTTTCGCCCCGCTGGTTTCGCCGGCGGCTGGTTTCGCTGGCGCTAGTTTCGCCGGCGCTGGTTTTGCCGACGCCGGCGTCGGCGTCGGCGTCGGCGTCGGCGTCGGCGTCGGCGTCGGCGTCGGCGTCGGCGTCGGCGTCGGCGTCGGCGTCGGCGGCGGCGGCGGCGGCGGCGGCGGCGGCGGCGTCGTCGTCGTCGTCGTCGTCGTCGTCGTCGTCGTCGTCGTCGTCGTCGTCGTCGTCGTCGTCGTCGTCGTCGGACCCGAGCGGGCGGGTCGGGTCGGGCGGGCGGACCCGAGCGGACGGGTCGGGTCGGGTCTAGCGGGCGGACCCTAACGGGTGGGTCGGGTCGGGTCGGGTCGGGCGGGCGCCCTAACGGGCAGGTCGGGTCGGCCGGGCGGGACATTGAAGCGTGGGGCACGCTCGACCGAGCACGCGCGAACCCTAGCGGGCGGGTCGGATCGGGCAGTTTCGCCAACGGCAGCTGGTTTCGCCGACGGCAGCTGGTTTCGCCGACGGAGGCTGGTTGCTGACGGGTTTCGCTGGGCGGCGAAACCAGCCGGGCGAAACCAGCCGTCGGCGAAACCTGCGGTTGCCAGCGCTGCAGGATCCTGCAAAATCCGGCGCTCTGACTGACCCCCGTTTGCATCGACCCCCGTCTCAAGGCCCCCGAATGGCCCCTCCAGAGATCGCGCCAGCCAGGGTGCTCGCGCGCCCGCGTCCCCGATGCAACTGCCATGCAGCTTCAGCTCCTGCAGCCGCGGCGCGGCGCCAGCAGCCGGCACCCTGGTGAGCGCCTGCGCCTCGTCTTCGCCCAGGGCCGCGGGGTCACTGTAGAGCAGCGCCATGGTCTCGCTGAGGCGGGCGTCGAAAGCTGTTCGGCAGACCGCTGCGACAAAAAGCAGCCATTCTTCTTGCCAGGTCGCCGCAGAACAACTCCGTGGTCTCGCCGAGGCGGGCGTCGAAAGCTGCTCGGCAGATCGCCACGACCCTGGAGCAGCCGGCCGTCTTGCTCGTGAAACTCTTCAGCTCCAACTAGGCCGCGAAGTCCTCGGGTCGCTGTAGAACAACTCCGTGTCCTTGCCGAGGCGGGTGTCGAAGGCCGTCCAGATCGCCACAACTCTGGAGCGGTCGTGCGCCTCCTGAGATCCTTCAGCTCAGCGATCTGGCCCCTGAACGCTTCCATGGCGACTGGGGAGGCGAAGATTACTGCGCTGATGTATTCCGGTGTGACTTAAAGGATCTCAGGGTGTATAAGTCGGCTTTCTTGCTCGAGCAGCTCTTCAGCTCCAGCGAGGCCGCGAAGTCCTCGGGCGGCAGCGGCGCGGCTCTGCCAGCGATGCGCGCCTTTGCCAGAGCGGCTTTGGTGGGGGCCCGCTGGCTGGAGCAACGGAGAGTTTGGCAAGGTCAAGCACAACGAACCCGCTACTCGCGATCCCAGCGACGGAGGACTCGCAGTGGCACCATCCTCGCTCGTAGTAGGCGGCCTAATTCGGCGTGCGGTCCACGGGGGAAGCGAAGCCGTCGGGCTGCAGTCGGAACGTTGAAATACGGAACGCTGGAAATCCGCCGATCTGGCGTGTGAGTTTCTGAGAGCGTGGGCTTGAGCTCGCTCAAGCTTCGCTCTGCGGGAGGGGGGGGGCCTCATGTCCGACCTATTTCAGTGTTTCGCAGGGGGGGGAGGGGGGCCTCATGTCCGACCTAATTCAGTGCTTCGCCCCCCCCCCCCTCCCCCCCCTCCAGAGCGGACCCCCGCCCTGCAGAGCGCCCCCCCCCCCCCCCCCCCCCTCCCCTGCAGCCCAGCCCCCCCCCCCCCCCCCCCCCCCCCCCCTCCCCCCCCCCCCCCCCCCTTGCAGAGCGGACCCCTCCCCTGCAGCCCCCCCCCCCCCCCTCCTGCGGAGCGGACCCTCCCGCCCCTCTCCTGCGCCCCCTCTCCTGCAGAGCAGACCCCCGCCTGCAGAGCGGACCCCCCCCCCTGCAGCCCCCTCCCTGCAGAGCGACCCCCCCCCCCCCCCTCCCCCTCTGCACCCCCCCCTCCTGCAGAGCAGGCCCCCCCTCCTGCGCCCCCTCCCCCTGCAGAGCGGACCACCCCCCCCCTGCAGCCCAGCCCCCCCCCCCCCCCTGCAGAGCAGACCCCCCCCCGTGCAGCCCCGCCCCCCTGCAGAGCGGACCCCCCCCCCTCCCCTGCCCCCCCCCCTGCAGAGCAGACCCCCCCTGCTGCAGCCCCCCCCTGCAGAGCGGACCCCCCTCTCCTTTCCCCTCCCTCTGCCGAGCAGACCCCCCCTTGCAGAGCAGACCCCCCCCCTGCAACCCAGCTCCCCCCCCGTTGTCGTCGTCGTCGTCGTCGTCGTTGTCGTCGCGTCGTCGTCGTCGTCGTCGTCGTCGTCGTCGTCGTCGTCGTCGTCGCTCGCGTCATCGTCGTCGTCGTCGCTCGCGTCGTCGTCATCGCCGTCGTCGTCGTCGTCGTCGTCGTCGTGGTCGTTGTCGTCGACGCTCTCGTCGTCGTCGTCGTCGTCGACGTATTCGTTTTCGTCGTCGTTTTCGTCTTCCTCGTCGTCGTTCATGTCCACAGGCACCCGGAGCGCCCCGGATCGGCGGCACCGGCCGGAGGCCACTACAATGAGGAGCGAAGCCCCTGTTTGGCACCAGAAACGCCTGGCTGCACAACCATGGAAGAACCCGAGGCGCGCCGAGCCTTCCGAGCCCACGCTCGTGGCCATCCGCAAGCGCTGGCGTTCAAGGTGTCCAGGCGACCAGCGGGGCCTGGGCCACGCCTATGGGGATAGGGGTCGGCCAAACGATGCTCATAATGTGGATCGAGCTCGAGATCTCGGGGGGCATCGCGCGCGCTGAGAAGCACTCGGCGTTGGTGGCCGGGGCCCCCTCTCCACCGGTGGCGGCTCGATGGCGCATGCGGCCCCGCTCGTCTTGCGGCGTGTGGGGTGGCTTCTGTTCTGCAAGCTCGCTCTATACAGTCAAGGCGCTGGCGTGACAAACAGCGTGGGGTCGGAAGGGGCTCGGCGCGCCTCGGGTTCTTCCATGGCTGTTCCTCTGGCCCCCTGCGTGCAGCCATGCATATCTGGTGCCAAACAGGGGTTCGCTCCTTATTTCCATCGTTCCGTACTTCAACGTTCCGACTGCACCCCGACGGCTTCGCTTTCCCCATGGACTGCGCGCCGAATTAGGCCGCCTACTACGAGCGAGGATGGTGCCGCTGCGAGTCTTCCGTCGCTGGGCTCGCGAGCAGCGGGTTCGTTGTGCGTGACCTTGCCAAACTCTCCGTTGCTCCAGCCAGCGGGCTCCCACCAAAGCCGGAGGGTTATGAAACTCTGGCAAAGACGTGCATCGCTGGCAGAGCCCCTTCCGAGCCCGCGCTGTTTGTCACGTCAGCGCCATGTGGTTTTGATCCGGTCTACGGCGCCTGGGTCAAGATAAATGAGTGCGGCCGCGCGCGGCGTTGGCAGGGGCCCTCAGCTCGTGCGTTCGTGAGTTTGGCGACCCTCAAGAGGGCGAGAATGACAAAGCTGGGCGGTTGCACGCTGCGGATCCTCGCGGTCAGCGTTACACGTGGCTGCAGCCCGACCACCCCGACCCGCGGGGCGATTCCTTGACATCCTTGGTGTACAATCGAAATCGATGATAAGGATGGGGGTAGCCCTCCCGGGAGCACATTTGCATCCGTGCCTGGTCGGTCCATCCTCTACCGCTCTCCATTGCCAGCCCACTCGAGAAGCTTCGACATGGGCGCCCACGGGGTTTGCATCCATAACGCGCATCCTTACTATCAGTTTTGACTGCACGCCCTGCCTTCCCTCATGAACAGCGAGCTGCTGGGCGTGGGCAGTGAGCTGCTGGGCATCTTCATCGACTTCGCGTCGCTGGCGCCACGAGTGCGTCGAGAATGAGGGGGGCGCAGGACCTCCGAGCAGCGCGCCTTCGAGCCCGCCTCGGAGATGCCTGCAGAGCTTTGCGGCCATCCGCAAGCGCTGGCGTTCAAGGTGCCCGGGCGACCAGCGGGGCCTGGGCCACGCCTATTGGGATAAGGGGTCGGCCAAACAACGCTCAAACTGTGGATCGAGATCTCGGGGGACATCGCGCGCGTTGGGGAGCACTCGGCGTTGGTGGCCAGGACCCCGAGTCCTCCGTCGCTGGGCTCGTGAGTAGCGGGTTCGTCGTGCTTGAACTTGCCAAACTCTCCGTTGCTCCAGCCAGCGGGCTCTCACCAAAGCCGGAAGGTTATGGAGCGCTGGCAAAGACGTGCATCGCTGGCAGAGCCCCTTCCGAGCCCGCGCTGTTTGTCACGTCAGCGCCTTGACTGTGTAGAGCGAGCCTGCAGAACAGAAACCACCCCGCATGCCGCGAGACGAGCGAGGCCGCCCGTGCCATCGAGCCGCCACCGGTGGAGACGGGGCCCTGGCCACCAACGCCGAGTGCTCCTCAGCGCGCGCGATGTCCCCCGAGATCTCGATCCACATTTTGAGCGTTGTTTGGCCGACCCCTACCCCCATAGGCGTGGCCCAGGCCCCGCTGGTCGCCTGGGCACCTTGAACGCCAGCGCTTGCGGATGACCGCGAAGCTCTGCAGGCATCTCCGAGGCGGGCTCGAAGGCGCGCTGCTCGGAGGTCCTGCGCCCCCCTCATTCTCGACGCACTCGTGGCGCCAGCGACGTGAAGTCGATGAAGATGCCCAGCAGCTCGCGGTCCATGCCCAGCAGCTCGCTTTTCATGAGGGAAGGCAGGGCGTGCAGTCAAAACTGATAGTAAGGATGCGCGTTATGGATGCAGACCCCGTGGGCGCCCATGTCGAAGCTTCTCGAGTGGGGCCGGCAATGGGGAGCGGTAGAGGATGGACCGACGAGGCGCGGAAGCAAATGTGCTTTCGGGAGGGTTACCCCCGTCCTTATCATCGATCTCGACTGTGCACCAAGGAAGTCAAGGAATCGCCCCGCGGGTCGGGGTGGTCGGGCTGCAGCCGCGTGCAACGCTGACCGCGAGGATCCGCAGCGTGCAACCGCCCAGCTTTGTCATGCTCGCCCTCTTGAGGGTCGCCAAACTCACGAACGCGCGAGCTGAGGGCCCCTGCCAGCGCCGCGTGCGGCCGCACTCCTTTATCTTGACCCAGGCGCCGTCGACCGGATCGAAGCCGCCCAGCTCGAGAAGGAAGCGCACGTCCACCTACCACATGGCGCTGTGGCCCTCGGCGGCCACGACCTGGAGCACTGGCTCGAGGCTCGGGCCCTTGTACCTGTAGCAATCCTCAAGTACCTTGGCACTGTCAGCTGGCGGCTCCTCCTCCTCTTCCTCGTGGCTCTCCACCGTGGGGTCCTCGTGCACCTGGGCGCCGTCGGGCGGCGCCCCGCCCCTCGTGGCTCTCCAGCGCGGCGTCCTCGGCAAGACGAGCACGAGGCTTCTCTCTTCCCTCCGGCGCGCCCACTTGGCCGCCCCTTCGCAGAGCGCCCGGCGAGGCGCGGAGGTCGTGTCTGTATTAGCTGCTGCGCGGATCTCGGCCTGAGCCCGCGCGGCTTGAGCCAAAATGGCAGCGCAGAGGGGGGCGGCGTGCGGCGCCGAGGGGAGTCCTCTGACCATAAAGGGAAAGGTCTGCGGGAGAGAAAGGGACAAACGGGGGGGGGGGGGGGGGCGTCGAATGAGAACTTCAGGTTCACTGACAGAGGGGCGCCATCCCTGCCAGGGCCCGCCGACAGGGCACACCCCCCTCCCGCGCCACCCTTCGCCCGCAGCGTCGGGCCACGCCGTTCGCTCGGCCTGGGGCGTAGCGCGGTGCGACAAGGCTTGGCGGCCGAGCGCCGCCGCCTCTTCGCGGGGTCGGAGGCCGCGGGGGCGGGGGCCAAACGCCGAGGGGGGAGGGGTAGGAGGCGGAGGGGGGGGAGGAGGAGGGGGGGGGGGAGGAGGGGGAGGAGGAGGAGGAGGAGGAGGAGGAGGAGGAGGAGGAGGAGGAGGAGGAGGAGGAGGAGGAGGAGGGAGGAGGAGGGGGGGGGGAGGGGGAGGGGGTGGAGGAGGAGGAGCCTGCCCTGTATAACCTGCTGGGCGAATTGCTGAGAAACGGGAGTAGAGGCGCGCAAGACTTGAGAGGATGAATGGATGGCATCTAACGCAACAGTATAGCTGGGCAGAGCATCGGGGCCCGAGAGGTGGAAAAGGTGAGGGGGGAAGGAACTCAGAGGATCTTCACCGTAGTCTTCGCGAAGAGCAGGGAGGAGGCGTAGAAGAACGGGGCGACATGCTCCACAACTCAAGTAGTGGAGGGCATCATCGCCTCCAACACAAGAGCATCCACATGCGCATCTACCTGGCCCTTGACGGTGCCGCCTCGTTGTGTTCCAGCCGTTGAAAATGGTTTGAAGCAGCCCCGCGAAGATGAACCCAGGAACAATCTGAGAAGCCCGGGGAACACGAATAAAACACAAGTCAATTTGGTGATCCGAAATACAGGGGGCCCACTTTTTGACCCTCGGTACAGGGGGGGAGACAGCGGGCTCGGATAAGCGCCAGCGGAAATCATAACGGTCATTTTTTTTTTTTTTTTTTTTTTTTTTTTTTTTTTTTTTTTTTTTTTTTTTTTTTTTTTTTTTTTTTTTTTTTTTTTTTTTTTTTTTTTTTTTTCTTTTTTTTCTTTGTTTCTTTTTTCTTCTTCTTCTTATTATTATTCTTATTCTTCTGCGTCTTCTTGGGCGCGCAAGGGTCGGGAAGCCTGGATATATATATATATATATATATATATAGATGGGCGACTCGTAGTCCTCCATCAACTGCGCGATTAGGGGGCGCCGATGCTGCATATCATATCTATAGGTGAGGAGGAACTCATCCGACTCGAGGACCTCGCGGAGTTTATCTCGATGGCTGAGGAAGAGGGGCGAGTTGTGGGCTACCCTGAGTCTGGCAGCGCGGCTATGCACCTCGAGGGGATTCGCTTGCACACCTAGGCCGAGCTGCTGAAAGCGATGAACGAGGCCAGGCGGGAAAGAATGGCGAGGGCCGCGCGCGTGCAATTGGCGAGCTTCCCTCTCCATACGGAGCGCGAACTTGTTGGGCCGAAAGTCCTGCCCAATATAGGAGGCCACAGGGAGGGCGTACCTGTTGTGGGCTACGAGACGGGCAATGAGGCCTCCCCCAAGACTTTTTTACCAAGTGGGTCCGGGCCGGAAGTTTCATGCCAACCGGTCTCCAGGAACGATCCAGACCATCGGCTCCGAGAATAAATCCAAGGTGCTTCCCAGAGAGCTGAATCTTAAATTTGTGCACCTTAATCCCTGCCTCTTTAAACTTGGCAATGGCATCCTCCAGCTTGCCAGGGTCAGTGAGGGTTATGACACGCTTGGCTGTGTTCAATATCAAGCCCGAGGGGATGCCAAACTGCACGATGGCTTGGGTGACAGGACCAAGCGCGTGAAAAATATCGGCGGCCACCAAGCCGATGTCGTCAGCGAGCGCGGAGACTTGCTTCGGCAAGTCCGCGGGGGTCAGCCCGATGCACCGCAACAGTGGATCTAGACAAAAAACAAAGAGAACACCAGATAACGGGCAACCTTGTTTAACTCCCCTCAAGGCCTTGAAGGAGTACTTGGGGGTGCCACGGAATTGAATCCAGCAAATCATTTTCTGGTGGAGGGACATAATCGCTATGTAAGACCGCATAACTTTCCAGATCCACTCGTGCAGTACGGACGGGAAGACAGCACGAACATGATAGAGGCATGCGCCGCAATCTCTATGGCCGAGGACGGTCTTCCATACCATCACGTTAAAGCCAGACTCTGGCACATTGTCCATGCTGTTCCTCCACTTAATACATCCTCTCTGCGACGAATACCCCCCGCCTGCTAGTGCTTGCGCTATGGGCGATGCGATCAGCGACGGAACGAGCTTGTCATCGGTGTTAGATAAGGCTATTGGACGTGTTTCTTCGGCCCCCTTCAGAACATTCCCAGGATCACCTGTGGCAAAGAAAACGAGCTGAGCGGCGTTGAACTCTCGGCTCGCACTGCCTCCGTCTAGGACGTGCTGGTAAAGCTCGAACAACGCTTCCTGTGCAACTGGTCCAGCAGCTATCCAAGCGCTGTAGGGCAGGCCGTCGAGTCCTGGTGCAGAATCCTTTTCCTGCGCAGGAGGTCCAGGAACTGATCGAACGTGTTCTTCCAGGGAAACCCCTGGTGTGTCGAATTCGTGCATTGGTACTTGTCGGGGCGCATGGGAGGAACAAGCCCCAGAAATTTGCCTCCAGGATCCACGGTGCCCTTCCAGGCGCCAAAGACAGAGCCCCAATGGGAACAAAGCATCTGCGCGCAGACCGAGGGCTCGGAGTGGGCGAACCCGTTGTGGTCCACGATCCTACGGAGACAGATCGTCCTCTGTTTGGATTTCCAAGCGTTTCCAGCCGCCTACTCCTCATCAGGTGAAAGCCTGCATTGTGCTGGGGGGTGCCCTCAGGGCCCCAGAGGTTCTCCTCCTGCCGCGCAAGCTCCTGATTCATGAGGGAGGAGAGGTGGGTATGGAATCTAGACCATTCGTTCCATATCATATTCTCGTGATCGTAGAGAGTGAGGAGGATGGGGCAAGCCTGCGCCGCTTCGGCTGCTGCTTTACAAAGCCCAGATCTGTGTGCACGGACCAGTCTGAGACAGCGCGCCAACTTCTCCGCCAACGAAAAGGCTGAGGTCTTAAACATGTCGGCCTTGGCGCGATTGCCAGCAACTGTGATCAGCAACTTGATTTCCTCCAGCTTCTCGGCTGGGTCGGCACTGAAATCTAGACCTTCTGCAAGGTTTCCAAAGTCCTTCGCGAAAGAATGGCGCATGAACGCCCAGGGCGGAAGTGCGCCTCGCGGCGCGGATTCCACGGCTGGAGCGAGAGGCGCACAGGGGCGTGATCGGAGGGGAGAGATCGGTGAAGTTTCATGTTGTGTTACAGGTAGGGCTTAGGTCTAGAAGCTCAGGAGTGGGGATGCTGCAACAGACTCGGTCCAGTCTACCAGAAGATATGGACTCCGTAGGCTGTGTGATAACACGACGATGTGTGTATTGAGGTTGTTCAAGTTCTGCGTGGTGAGGAAAGAGAAAGCGAAATAGAGCGGCGCGCCTGGCGGACGCGAAGCGCTCGGTCCCGTGAGTGACATTGAACCTACCTTCCCCAGACTCGTGGCAGTTGAAATCCCCGAGGATGAATGACGTGGAGTTCAGAGCGGGCCTCAGGAGGGATTTAATAGCCAGAAACTGTCTTCGGACCGCGGGGCCAGGAAGCTCGGGGTCAATGTGGACAGTGACGATTTGTAACTCTCCCTTGGAACCACTGAGATTCAAAACTGCAGCCCGGCCTGGCACAGGCTCCTGGAAGTCGGAATAAGGGGGCGTCTCTCAGCAACTCGCTGGCGACAAAAATGACGAGGCCACCAGCACAGGCACGTGAGCAGAAGGAACTAAAGACAGAGTGATACATGAATTCGCGTTGTAGATGCGGCAGGTCCCCTGGAGCACCATGAGTTCCTCGAAGACGCACGATCTGATTTCGCTGAAGGACGGCACGAAACAACATAAACTTATGTTGAACACGGAATTCATCGGCATACATCGACCCAGTGAGGGCCTGGGAGTTCCATGTCGATATCCTAAACGCTCTGTCAGGTATGTAGTAAGAACATTGGGAGGGTTGGGGGGGGGGGGGGGGGCGCGGAAAATCCGATGCATCTGCTCTGTTACTGGCTGGGGGCGAGGGGGGAAAGGAAAAACACAAGGCGGCACAGAGGCACCAGGCAGGGCGCAGCAACCCCCGCGCATAGCCGAGCCAGTGCTCTCAAATTCAGGACCGAGGTGCCGTGCGCAGAGCGGTGATGAGCCCGTCGATCATGCCCTTTGTGATGTCGAAATGCAGCAAGCTCGGGCAGATCGGCTCTAGCTTGAACGTGTCCCCCACCTGCTGTGCTGCCTGCGCCAACTCATAGACGTCGTCATCCGTTTTCACCTGCAATGCACCCTTGTGCCCATTGACTCCGAACTTGCAACCGCCCGCCCACGAGCGACTGGCCTGCAGTTTCGTGAGTGCATCGCAGGCAAGTCCTGAGAAGGCCCCCTTCTCCTGGCGAGCGTGGAGCGGCAAGTCGCCCCTGACCCTGAGGGGGTACTTCTTGCCGTCGCGGAAGTCTACCCACTCCAAGTTTACGTCGTTCATCTTGGTCTGGAAGTTCTTCGCGTCATCCTCGTTGACAAACCTCAGCTTGTAGACCTGGCTCGCTCCGTGGAATATGGCCGTTGCCCGCTGGTCGTCCTTGAGCTCGGGGATGCGTTCCTGCGTCTGTCGCCAGTAGGCCAACCTCATCTTCTTCGGCGGCGGCCTCGGGGAAGCACCCGCGAAGCGGACGCGCGGGTCGCTCGAGGTCGATTGCAGGTGTCACTTTCCTCGCTTTGTCCCCATGAAGCTGTCGAGCTGAGGGGCCAGTGCTCAAAGAAGATTGATAGCTGGGTGCAGTTCTTGAACTCCCTGTCGCACTGCCGTTGTTCACGAGTGCCGTCAGCCGCTCACCCTGCTTCTGGAGGTCAGCTCGGAGCGCGTTCAGCTCGGCCCCCTGCGTGGAGATCTGCCCTTGCATGCCTGACGCCGCCGTCTGAATCTCCTACTGCACAACCTCTCGGATGCATGTCCGCTGCTTCTCGAACGTCGCCTCGAGGGAGGCCTGCAGCTCAGGCGAGATAGCCATGACTGCTGGGGCGAGCGCGGGATTGCGCGAAAATCTGAGATCGCGGCCACAAGGCGCGAGCACTGAAGCTCAACTGTCGCGAGGACTGCCCTCGCAGGACGGGCGTCCTGCGCCGCCCCCTCGGCCGCGACCAAGTTCGAAGCGCCAGGGTGCGTTTCGAACTTGAGCCAAAATGGCTACGGAGGAGGAGGGGGGGGGATGGGGGGGGCGAGGGGGGGGGGAGGAGGGGGAGGATAATGAGGAGGACGAGGAGGGGGGGGAGGAGGGGGGGGGGGAGGAGGGCGAGGAGGAGGAGGAGGGGAGGGAGAGGGGGGAGAGAAGGAGGAGGATGAGGGGGGTGAGGAGGATGGGGGAGGGGGCGGAGGAGGCGGAGGAGGCGGAGGCGGAGGCGGAGGAGGCGGGGGAGGAGGAGGGGGGGGAGGGGGGGCAGGGACAGGAGCAGGAGGAGGGGGAGATGAGGAGGACTAGGAGGGGGGGGAGGGGGGAGAGGAGGAGGAGGAGGAGGAGGAGGAGGAGGAGGAAGAGGAGGAAGAAGTGGAGAAGGAGGAGGGCGAGGAGGAGGAGGGGGAGAGGACGAGGCCCTCGAACTGGCCGAAGGGCACGGCGATGAAAACGAAACTGCTGGCGGCGCCCTTCGCGCCCCAGCCGCCCCCTCGCCCAGCTCCGTCGCCCGAATCGGGCCGGGGCGCTCCCCGAGCGGCCCGAGGAGCACTCCGCGCGAGCTGGCGCGGGCGGGCCGCCCGAAATTGGGCTGGGGACGTACCAGAGCCCAAAACCAAATCAAATAATACAGAAAATGTGTATCGGGGCCGTTTTTGTGGAGCCACTGACATTTTGCCGGGTCGGCCAGAATCTGCCAGATTTGCCCGAATCGAGCGCGGCGCCGGCAGGCCCGAAATCCAAGCCCGGGCGCTCCCGTGCGCTCCCAGGCGCGCCCGAGCGCTCCGTGCGAGCCGGAGCGCCCCCGGAGCGGCCCGACGAACGCTCTGCGCGAGCTGGCGCGAGCGGGCCGCCCGAAATTGGTCCGGGCTGGGGACGTACCGGAGCTCAAAATCAAAGCAAATAATAAGGAACATATTTATTGGGAGCCGTTTTTGTGGAACCACTGACATTTTGCCGGGCCGGCCAGAATCTGCCAGATTTGCCCGAATCCAGCGCAGGGTCGGCACGCCCGACGCCCATGCCCAGACGCTCCCGCGCGCTCCCAGGCGCGCCCGAGCGCCCCGTGCGAGCCGGGGCGCCCCCAGGGCGGCCCGACGAGCGCTCCGCGCGAGCTGGCGCGAGCGGGCCGCCCAAAATTGGGCCAGGGGCGTTCTGGAGCCCAAAACCAAATTAAAAAATAAAGAGAATGTGTATTGGGAGGCGTTTTCGAGGAGGCACTGGCATTTTGCCCGGTCGGCCAGCATCTGCCAGATTTGCC
This sequence comes from Prorocentrum cordatum, assembly GCA_963575745.1. Taxonomy (NCBI): domain Eukaryota; class Dinophyceae; order Prorocentrales; family Prorocentraceae; genus Prorocentrum; species Prorocentrum cordatum. Next base: position 589,004 of record CAUYUJ010001559.1, on the reverse strand, counting down.
GGGCTCGAGCGCGGCGCCGGCAGGCCCGAAATCCAAACCCAGGCGCTCCCAAGCGCACCCAGGGGCTCTCCCGGTCGCGCGGAGCGCCCGGGCGCGCCTGGAGCGGCCCGACGAGCACTCCGTGCGAGCTGGCCCGAGCGGGCCGATCGAAATTGGGCCGGGACGTGCCGGAACATGCGCATTGGGAGGCGTTTTCGAGGAGCCGCTGACATTTTGCCGGGTCGGCCAGACTCTGCCAGATTTGCCCGCGTCGAGCGCGGCGTCGGCAGGCCCGAAATCCAAGCCCAGGCGCTCCCAGGCGCGCCAAAGCGCTTCTAAGCGCGTGGCCCGCGAGCCGGAGCGCCCCTGCTTCAAGGCCCAGCTGAGTTACTAACTTGTTAGTGCGATATATAACTCAAGTATAACTAAGTACGACGACTTTTTTTTGCATGTGATTCGTGCGGCATTTGTTTGTTGGTCGGGGTGCTCCCATGTTTGGGTTAGGGGTATTCCCATTTCAGGTTGCTGTGGTGATGCTGCTGCTGATGATGATGATGGCGATGCTGAGTTGCACTGTATGGGTTGCATATGATTTCTTCCACAAAGAGTAGTAAGTGAACTCACGTATACAAGTGAAACAAACAATGAAACGCAGGCACAATTTCTGCGGTAATCGGTTGGCCAAATGCATGTGATGACAGAGTCCGCCCTCCTGAAAACTGCAGCATGCTTGAGCGTGCTCGTTGGCATGAGGACTGGTTGCTGGTCTTCGTCGATGGTGTATTTACTCCATCCTGAATGCGCCTGACGAGTTGTCAACCGCAGAATCAAGCTAAATGGTTCCGATTGCGACGCCGTCCCGACGTCGCGCTGCACGTGAAACCGTATCTGCGCGGCTGACTGACCAGTGCCACGACCCATCAGAACAATGTCACCCCTACTGAATGAATTCTTGCTGTTGCACGCTTTTGTGCTCGACGCGGCCGTCTGCGTCTGGGGGCGCAAATGCGTTAGGCATCCGATCGACGTCTTGGACGCTGAAATCGGATCCTGCAACGCAGTTGCAACGCTGAAGAGGTTGAGTTCGTGACGGTGCTGGGCGATCAGCTCCAACATCAATGCCTTCTCAGGACGCCTCAAGCACATGTGAACGTGCGTAAACCGCTTGGCAACTTTGTGTTTACGCTCGTGCACAAAGGATAATAAGCCCAACTTCTGATACATGTCGGGAGGGGTGCATGGCCTTATGGAATTTGCAAGGCCAGTCTTTGGTGCCATAGCATTCCTGGCGCTGCCGAAGATGATGCGCAATAGCAGCAGACAGCTCGACGTGACTGACGCATGCGCCCCTCGCCAGTGCAACGAACAAGTCCAAGGCGTCGCACAGCGCCAGAAAGCTCGATCTGTTTTTGGCACATGCAGGCGCGCCTGCAACTTTGGCCACTACTTCTATGACGTAGCGTGCGAGCACGGGCATGGCTGACAACGTTCCAGACGCGCCCGCAGTAAACGCGCCTGCGTCGGACACCCGACGGGCGTGTTTGACGTTTTTTAGCCGCGCACACGCCTGCAAGTATGCGTCGAGGTGGTTGCCGTTGACGATAGAAGCGGCCGAACGATCGCTGAGGAAGGCAGTGGTCTCTTTATCAACGATGCCACCTGCGGCATAGACATGCATCCAATCGAAGCCCAGCATCGACGTGACCCCGGGCCCCAAATCGGGGTCGAGTGCAATATGCTGTGGATGATAGTTCCACCCGCTAAGCTGCGCGAGCGCCCTGAATCGTTCATCATGTATCTCGCCATTATCCATCCGTTCCCAGCGGGGGCGGCTTCTGCGAAGGATCGCAACGACGGTTTCGTCTGTGTTGGTGACCCGCTTGCTTTTGTCTATAGATGCATCTGACACGTACCAGCCTGTCGCGTCATACACGCCATCATCGAACTTCTGACTTGCCATGTTTCTGCATATGGCGCACGGCGGGGTCCCCAGGTGTCCTTTGTTCATGTGCAGCTCCCGCAGTGCTTCCTCGTCCCCGATGGCGCATTCTAGCTTCGCGACCAGTGTCGCGCGCGCCGCGCCGCCGCCATTCTCAGACATATCGAGCGTGATGCCCGTAGTCTTGAGATTGACTTCGCCCGCGTCGGCATTGAAGAGCAGACCCTTGAGAAAGATGCGCAACGAGTGGCCGATGCCGCCTGGAAGTTTGCGCGCCATGGCAACTCTTGCCGCGGACAAGGCAGACCACGCGTCTTCGTTGGAGAGGTGCTCGTCGAACTCCAGGAGGCTCCAATAGCTAGCGTCGACCCCTCCATAACCTTTGCCTTTGGCCAACGGGTCTCGCGGCGGGATCCCGTCAAAATGCAAGCAAATTCGCCGCGGGCGTGCTGGCGTACACGGGTCCCTAGACAGCTGCTGTCGCATTAACGACCTGAACCCGCTGCTAGCCTTGCGCGCGGCATAAAGCATGGGTCCTGGTGAACACGCCCAGTATTGGAATGGCTGGCCGTCTTCAGATCGCATGTCAACGCATTGCAGCAAGTGTCCGTGAGTTGTCGTTTCTTTAGCAGAGACCACCTTGCACGATTTTGCGCAGCCCTTGAGACTGCATCTGGCATGCCATTGTCTCTGATATATATATATATACATATATATATATGAATACATGGGAGATCTCCTCGTTCGGAGATGTGCGGTCCGCGGTGGATCTCGACGATGCTTCGGCGCCAGCCGCGCGAGACGCGGGTCGCTTTCGCGGCGTCGACGACGCCGCGCCATCGATTGGTGCCAAAGCGGCTGCAGATGATATCAACGGATTGCGACGCACCCATTGCATGTGCAACAGACTGGTGGTTCCGCGCGAGCAGAAGCGGGGCACCGCGAAACACATGCATATGGAGACGGCCACTGCAGAATGGTTTCTGCAGACCAGAGTTCGCCGGTGCAGATTGGTCTGCCTACTGCTGATCGGATTTGTTGGAAACCAGAGCGCGTTGCTGCAGGTAGTTTGTTGCGCGCGCGTGACCGCGGCAGTTTTTTTCATGTGGGCCTTGCATTTCTAGGCGCTCGCAGGGCCTCGTCGCGGGCGCAGCTGTCCAAGAGCGATTGCGATTGGTTCGGGGACATCGACGAAGTGTTAGATTCGCGCGCTTTGCAAAAAGGGCTGCGCGAATTTGAGCTTCGTAAAAATTTCCCCTGCCAGAGAACCGCCGCCGCGCGAGGGGCCCCGCTGCAGATTGATCTGTATTGTTCGCGGGCACAGACGCGCGCGCATGCAGCCTGGTGCGCAGAGGCACTGCTGCGTTCAAATTTGCGCGGGCAGCGCCCAAGGCCAGAAACGCAAAGCCCAAGGCCAGAAAGACAATAGCCACCGAAAGCTTCTCGCACTAAAATTTAAAATGGAAGTCAGTGCAAGATGCGCCGTGATGTTCCCTGTTGTCAACGCCTCTGGCACAGGTGGCTGCGCCTGCGTTCCGATGCCCTTGTCGAGCAGCTGAGAGTCGACAGTCGCATTCCACTGGGCATCCTTGATCTAATCGCGCACTGATTTGTGTCTTGAGCCCGCGTGCATCCAGGACTTGTTCCACGTGTCTCGCGCGCTGCTGCTGCTGATGCCGCTGCTGGTGCTTCTGCTAAAAATGCGGTCGTTGTGGTTGTTGTTGCTGGTGCTTTTGCTGGTGCTGCTGCTGGTGGCGATGGTGGTGGTGCTGCTGCTGTTGCCGCTGCTGGTTGCGGTGCTCCTGCTGGTGGCGGTGCTCGAGGGGCTGAGGTTCGCGCCGCGCACTTCAGGGGGGCGTTGCGGCGCGGGGCCGATGGCAATGGCGCGGGCGGCGCTTGGATGAAGGCTTGAAAATCATTATCCACGTGGCGACCACGGAGTGTTTGTGTGAGCCTTTCGGGCGGCAGCTGGCGGAGCTCGCGGGCGGGCGCCAGGCGGGGCTCCGCGTCGTCGCCGAGGATGGGTTCTTCAGTGAGGGTTCCAGCCTCCTAGCGCGGGGTGGCGCCGCCCAGGCGCGGGCGCCTGCCGCCGAGGAGGCCGCCCTGGAGTGGGGGCCCTCAGTCGAGGAGCTCTACATTGAAAGCCCAGGCAGCCCAGTCAGTAAGGCCGCCAGGGAACAGGGGCCCTTGTCGGCCGCCAAAGGAGCGGCCTGGGGCCATGCCGACGGAGCTCGAGGAGGGCGACCTGCAGAAAAATAAGATCTTCCCACAAGGGGCGTATCATGGCTCGGCGGCTGGGGGGGCGACCAAGAAGCCATGGGCGTAGCCCGGCAGGCGTGGGCGGAGGGGCGCTCGGCGCAGCGGGCCTTGCAGGAGATGCAGCGCGAGGCGGCAGCGCAGCAGTCAGCCCTTACCCAGCAGATGGTGGCGGGGCGCAACCGCGCCCCGCAGGGGCGGCGCGCGTCGTTCGAGGGGCCAGCGGGAGGCAGAGCGGCGAGGTCGGGGGTGGCAGCCAGGCCGCAGCTCCCCCAGGCACCCTCGGAGCACGGGCAGATTCAGGCGAGGTTCAAGGAGTCGGTCAAGCGCTGCCTGGCGGAGGAGACCTGTCGGGGCCTGGGGGCGATAGACAGAGGCCAATCGCCGCGCGTCAAGGGGAGGGGGGGGGGGGGGGGGGGCGCAGCAGGTCTCGTCCGCGGCCCAGCCGCCAGTGGAAGGGCGCAGCAAGGAGCAGCTGAGGCCCCTGCGAGCGGCGCCGCTGGAGGCCGCCCGCGCGCGGGATTCGAAAGCGTCGCCGTGGGTGGAGGAGTCCGATCAGGAGCGCAGGATCAAGAAGAAGGGGAAGAAACAGAAGGGCGCGCGGAGCAGGAGGCGCAGCGCCGCGGCATATTCGGAGGAGATGCAGGAGCAGAAACGCACGCGCCAGAAGGGCTCTCGAGGGCGCCGACGGTCGACGGCGTCGTCGGAGATCGGGCAGGGGGCTTGCCCGCGGAAGAGGCCCATGCGACCAGGGCCGCTGGGGGCGCGCCGCGAGGAGAGGCTCTGCGCTCGGGGGCAGCCGCTGGAGACGCCCCGCAGGTGGAAGAGCAGTCGCTCATGCCAAAGCCTGCCGCGGGCGCCCAGTCGGGGGGGGCCGGCGGAGGCCCCCTGAAGGGGTGCGAGCAATCGGCCAGGCTCAATCCCGCATCGGTCGCCTACTTTGGGGGCGCCGACGGGGGCACCCCGCAGGAGCGAGGACAAGTGGATTCACAGGGGGCGCTACGCCTGGGAGGCGCGCGGCCCCAGGAGGAATCGGGCGAGGCCGCAGGCAGTGTAGTGCCAGAACATGGGGGAGAAGTTTCCTGCGACGCCGCTGGCAAAGTGATCGCGGCGGACGGTGGGAACCTGCGCCGGGGGGGGGGGGGATTTCCGCACTGGGTGGCCGCAGCCGCAGCATGCACCGCCCGCTTTAGGCTCAGCAGCGGCTGGCGAGAACAGCCCGCGGCGATATGAGACGGAAAACTATTTTCACGGATTATCCGAATGGACCACGGCCGCTGCCGATTGGCCCCGCGTGAGTTGCGCGTGCGCCCTCTCTGTCGATTGGTCCTGCGTGGACAACGACGTCAAAATAATGGCCCGCGCAGTCCGCGAGGCTGTCTTCCGGGCGCGATGGCCCAGCGCGCGCTGTTGGAGGGCAGGCCGCAGTTCGCCGACTGCAGATTGCGTTTCAGATGCAGACTGGGTCCCCGCTGCAGATTGGGTTCCCGCTGCAGATTGGGTTTTCACAGCAGATTGGGTTCCACTGCAGAGTTGGCCAGGCGGCAGCGTCACTGCAGGTTGGGCCCCCACTACAAACTGGTTCCGCGGGAACAAAAGCGGGGCTCCTCGAAATGCCTGCATGTGCATGCGGCCAATGCAGACTGGTTTCTGCAGACCAGAACTCGCCATTGCAGATGGGTCTGCCCGCTGCAAGTTGGATTCATTGAAATGCAGAGCGCGTTGCTGCAGATATTTCTTTGCATGCGCATGACAGCTGAAGTTTCCCCATGGAGGCCTTGCATTTTTAGGCGCTCGCAGGTGCTCATCGCGGGCGCAGCTGTCAAAGTGCGACTGCGATTGCTGCGGGGGCATCGGCGAAGTATTAGATCCGCGGGACTTACAACAAGTGCGGTGCGACTTTGAACGATGTTGAAAGGTTTCCCTTGCCAGGAAGCCATCACCGTGCGAGGGGCCCCACTGCAGATTGGGGGCTCTGTATTATTCGCGGGCACAAGGGTGCACGCAGGCAGCCCGGTGCGCAGAGGCACTGTTGCGTTAAAATTTGCGTAGGCAGTGCCCAAGGCCAGAAGCACAATGACCACCGATAGCTTCTCGCACTAAAACTAAATATAGAATTCAATGCAAGATGCGCCGTGTTCCCTGTTGTCAACGCCTCTGGTGCAGGTGGCTGCATCTACGTTCCGATGCCCTTGTCGCGCAGCTGAGAGTCGACAGTCGCATCCCAATGGACATCCTTGACCTAATCACGCACTGATTCCTATCTTGAGCCCGCGTGCATCTAGGACTTGTTCCACGTGTCTCGCGTACTGCTGCTGTTGCCGCTGCTGGTGCTGATGCTGAAGATGCTGATGTTGTTGTTGTTGTTGTTGTTGTTGCTGTTGCTGGTGCTGGTGCTGGCGGTGGTGGTACTGGTGCTGGTGCTGCTGCTGATGCCGCTGCTGGTGCTGCTGCTGTTGATGCTATTGCTGCTGCTGGTGGCGGTGCTTCTGCTCGGGCCATCTTGGGGGTAGGAGGAAAAAGAAGAGGATGAACAGGAAAAGGAGGGAGGAGGGGAGGGGGTGGAGCAGGAATGCGGCACGAGAAGGATGAGGAGGAGGAGGAGGAGGGGGGAGGCAGCAAGGGAGGAAGGAAGGAGCGGATGATGATAATGATGATGACAAGCTGAGCTTTGAAGATTTATTGTGATGGTTTTTTCAGAGGACTCGTTGTGCCATCTTGGGCTCTCTTGGGGTCCTCTTGGGGCACTCTTGGCGCCCTCTTGGGGCTCCTTTGGGAGGTCTTGGAGCCCTCTTGGGGTTCTTTGGGGGGAGTCTGGGAGGCCTATTGGGGCAATCTCAGAAACCAAAGCTGAAAACACAGGGCGGCGGCAAGCAATTGGGGCTCTTTGGGGGAGTTTGGGAGGCCTGTTAGAGCAATCTCAGAGACCAAGGCTGAAACACAGGGCGGCGTCAATTCACATCGACCACTCGGAGGCTCAAGAGGAGTGGGCCAAACAATGGATCACACATAACGTCCCCCACAGAAATTTAAGATGGAGATTCGTGCATGCTACGCCGTGAGGTTCCCTGTGGTAAACGTCTGTGGCGTATTGCCACGGCGGCTTGATTGTCCTCTTGGGGTCCTCTGGATGCCTCTGGATGCCTTGTTGGTACCGTCTTCGGGCTCTTTTGGGAAGTCTTGGAGCCCTCTTGGGGCACCTTTGGGGGGGTCTGGGAGGCCCCTGGGTGCCGTCTTAGGCCGCAAAGATCTAAAAGAAAAGGTGCTAAATTTGGGTCGCCCCCTCGGAGGCACAAACATACCGTCTTGGGCCGCTGTTGGGCCGCTCTTGGGGCGCTGTTGGGCGCTCTTGGAGCCCTCTTGGGGATCTCTTGGGCGTCTCTTGAGGCTCTCTTGGGCCACCTTGGGGACTTCTTGAGGCCTGAAGAGCCCATCGTAAGCGAAAGGCGCCGAGGCAAACCACATTGGTTTCCCCAGGTTCGGGAGCCATTTTGGCCTCTTGGGAAAAACCTTTGAGGGCTCGGAGGGCACTTGAAACCGTCTTGGAGCCTTTTGGATGCGTGCCGGAGGCTATCTTGAGCCAACTTGAGGTATGTTGGGCCATCTTGGAGGCCATCTTGGGCTCTCTGAGGCCCTCTTGGAACCATCTTGAGCCCAAAAGGACCCTCTGCCACCTCGCGGCCCTTCCCGTCCAGAGGCTTGGAGAGGGGGAGAGGTATAACTCCCCCCGAGCAGGGAAAGGTTGGAACATGAAACGCGCTAGACCACCTCCGCCCAGAGGGCTGGTGGGATTTCGGTCCATGCTCCCCCTCTTGAGCCCATCTTGGGGCCGTCTGCAAAGCTTTTGGGGCCGTCTTGGGCGCCCCTGGGGCCGTCATGGAGCCCTGCTGGGCCGTTCCAGGGCCCTCCTGGAAGCCCTTCGGCCCGTCCTGAGGCGGTGTTGGAAGCTTCGTGGGCCGTCATGCACCGTCGGGAACTCGAAGAGTGGACTCTAAAAAATCAAAAACCCAAGGGACATCAAAGATTTTCGCCTCTCGGGGCACTCGTCTGGGCGGCGGGCGCCCAGTGAAACTTGTCCGAGGCCGTCCTAGCGCCTTCTTGGGGCCTCCTGGGAACTTCTTGGGGCGAGGGAAGCCAAATTTTGGTTCATGTTCCCCCTCTTGAGCCCACCTTGTGGCCGTCTCCAGGGCCTCTTGGACCGTTTTGGGCGCCCCTGAGGCCGTCACGGAGCCCTGTCAGGCCGCCCCAGGGCCCTTCTCAGGGCCTCTTGGCCCGTCTTGGGGCGGTCTTGTGGGCCAATTCGGCTGTCTGCGATTGTCTGAAACTCGAAATGGGGCCTCCCAAAAAACATTGAAAACCCAATCGAAATCAATGATTTTGCCTGCTGGGACAGTCGTCTGGGGTCTCGGTGCCCACTGAAGCCTGCCCGAGGCCGTACTGGCGCAGCCTGGAAGCCTTCGGAGGCCATTCACAAAACATCTTCGGTGCTCTCGGAGAGTGATTGCCAAGTCCGGTAGACTTGTCGGACAATGTTTTGGGTTATCTGAACGCCACTGTGGAGGCCACCATGCACCGACTTAATGCAAACCCGGGTCAGTCAGAGGGGGTCTTCGCAGGATCCTGCAGGATCCAATGCCCTGGCTGACCCCCGTTTGCATTGACCCCGGTCTCTTAAGCTCCTAATGCAAATCAAGGGCCGTGGTCCGGCCCCCGTCTCCGGCCTACCCCAACATACATACATATACACCCACATATATACACATATATACATATATATATATATATATAACTACGCATGCACACATATACACATGTATATAGATACCGTTCGACCAACCAACTACCTACATATACATGTGTGTACACACACGCTTGTACGATTATATATAGCTATGTATGTACGTATATATATATATATGTTCATATGAGCATATACATGTAGATATATCATTATACATATATGTACATATGGCTTGACAAATAGATGTTCACATGTATATTTATATTTATTCATACTGGTCTATATATACACATGTATGCTTATATGTATCGGTGTACCGCTATATATGTGTATGCATATATCTACACACACTCACTATACACATCTATGACAACTCAGAACTTTCTTTATGTCTAGTCATATGCCAAGTGTGTATATATATATATATATATATATATATATAGGTATATAGAGCTATCTATGTACTGATATATCTATCTTGGTGGAGGTCAGCACGGATTTCCTGGATGGGGAGCTGGATTCCCCACTACGGCGCGCGGAACGCGCCAGGGGCGGCGCTGGAGGCGTCGCCAGGGGGGCCAAACGCCGATCCAAGGAGTCCGCGCGGAGCTCCGACAAATCATGCATATGCATTTTGTTGTTCAATCTGCGCGTCGTCAAATTGGAGATGAGGATGCGGCAGATGTTCGCGCCGTGTGACGGGCTGTGGGTTCTCTTCTCCGTCGCCGCAAGGGTCGTTGAGGGCCCTGAACGGCCGCGGCCCTCCTACAGCGCACGCGGAGGCGGGACCACAAGGCATTCACGTGGAATCGGCGATACGTCGCCGACAAATCGGCGACAGGCTCTCGTTGCCGAATCCCCGGACCTGGGCCAGAAAAACATCCTTCAAGAACATGCGCCCCTCCGCCGGCTCACACCGAAACACATTGGAGGGTTCCCTCTTTCAGGATGCGCCAGAACATCCAACAAGCACGATGAACATGATCGTACCCTCCCCCGAGCCGACCTCGATATCGTACCTCGGCCCGACTGCATCGGCTCCCGATCGGCGAGGAATGGGCGTCTCGGGGTCGACGCGTTCTCCCCCTTGAGCCCGTCCTCCCGTGTCGCCTCCCCTGGGCACACTGTCAGATGTCGGCCAGGTCCCCAGACCACCGACAGAATTCAACACTGAGCGACCGCGCCGGGGTCGCCGCCGCGCCGACGTGGTGCGGGCCTGTCGTGGCAAGTTGGGGCGCGCGGCCGCCCCTGTCTGGCGAGGGCTGGTCCGCCTTGCCACCGTTGCACTCGTAGTCGTCCTCGCACATCTGCGGCATGTCTGGCAGCCAGCCTGGCGGGACGCCGCGCTGTGGGAGACCTGGACGGTCGAAATCCGATGCCCCCCTCCTCCGCGTGCTCGTCGTCGCCACGCCGTCTTCGCTACACACCATCGTTGACAAAAAACATACCAGGGGTCGCCACGTGAAGTGTCTGTGGGGAGGAGCACACATAATGTTCACTGTTTGTACAGATCGACGCGCGCGTTTCGCGCGCGCTGATGTTCTAGTCCAACAAAGCCTGCGTCCCATCCATCAGCGGATGGGTACGCACGCCACCCCACCACGATCACCACGTGGGAGCACCTGCGCTGTCTTGGGCACACATCGCCCCAGGAGATTGTTGAGGATCCTGCTAGAGGTTATCCGTAGCACCGCGCCGTTGTTGATCATTCCCAGGCGGCATTTTCGCCGCGGGTTTCCTCTGAGTGACGGCCTGGCGCTCGAGCCAGGAGAGGAGGAGAAGAGGAGGAGGAGGAGGAGGAGCCTGGACTGGCGCCTGGCTCGGCGCTCGGCCTGACCGCGCCCCTCCTCGCGCCGGGCCTCGCGCTCGGCCTGCGCGGCCACTCCTGGGCAGAGGTGCTGCGAGGAACCGAGCGCCGACACGCCGACAGCAGAAGAGCGCGGGTTGGCGGGGACGTCGGCTGTCTGCGAGGCTGTGAAGGAGTCCGCCAGGCGTGCTCAATTTTCACAAATTATGCAACGAGCCCGCCGCAAGCGCCGACTTTTTCGTTAACGCAATGTGGGTGGGTCGCGGGTGGGCGGGTCGCGGGGTGGGTCGCGGGTGGGTCGCGGGTGGGTCGCGGGGTAGGTCGCGGGGGGGTCGCGGGTGGGTCTCCCGTGGGTCGCGGGCCAGGTCGCGGGTGGAACGATGACAACACATAACAAACAACAAACAACACCACCAACAGCACCAACAACAACACCAACAGCACCACCAACAACACCAACAACAACAACAGCAATAGCAACAACAACACCAAGAGCAACAGCAACAGCAACAACGACAACAACACCAACAACAGCACCCACACCAACAATCAGTTTGAGACTGTTCGCTCTTACTGGCGTATCTTGTATACTGCATAGTCCAACCCTCGATACCCGCCCACTCTGTCTTCGATCGCACCTCCTTTCGGGGGGAATCTCGTCTCTGTCTGCCACTGGCTTAAGTGCGAGGAACTCTCGTGCGAGAGCGCCGCTCTTGAATTCGGGGGCCTCTCTGGCCAAAGGCTCTCGGAATAAACGTTAAGACATATCGAATGGGAATCTTTGTCGCCGTGTCTGGGCCTCCACCAATTTGCCTGAATTGCGAGAGAATCTCGAGCGAGAACGCCACTCTCGAGTTCGCCTCTGCGAATACATTTTGAGGAAGTATCGAACGGGAGCCCTTGTCGTCGTATTGGGCTTCCACCAATGTGACTGAACCACGAGAAAATCTCGAACGAGATCGCCGTTCCTGAATTCGGGGGCCTTCCTGGCCAAGGGCTCTCGGAGTAAATCTTGAGGAAGTATCGATCAGGAGCCCTTGTCGTCGTGGCTGGGGCCTCCGCCAACTTGACTGAATTGCGAAGAAATCTCTGGCGAGAGCGCCGTTCGTGAGTTCGGGGGCCTCTGTGGTCAGGGTGTCTCGGGGTAACTTGTAAGAAACAGTCGACCGGGAACCATTGTCGTCGTAGTCGGGCCTCCAACGGCACACTTTTCCATTCGAGCCAATGCTCGCGCGGGAACCTCGCTTTCATAGAACGCGCACGTCGGGGCGACAGCGCGCGGAACCGCTTCCGGATTCAGCAATACTTACACCATAGACATGGGTATTCAACAACAGCAGCAACAGAACCAACGACCACAATAACAATACAATGTATGGAGGTTGACGAGCAATGAATCGAACTTTCCGCGGGTCCGTAGGTAGAAGACGATTGGGAAGCGAATGTGTACGATTTTTTCCACACCGGCAGGATAGCGGGATAGATGGATAGAAAAATTATATGAACGGTTTTCACTTACACACACACACCCTCCCGAACCCTGCCCGCTACAAGTGGGCCCCGGGCCCGCGGGAGACAGAGGCAGGATTCGGGAACAAAAGTGTGAGGACGATCCGGGACGCCCTCCAATCCTCTGCGGCCCCCAAATGGGGCCCACGCTGGCTAGGAAAGTAAGACAGGGACCACCACGCAGCGCGGGGTATTCAAGGGAGTCTACCCGTCTTTGCGGGCGGAGGATGCGCCCCCCCCAACACGTTTCGGCACACCTCGGCGACTTCCCGCCACCTCAGGCTACAGGCTTGGGGTAGTAAGAGCAACAAGAAAGGAACATCCTGCGTCAAACGCACTACTGAAATACAATGACGCAAATGTTTCCACCGGCGCACAAAGTCGCCTGTGCAGGTATTCGCGCAAAACGCATCCATGTATGTATATGTCTATATATATATATATATATATATATTGCAAATATCACGTGCATGAAAATACGTGAAGCGAGGCGGCCCAATGCCAAATTCAGAAGTGCGTGCGCGATCGAAGCTGCGACGAAAATCGACCAACATAAAAAGCAACGCGGCGATTCATTCACAGGGCACCCCAGGACCTGAAATACTATATCGGAGTAGGCGAGTGCGAAGCATCCCAAAAGCATACAATCAGTATTATGTAAATGATCAAAATTGTGACAACATCTGGTCGACATACTGCTAGCATACAATGTTCAATCACGCGGGCACTCCATACCCCAACATACATGTGACATATATCCAACATTGTTCGATGAGAACAACATCCCTGGGATAATGTTAAGGGGATCGTGCTTCACATGGGTCGTTCCGTTAGGTAGCCGACATCCCATGATAATGAAGCCCATGATATTATGAAAGTATGTGCGATATGTGCGGCGGGCGACCTGTCTGGGAGCGTTTATGCTCATGATGCCACAGCAAATCCATATTCAAACTTGTAGAACCTGATAGTGACGTAAAAGTACAGATGCTCTCATACGCGCCTCTCCGAGGGAGTAGAGCTCAGAGCCGATTGATTGAAGGCGGTGTCCGGGATTTTTCTGGCCGTTTCGCTAGGAACACCGTGGAAAATTAGGAAAATCGGTGGCACCCCTCACGCAGATCGTGACGTCAGGGTCCAGAAACACAGGATTTGGACTCCGAATCTCAGAGAATGGCGATTTCGCCTGAGACATCCTCCCAACATCGAACCCCGACGTACCCCAGACCCCGCCTCTGAGCCTCTTGGGGGCCTCCTGGAACCTCCTGGGGCCTCCTGGGGCTTTCTGTACCTTCTGGTGCCCCAGACCCCGCCTCGGAGCCTCCTGGGGATCTCCTGGAACCTTCTGGGGCCTCTTGCGGCCTCCTGGAGTTTTTTGGGGCCCCCTGGAGTTTCCCGGGGTCTTCTGGGGCCTCCTGAGGCCGCCTGGGGCCTCAGAACTACATGCGCACACAGAGACGCAAATCACACCCAACACATCACACGCTAGACGAACATAACACACAACACTTACAACGCACAAGAAACACGCACAACACAAAGCACACATCACACACACACAACACTCACAATCCCGGGGCCTCCTGGAGCCTTTTCCGGTATCCAAGTCGGGCCTCCTGAAGGTTTCCCGGGGGGCCCTGGCGCGCGCATCGCAAGGTGTGGCAACCCCACTTGCGCTCGAGATTCTTCTGCGTTCACCTCCTGCCTCTTCCCCTTCTCCTAGGCGCGCCCTGGCGGCGCCGCCCCACCTTCCCCTTCTCCATCTACGAACCTGCAGTCATGGTGTATTCCTGCTTCAAACGCCCTTTCAATGTCTTACGTGAGCCTGGGTACGCGCGTGCCACTTTTAATGGTCCAGGCACCAATCATTCGAATGTCAATGTGAGGGTTGCATCTGTCATCTCAGTCAGCGCAACATATATTGGTCTCAGCACGCTGGGTCCCAAGTGCGATTGCAACGTTTGTCAACTTGTCCAATAGTACGAGTGGTAATATTATCAACCCAAATATATTCACGATCGTTCTCATCGGTCTGGAGTCGTTCAGAAAATGCGACCAGTGGCAGCATGTGTTGTCGCGGTAGTGCTCGAGGTTGTAGCGCCGCCGCGCATCTGAGAGCGCCCTGCGGATGCCGCTCCGAGTGCGCTTGCTGGCCAAGCGCCGCGAACCTTGCGGCCGGCGCGGCGGCGTAAATCGGCCTCCGCGCTCCCGCCGCGATCGGCGCGGCAGCTCTTGCAGCCCCGCCACCCCAGTCTGCGTCGCCGGGAGCAGGGCCGCCGGCAGACGCCGCGCCCGAGGAGGGGGCGGCGCCCGTGGCAGGCCCGTCGTCGCGGCGCGGCGGCGGAGGAAAGGGTGACGGGGTAGATCGGGGGTTGGTGACCGGATCAATCCCCTCGCCGAAGGCTTTGCCCCCCGCAGCGGTCGCAGCGGTGTGGGGCCTCGCTCTGAGCTGCGGCTATGTCGCGCGGTCCTGACCCGCCTCGACGACCCGGGCAGCGTTCGCGCACATCTTGCTGTTGCGCTCAACGAACTTGGCAACGAAGTCGGTGCGAACTATTGCGTCCGTCTGCGTTCCGTGTCCTCCTGCCTCGGCCAGTGTCTCAATCCGCTCGCGGGTGATCCCACTGGCGCTCAACTCGCGAAAGAGATCGCGGAGGGCCTGGTCCGGAATCGCGCGAGCGCTATCGGTTGCCGGATCGGCGGGGGAAGATTCGCGTCTCCTGTCGGTCATCAGATTGAGGAGATCTCCCATCGTAAAATTTCCGCGAGATCGGCGCGCTGAAACAGTGCCAAGATGCTCGCCCATGACCTGCTTGGTCTGCTCCGCGAGGGCCGCCTCAGTCGCGGCCCTCTCGTCGCCCTGCTGGGTGTCATCGCTATCAGCAAGGCGTACTTCGACGTTCTGTCCCTGAATACAAGCGGCCGCGGAAGCGGGGCATCCTGGCTCGGGCTTGGGCCCTGGAGACTCAAAGAATCCCTCGGCGTCGATCTCTGCAGATGGGCGCCGGGGGTGACTGGCGTCGGCCGTGGAGATAGATGCGCCAGGCTGCTGCGCGCGCGGGGCCGTCGCCCGGCCGATCCTGCCTCGACGAGAATGTTGACTCTAGGTATCACTGAAGCGACACATCGGCCGCAATCGAGTCGCCCCACAACTTTCGCAACTCAAAGAATCTCGGATGACTAGAGCCCCATGAGCTATGGCGCGAGAAATTTTCGACAACGCACGCGCGCAAGCGGATGGAAGGGCCGGGAGAGGGATAACGAGGGCAGGCGGCAGCAACAACAAGGCTGGCAGTCTTAGCGGTCTCCGTCGTGTTCTCGGACTTCGGAGCAATGGCGGGGGGAATGAGCGATCGCTCCAATAATTCTCGCCAAGGGTGAGCCTTCTCAGGCTCAAAGTGTTTAGTCATCATGTCAGCCACCTGTTCTGTGCCTACACATTTGGGCTCTGTTTGTTCCCGTGAGTATGTCCCCGTAATCCAATCCAAGTTGATGCGATGAGTGCGATGAAGATGACGAGGTGCGGGCGTGCGCCCTTCCTGTGCTATCGTAACGGCAACGTGGTAGTCCTCCGCCACAAAAAACATGCGCCGTCGGAGGTGGTGGTGGCGTGGTAGCGGAACGCTGGGCATGTGCTGCGAGTTCCTCGTGCGCTATGTTGGACGATGGCGATAATAGTGTTGGTGCAGCTCGCGTCGATGTCCTGGGGCCGGAAGAATAAACGCGCGTTTTCGGCACCTTCCGCGGGGGCTTCTTGCGTCGCTTTCTTGGCGGCCATGGACGCGCTGCGTTCTTCCCTCGGCGCTGGTCGTGAACCAGAGCCTCCGAAGAGGAAAGCAAAAGTACGCCTTCAGTGCGCAGAGCCGTGTCAAGAGCCGCGATCTCTGACTCTGCGGACGAGTGCGATGCGACGGTTTGATTCTTGCATGCAGCATTGAACGGGGAGAATGCGTTCGGGCCCGCCACCGCAACGAAGACGCCAGTGGTCGACTTCGAGCTATAGACGCAGTCCGCGAAGGAGGCGCCTGCGAAGAGCACGGTGGCAATCTTATCCGATCTGTCACAATCCAACCATGTAAGCAACGTGTGCGCGTAGACTTCAAACGGCAGATCAGTCGATGCAAACGCTTATCGCATGCATAGTTCCGTTTGGTGATCTCGTGACAACGTGCAGACTGGGCGCGCGAGGTCAAACCTGCAGCAGCGGGCCAGGTGCAATACTTTCATCAGGACACTCGCTGCGACAGGCCCGAGTGCGCACACATCAGGACAATCCCGCTCTGAGAAAGACGTGTCTTCGATGCCAGGGGTGTCAGCGCGTGGGACATTGTCGCACATGGCGCGCGCAGTGTCATTCGTGGATTTTTCAACCGGCGCACAAAATCTGGGCGTGGGTTCTGCAACCGTCACGGAAGATCGAGGCGAGGGTGCGCGTGGCGTGGGCGTGGGCGACCCCTTTCTCGTCGAACCAGGCATGCAAGGTAGCTTGGGCACGCGCCCCAAGTACCGCGTGATGCACTGGTCAGTAAAGCCAAGCACGTCGCGTCGAAATCCACGAACGCTTGATGCAGATGCGCGCTGCTTGGTGTCGCGCTCCGGTCGCATGGGTCGGATCGTGGCTGCTCGTTTGTCGAAAACGCTTTGTGGGCATCCGATGTGTCCTGACCGCGGCCCAAATAATGATCGCATGGGGTAGGTGGGCCGATCTCAATGCCACTGCGTCGTGCCACTCCGTCCTAACTCCATCTTGCAGTCATCGACGCATACGGAAATAATGATATTCAACTAGTCATGCTTCCAGACGCAATCCCATCCAGGGATGGGTCGGAATCCCACTGACTCCAAGCGCGGCAATGTCGCTGCCTAAGTGCACCCGACAACGGGTGGCCATAGAGAGCGAGGCGTAGTCGACCACTGGGATTTTAGCCCAAGAGGTAGGCTGTCGCCATGGGCAACGCAACCCACTAATCCACGTGTCAGCGGCGTCGATTCGAACGTCACCGTAGGGCAAGGCCTGTGCGCAGGCTCTGGGTGCATCACTTTGCTTGCCGCCGTTGCCTGGCAAAAGTGCTGTGGCGTCACGCAACTTGGAGGCCTCGATGCGTGAACCGCTGGAGGCGTCGTCAGCGAATGCAGCGGCGATGCTGCTCCCGTCTTTCAACTTGTCGGCCTGGGCCACGACGCAGCCGTTGCGCCAATGTAGTTCTGGGGGTAGTTCTGCGTGTTTGACGGGGGAAGGTTCTAAGATGTTGGCATAGTGAACAATATTTCTGGTCTTTTGGGCGTTGCTGATCGCATCGTCGCGCTCTATGACAGTTTCGAGCATCCATGTTTGCTTCTTGTCCAAGTGCGTCTTGCGCTCGTTGTTTTGGCGCAACATCTCCTGGCGAGGTTGCGGGTGACGAGACATGGTCGTTCCCAGTATGTCGCGTCGAGCTTTTTTTTCCTGCGTTCCTGGCGATAGCCAGGGGTACGTGGCATCATAGGTACTGTCCCGTTGATGTCCAACAACGTAAACGTGCGTGCGACACCCGCGGGAATGGCTTCCGGCTGTGGGCGGTAGTTTCCCGCGGCGATGATGTCGCGTGGTCCGTCGGGGACGGCGGCGCGAAATATGTCGTTGTCGGCGGTGCCCTTGACGTTTTTCGTCTCATATAACAGCGTCGTTGTGTGGGTCGTAAATTACCCGACGTTCCGCAGCGCCCATGCGGGGCCGTCGCCGCCGTCGCTTCGGAGGCAACGCGCGCGTTTATCTGTCCTGGTCCAAACGCAAAGAGCGGATCGATCGCGCATCTCCCGTGTTCGGATAATGCCTTCGGCGAGCTTTTTCTCGGCGCGTCGCTCTTTCTTGGACAGGGTGCTCCAAACATCGGGCAAGATGCGGTCTGGCCGGGGCGTGGCCTGGGCGCGGGTCTGGCGACCAGGCATGCTCATCCTGCCGTCTGGGGTGATCTCGGGCCACATATAGAAGGGGAAGATTCGGGTCCAGGGCGCGCCGAAGTGACGGCGGTCATTCTCGCTCGCGCCATCCCACGCATCGCGGGAATAATTCTCGCCCTCAAAAGTAGATGTGGTCTCGAAGTTGCGGGTGACGTCGAGCTCGTCTACCGGGGCAGGGGTCCCGATCGCGTCGTCGGTAAAGCGAAAAAGCTGAATGCAAGGTGCGACGATGTGTCGTAGGATAGCCTGACTGCGTTGTCCCCAGTAATCCGGCTCGGGAGCTGGAGCTGCTGGCCCCGCTGCCTCGGGAAGGACTGGCGCGGGGGGCAGTGCTCCGGAGCGGGGGGCTTCGGGAAGGTCTGGTTCGAGAAGCTCCATGATGCTGGGGTCGCCCCATTCAGCTGGGCACAGTAATGGTGGGTCGTCTTTGGCCGCTTCTCCGAGCGGGCGAGATGTCTGAAAAGCGGTCGACTCCTGTGCTTCTGGGTTGTGGTGTCAGAGGATGCCTTCTTTGACGGGGCAAACGTACCTGCCGTCTGGGATCAATGCTCTTGACTCGATGTACATGGTAACGTTCGCCATCGGGATGTTCGGCGCATGCGGTCTTGTTAATTACGTGGTAGTCACCGGGCCAGCGAGCGCCAGAGCGAAGATGGTCTCCTATGAACAAGCCTTCTCGCGTTGCCCCATTTAACTGCGCGGCAGGCCTGTTCATGCCGGGATGGAGGCGTTCCCGAAAGATAGGAGCGCCAAACAGAAAGATGTGTCCCCTAAAGGATTGTCCGAATTCAACGTCATGTGACGCGTAAGTCTTTGCAAGCTTCCTACGTGGCAGCAACTCCGTGACAGGGTTTAGCAGTGAGGTTACGGCCGCAACGCCACGCCTGCATCGGCCCCACTTTCCACAGTGTATGACCCAAGCCAGAAGCGTGAAGCACCGCGCGGGTGCCCTGTAATAACTTGACGGCGCGTGCGCCCATTCCGTTGGTTTGTGGCCGATGTGGCGCGCTGGTGTTGCGCCGCCATCCCAGAAGACGGCGTGCCTTCAGTGGCTCGCCAGAGTTGTCGGCGTAGATGTGCTTCGCCTCGTCGTTGGGAGTAAAAAAAACTCGGGGGAGTGTGCCTTGGTGGTCTCGGCGTGCTTGTGCTTCGTTGGGTGTGCCATGATGGCGCTGGTGACCTTGTCCAACGCAACTAAGGCATGCTCGTCACCATATGCGTCGGCGGCATCATTTGCAGCGAGGGCGATGTGGTTGGCAGTCGGAGCCTCGCCGGATCTTGGGCACGGATGCCTCCTGATGAACGTTTTCGTTGGTGGGCTGCGATGGTGGGTTGGGATTCGCGCTTGCGTCGGCATGGCGTGTTGTGCGCCAAGATGCGCGCGCGTACTTCACAGCCAGGGTGTTTCGGACTGTGGGCGATGTGATGCGTGGAGTCGATGGGTGGCCGAGGTCGGCCAGGTAGCGTCGCGTCGCGCGTTGGCGGCGTAGACGCGGACGTGCCCGCCAGCGCTGAGGCTCGGAGCGTCTGGTGGCTTGCTGGCGGCGCAGACGCGGGCGCGCCCGCCGTCGCAAGGGCGCGCGGCGCCTGGTCGCTGGCCGGCGGCGTAGACGCGGGTGTGCCCGCCGGCGCAAGGGCGCCGTCCACCCAGCACCTACACATGTAAGGGTACTGATCATCATGTCCATCTCGTCGCACTCGTCGCGGGCGTCGCGCTGCTTGCGGCGTGGCGCACGACTGAGGCGACGGAATCCGTTCAAGATTCTTGAATTCGTGTTCTGGGATAAAATTATTGACAGCAACCCTGTCCCATTGACTAAGTGCTTCCTGCAATGGGTCACCCAGTTGTGGACCCCATAATTGTCGGAAGCCGTTGTCCCGCACCAACGACCCACTGATAGTGCCGAGGGGCAGTCGTCCAGTGCAAGGGCGGAGATGGATAGCCCAATGTGTGGTAGCTGCAAGTGGGCGTGCTCGTTGACGATTCTGTCGCCATTGGCTGTTTCCAAAATATGATCGCGTCTAAAATGCACGTCTGAGGTTTCCTGCCGCGCGAGGTCAGACTTGTCCGGGATGCGGGGTGGCGGGGCCACTGTCTGCGATCCACGACCGTGACAACGCTGCAATGGACCGCGTCGTCGTGGTAGACTCGGTCGCGGGTGTTGCCGCCGATGCTGGGCCGTCGTCGGGCGGCAGGGCTGGCGCCGCGGTAAGTCTGGTCGGGGTGGCAATGTCATCGCGCCACTTCTGCGCCTCGAGCAGGCAGGCTTGAAGCGCCTCTGCGCTGTCCTGCGGCCGCCAGTCCGGTGGCGGCGGTGGGTCGGGCGCAAACAGCGGCGTCGCCCTCGTTGGCGTCGGCGTGCAATTTGGCCAGTTGCCGTTTGGGAACAGAGTAGGTGATGACATCGATGTTGTCGAGGTCGAAGCGTAAGTGCTGTGGTCGTTGCTCCGTGGTGGTGCTCATGGATGCGATTGCCAAACGCTCTTCGCGGGTCGCGCATGTTCGGCCTCGGCGGTGGCCGCGTCGTGGTGCTGCAGCTGCAGGTGCGGGGCTCCAATGGCGCATCCAGGGTGCCCGTTTGCTGCTGCTGCTGCTGCCGCCGTTGCCGGGTGAACGCCCTCGACTGTGTCCGCGGCTGCCGCCCCGCGGAAGAGAGCGGGATCGTTGCGGGTGCCATCTGCGGCCCCCCGGACTCCGTGAGACCTGGCGCCCCCCGCGTGAGGAGTATCGATTCCCCCCCGCGTGTCCGGGGGGGGGGCGTCCCGTTGCGGCTGCCCTGACCGCGGGCGCGGCCAGGGCTCCTCTCGGGGGTCTCGATGTCAGACGTAATGTGGGCGCGGCTGCAGCTGCCGCCCAGCTTGCAGTGTCTGGCTGGGTCAGCAAAGAGACTGCATCTTGCAGCGTGAGGCCATCGGCGCCGCGATCGTCGCGGGCACGTGCCGTGTTTTGCGGTGGAGAAACATGAGTTCCCGGCACTTCCGTCGTCGGGCGGCCGTTGGGCGCCTCGCCCCGTGGAGGGTCGTTTCTCGCGGGCATCCGTGCCGGCCTGCGATGCGCGCCCATGAGGTCGCGGCGTGGCACGGTTGCCAGAGCCGGTGCGTAGCTAAGTTTGCAACGACCTGCCTTGTTTGCTGCGCATGCGGCCAATTCGTGACGAGTCGTCTCGTTCTTGAGGTTGTGCCGGTTACGCTCGAGCCTGCGCATCTCGACGTTGGCCAACACGCGCTCTCGCAGTCAACCGTATGTGCGATTGGGGTCATTCGACTTGATTCGGTTGTAGTCGTGCATGTCTTGCGTCATCCACGGGTGTCTGCGGATCAGAGCTCGGGGCGATGACTCGAGTGTCTTCGTGCCCGGTGAATCGCGGCACTCTAAAAATAACTTGTCCCAATCCGCAAGGAACCGTTGGATATCCTCGTTCCGCATGCGAATCAATCGTACACTCGAGGTCGTGCGTCGCGTCGTCGACGTCGGTGGCCTTGTGGTACTGCAAGATAGTCCAATCGATCTGTCTACCTTTCAACGCGCGGCGGGTTCTGTGCTCTTGAGCGTTGAGGTCGTTCATCCGGTACCAGTGCCCAGTAGTGAGAACAGCTGAAAATCCGGCGGCCAGCTTGCAATCGATGCTCTCGAAATCGCCACTGTCCTTGTAAGTCTTCAGGTGTAGTGTCGGGTTATTCGGCGACGCAAAGAAGCGCGCGCCTTGGCAGGGCGTCGTGAGGTGCTGCCAGAACTCCCCCTGGCCATCTGTTGCCGCTCTTGTAACTGAGCAATGCGTGGCAGTTGAGGAATGCGCACATCACCTGATTCCTCGATCATGGTGGCGCCACCGAGAGAATACGGTTATAGATTATGCGACGGGGTTGGTGGCCTCGGCGATGGCAGACTCGCGCGAGATGCGTGACGTGTCTGCGTTGGGGCTGCTGCAGAGGCATCTCCTTGTGACTTGCGTCGCGGCTGTCCTGCGCGGATGTTTCCATCGGCGAGGGTCGGGGGGCACTGTCGGTGGTGGGTTCTGGAGGTTGCGAAGGGCAATGGATCTTGGCGTCGCTGGCGTGAGCCGAATATGGTGGCTTAAGTGGTCGTGGGATCGTTCTGCAACTGCTCGATGATCCGTCGTGAACCACGCACCTCGTCGTTGATGTCATCAATTTGCTGGGGGGGGGGTCAGACCGGCCGATTTTCTCTGTCCTGGAATCGTCGGTTGTGCGCTTCGCGCTCTCGTTCCAAACGGGTGAGGACTTCCTCCGCCCGTGCCTTTTTCAGCGATTTCAGCGTCTCTTACCCGGGAGATCTGGGTGAGTCGTAACTGCGCGTGGCCCGCCGCCTTCCCCGCCTCGGCCATCTCGGCGGCGAGGGGGGCGAAATCGTAAACCGAAATCGGGGTGCCCAGCTGGCCAGTCTGGGCCCGTGCAACATGCGACTCAGCCAGCGCAGCCTGCATGTCAAGTAACTGCTGCTCGACCGCGGAGACGGAGACTCGGTTCTCGAGCGCTGGCGCGCGCCCCTCTGCTGCATTTAGACGCTGTGCAATAACCGTCTCGGCAATGCACAGCTTGCCGTGCAACTCGGACATGTTTGTGGTACTCTCGGAGTGGAGGTTGGCAGTGGTCACGCCAACGCGATCGCGAAGCGCCATGAGGTCATCGCGAAGCTGTTGATCCGTAGTCCCATGTGCCTCAGTAGCTGGAACCTGCCGCGCTGTCAGGAGCTCATCGTTTACTGTCCTGATAGCAACCCGCATGCCTGACGCTCGCGAATAGGCCCTCCGCTGCGAAAGGTAGTCGTGCAGCGTCTGGATTGCAGTGGAGTCGGCGCCTCGGTGTGACTCCGCACTGTCGACTTGATACTGGGCCTGGGTGAGGATCGATCCCTCCTCGGCGATTCGAGCGTCGATGGAGGCAAGAGCGCTGAAACATTGTTGCCTCGATGTTGCTTTCTGCTCAACAAGAGCCGACAACTGCTTGGTCGTGTAAGTTTCAACCTGGTCTCTGAGCCCTGCCACGTCACTGGCGGGAGGCGATGCTTGGGGCGCGATGTCGCGCCGCGGGGAATTCTGCCACGAGCGCCTCTGGGAGGGGCTGCGGCTGTTGTCCCTGCGCTGAGTGGAGACGATGCCGCTCGGGGCTTCTTCTGTGCGAGGCCCGCCCAATGCGATCTTCTATGACTCGCGCATGTTCTGACGCGTGACGCGGAGACCGTGGTGGGCCTCAGGAGACGTCGTGCGTCCCAGCCGCGGTGTCGCGCGGAAACGCTCTTAGGAGACGTTTCGATGGCGCCATCAACGCGGGGGCGTCCACCGGCGAAGGTTGGAAGAGGAGGCGCGGCGAATCCAGCGGTGGCTTCGAAGGCAACCGCGGGTGTTTCCACCGGCGAGGGTTCTGAACTAAAGGTGGCACCAGGGGAAGTTATGGTCGACTGTGCGCTATATACAAACCTTGGCGTGTGAGATGGCGCCGGCGCGGGAAGCGGGAGGAAGTCCATGACTGCTTCGAGTTCCGCCCCAAGTCGAACATCGGCGCTGCCTTCTCCTGGGAAGGGGGATTGCAGTATCATGCTCTGTTCCATTGCCTTCTCCGTGGTGTCGTAACGCCCACGCGCCGTCGAATTTCCAGCGCGCATAGAGGCACTGATCCCCGTGGGGTCCAGCGTTATGCGGCTGAGTCAAAGACGGTGCGGCGTGTCACGACGGAAAGCGAAATATAATAGGCTGATAACCTGCATACGGAATTTGACGACGAATGGGTCGAACCTACCGTGGGGTCCGTAGGTCCATGACGATTGGGAAAAGAGAACGGGACACTTTTCCCATGCGCCGCGGGCGAGCGGCGCGAGTCCTATCCTGTTGGACTGTCCAGTGTCCAATACCTGAGCCGAAACGATAATAGGATGGATGCATATAAACATGTTATGAACGGTGTTCACATATAAACACCACCACCACCGTCACCACCACCAACAACAACAATACGCACCGCGGAACCTCATTTCAGCCACGCGTCCACGGACAGTGAATGACCGTTCGGCCCCATCAACATGATCCTTTTGCTGGAAGGGGGCGGGGGGAAGTTTTTAACATCTGATTCGGAATTTTCAGGGATCGTGCCCCCCAGGGAGCTCCACCTATGGCCCCATTGGCTAGCGGCACGCCCCTTACACAGATAGTGCTGTCCCGCAGATGGAGAAGCTTCGCGTAGCGTCGCCTCACTCACGCCAGCGCACCTCTTGCACGGATCGTGCCCAACAGGGAGTTCCACCTACGCTCCCAAAGACAAGGTTCGCACCCTGGCCCCCCCCACTTCGACACACCTCTCACACTGATCGTACCCCACAGGGAGCTCAAACGACGGCCCCAGAGACAAGGCTTGCATATCGCCCCCCCCGGCCCACACCGGCAGCACACCCCTGACGCGGAACGTGCCGCACAGGCAGCACCACCCACAGCCGCAGAGACACTGTTTGCAAATCGTGCCTCCGCGAATGTCGGCCGTGCTCATGCGAATCGTGCCCTGGGAACGAGTTCCACCTATGGCACCAATGGGCACATCCGCATGGCGTGCCCCCGCCCATTTTGGCACATGCCTCACACGGGTCGTGCCCCATAGGGGGCTCCACATGCGGCGTCAGTGGGCGTGTTCGCTTGAGGGCACCTGGAATATTCGGCACCCCCTTCACGCGGATTGTGCCCCACACGGAAATCTTCGCGCCTGTGCACGCTTGCTCCGCAGCAGTCCGCTATCAGCTCAGTCCCGCGGCGCGCAATATATGAAGAGAGGGCCGCGCCCAGTGCCACACGTGACTGTCGGAGGTTGGGGGGGTGAGATCGCAGTGGAACGGAGACCCCCAACGAGGAAATCGTTTCGCTTCGTTCGTGTCGTGCGTGCGGGTGAGGCGAAGCTGCGGGGGCGCGCGAGAGGAACGAAGCCGCCGTTGCTAGGGCGAAGTCGAGACAAATGTCGCTCCCCCGTCCGTCCGTCCGTCCGTCCGTCCAGCAGTGGCCCTAGCTGTAGCCCGCGGTGTCCCGTGGTGTCCGCCGTTGCTAGGGCGAAGTCAAAACAAATGTTGCGCCCCTGGCCGTCCGTCCGTCCGTCCGTCCGGCAGTGGCCCTAGCGGTCCCGCGGTGTCCCGTGGTGTCCCGTTGAGTGAGATCGATCGTGAGATCGATACTGAGATCGATGTGGTGCCCCGAGGTGTTCCGTGGTGTCCCAGAAAATGAGATCGATAATGAGATCGACAGGTGTCCCGTGGTGTCCCGTGGTGTCACGTTGAATGAGATCGATAGTGAGATCGATACTGAGATCGATGTGGTGCCCCTAGGTGTCCCGTGGTGTCCCAAAAAGTGAGATCGGTAATGAGATCGACAGGTGTCCCGTGGTGTCCCGTTGAGTGAGATCGATAGTGAGATCGATAGTGAGATCGATGTGGTGTCCCGCAATGTCCCGTGGTGTCCTACGTTGTCCCGTTGAGTGAGATCGATAGTCCGATCGATAATGAGACCGAGAATGAGATCGAAAGGTGTCCCGCGGTGTCCCGCAATGTCCCGTGGTGTCCCGATGAAAGAGATCGACAATGAGATCGATAGTGAGATCGACAAATGTCCCGTGGTGTCCCGTGGTGTCCCGTTGAGTGAGATCGATAGTGAAATCGATTGAGTCAGATGTTGGTTCCCCCCCTCCCCCCCACAACCTCCTTCTCACCCGAAGGGTGGCCGTATAGGTATAGGGGTTTGTCCGTTGCCAAGCCACTTGCTTGCCTGTGTATGGCCTTCGGCCCATACCGCGACCGTGCCTGAGTTTCGGGCCACAGGCGTCTTGGATACCTGTAGTGAGAGTCTCTGGGCGTGCGTCTCGGACGCCTCGTGGGGCGAGTTTTGAAGCTTCTCCAAACCTCTTGGGGGCAATTTGGGGGTCTGTTCGGGCCTCTTTTGGGGCCGGTTTTGGGAGCCTTTTGGGGTCCTATTGGAGGCCTCGGGGGTCCACTTGGGGCGGAGGGTTTGACATGTAAGTTCGGGTTCCCCTCTTGGGCCTTCTTGAGCCTCTCGGGCTGTCTTGGGGCTCTCTGGGGCCGTTTTGGGGCTCTGTTCGGGGTTTCTGGGGCTGGCCTGGGGCGATCTTGGGTGCCTCTGGGGCCATCGTGGACGCAGAGATGATTCCCAAAACGAATATTCAAACTATCTATGTTTTCTTTCAGGGATGCTGCAATGTTGGCCCTGGTGCTCTTGGGCAGCATCTTGGAGCCTCCTTAGGGTCTCTTGGTTGCCTCCTGGGCCGTCTGGGAGCCATCTCCGGCAGCTCTCGTCGCTTATACGTATTTCCTTGGGGGAGGGGGGGCCCGGGAAAACTCCGGGGGGGAGGGCCCGAACAGGGAGGCGGTGGAAATTCGGGAGGGTGTGCTGGCCCGGAACAAGGGGTCTCAATACCCTGGCGTACATTATAGGTTCGCCAACGTGACCCCCCAACAATGTGTTTCTAGCAATCTATGTGGTGGAATCGATGTGGTACAACTCGCCCTGCCGAACTTGAAATGTTCAACTTCACTGCTCGCGCAAGCATCCCAACCACCCACCCGCAACTCGGTTTGCAAAACCCATGCGACGGCGATTAAGATGAGTGCTTGGCGTTGGCTGGTGCATCTCAGCGGCCGCGCATGCCCGCGCATGCTCGCGCGCGCAGCGACCAGCAAGTGCGGTCGCGGTGGCGCTGGCCGCTGGGCACTTCCAACGGGCACTTCAGTGCGAGCCGGTGACGTGGGCGGGCGCGGTGTCATGGCGACGCCGACAACGGTAGAAACGATGATGAGAGTAGGGGTGATGGTGACGATGGTGGCGATGACGACGGCAAGGCCAAAGACGGCGCCGATGTTGATCACGCCCGCCGGTAACGATGGCAATATCCTCGCGTCGGTGATGAACATTTTGGAAAAAAAACTTCGGCATGCACGCGCGGTTGATGTGCGCGAGTGGCTCGCGTGGTATGATTCGACACGGACAATGCTCCCCAGCACGCGAGCAAGTGTGTTCGGATGAGCTCGAAATGCAGCGCGAGAGGCCCGTTTGGCGCATTTTATTGCAATGTTGAAGACCCTATGGTTTTTTTTTTTAAAGAAGTCGCCAGAGCGCGCGCGCAATCATTCTTTTTGCAAACTTATGATGCCAAATGTAAAACCATTCGTTTTTTAGATGATTTCGGAACACTCGTTTTTGAAATCCTTACGAAACCTCAATTTGTGCTGAAGGGTTTCGGCATCCGCGCGCAACGACGCGCGCGCGTGCACTTCGGCCCGTTTTCTTGCAAGGGTTCTTGCGACAGCACATGCGCAAGGGCGTTCGAGCGATTTCGACATGCGCGCGAGAAGCCCGTCTGGAAGAATTGCGTGATCATATTGGAAACCTAAGGTTTAAGAACTCGCAAGAGCGCGGGCGCAGGCTTCTTTTGAAAACCCTTGTTGCGAAACCGCATCGTTTTAATGTGTTTTCGGGACATTCGATTTAGGAATCATTACGACAACCAAGAGGTGCTTGAGAGATTTCGGCATGCGCGCCCGGCGACGCGCACGCGTGTGCAATTCGTCCTGTTTTTGCAAGGGATTCTTGCAAACTCATGCGCATATATATATATATATATATATATATATATATATATATATATATATGGTCGCCCCCCCCCAAAAAACAAAAATCATACCTTTTCGTCTCCTCATCCTCGATTGCTTCTTTTTCTTTTTCTCGTTCTCTCTCTCTTTCTCTCGCTGCCTCTCTCTCTCTGTCTCTCTGCCTCTCTCTCTCTCTCTTTCTCTCTCTCTCTCTATCTCTTTCTTTTTCTTTCTTTCTCTCTCTCTCTCTCTCTCTCTACGCAAAGCTTGGCGCCACCGATGCAAGGAAACGCTGTTTTTTTTTTTTTTTGTTGTTGTTTTTGTTTTTTCTTGGGTCTGCGAAGCCACGAAACACTTTTTTTGTTTTCAGAGGCAGAGAGAGGGGTGCTGGGAGGGAGGCCGCGGCGGGCACGGGGGCTTGCAAACCCAAAAAGTAAAAAAAAAAAAAAAAAAAAATGTTGCGTGGTTTCGCAGACCAACAAAAACCAAACAAAAACAAACATACACAGCGTTTCCGTGCATCGGTGGCGCCAAACACGGTGCACGCGCGCGTTCTGTCTTGATTCGGGAGGCACAGAGACAGGTGCTGGGGGGGGGGGGAGGCGGCAGGGGAGCAACGAGCTCTCTCCCCAAGCTGAGCTTGAAAATAACCTACTACTCAACTCCCTCCGTCTCCAACACGCCACCAAATACTCAACCGGCTCCCTCCCAAAACTGAACTTGGAAATGATATTCTACTCAACTCCTTCCGTCTCCAGCCCACCATCCAGTACTCAACACCCTCCGTCTCCAACGCATCAACCGATACTCAACCGGCTCCCTCCCCAAGCTGAACTTGAAAATTATCCCAGAGGAGCCCCGAGGAGTTGAAACCCCGAGGAACGCAATATTAGTACTAACGGTAAACGCCATCCTCCTGCTTCTCCTCATCGCCGCAATTGTAGCAGTAGCGGTAATAGTAGTAGTAGTAGGAGTAGTAGTAGTAGTAGTAGTAGTAGTAGTAGTAGAAGAAGAAGTAGAAGAAGTAGTAGAAGTAGTAGTCGTAGTAGTAGTAGTAGTAGTAGTAGTAGTAGTAGTAGTAGTAGTAGTCGTCGTAGTAGTAGTAGTAGTAGTAGTAGTAGTAGTAGTAGTAGTGGTAGTAGTAGGTCGTAGAAGTAGTAGTAATATTAGTAGTAGTAGCAGTAGTAGTAGTAGTAGTAGTAGTAGTAGTAGTAGTAGTAGTAGGTGTAGTAGTAGTAGTAGTCGTAGTAGTAGTAGTAGTAGTAGTAGTAGTAGTAGTAGTAGTAGTAGTAGTAGTAGTAGCAATGCAATGCTGTGCTATGCTATGCTACGCTATGCTATGCTATGCTATGATACGCTATGATATGCTATGCGATGCTGCGCTGTGCTATGCTAAGCTAAGCTATGCTATGCTGCGCTATGCTATGCTAAGCTGCGCTATGCTATGCTATGCTGCGCTATGCTATGTTATGCTATGCTGCGCTATGCTATGCTATGCTGCGCTATGCTATGCTATGCTATGCTAATGCTGCGCTAAGCTAAGCTGAACTAAGACGATATGTATGATCTTGGGGGGGAGCCATATATATATATATATATATACGAGTGCGCACACATAGTACTTTTTGCATGGGATGCAATATCATTTTCAGTTTTTAACATGGCTGCCAAGACGGTCCAAGAGGGCCCCAATATAGCCCTGGAGGCCCCCCAAGACGACCCCGAGAGGCCCCCAAGATGGCCTCAAGAGGGTGAATCCGAACGGACCCTTCTAGTCCTGCACCCCAAGATGACCCCAAGAGCCCCCAAGATGCCCCCGAGGCGCCCCCAAGGGGCCCCCAGAGGCCCCTGAGAGGTCCCCAAGAGGCCCCCAAGAGGCCCCCAAGAGGACCCCGAGAGGCCACCAAGAGGCCCCAAAGGCCCCCAAGAAGCCCCAAGAACCAAGAGGCCCCAAGAGGCGCTCACTCGCGTGCTGCCAGGCCAGAGGTGCACGGCCTGACTTGGTATTGCTCGGAAGCGAAAGCGATGAACGAAGAACCTTCCACCCGTCGCCATCACCAGTCGTCGGTCGCCGGCCGTCGGCAGCCGTTCGCCGACAGTCGTCGTCGTCGTCGTCGTCGTCGTGGTCGTCGTCGTCGTCGGTTCGTCGTCATTAACTCCTTCGTCGGTCGTCGTCGTAATTATCCCGCTCGTCGACCGTTGGTCGTCCGTTGTCGTCGTCATCGTCCATTTCAACAACAATAGCATCAGGAGCGCCCCGGATCGGCGGCACTGGCCGGAGACCACTACAATATCATTTTTCAGTTTTTAACATGGCTGCGGTGATTTCGATGTTGCAATCCTTCCGAAACGTACGATGTGTGATCCTCAATGTCAGCATTCGTGCGACGATGCGCGGACTTTGTCACATTGTTTGCAACATATTTCTGAAAAATTGTGACTGTTGATAAACATATATGCGCGCGCGTAATGCTATTTGACGGAGATGGGGGGTGGGGTCCATACCGGTCTGGCTGGAAAGGTGCGAGTTCATATTTTAAGTGAACGGTTGGGCAAACTCGTATGCAAATCGTACTCTCCCTGGGGGGGGGTGGGCGATGAACCCGTGGATGGGTGCTATATCATAATTTCTAATTAGAGCGAGAGCCCATATCGGGCGGCGACGAAGCGGCGACGGCGGCAACACAGCCGCCAGACGGACGCACAGCCCCTGACGACGGGCGGCGACGAGGCGGCAATGGGGCGGCGACGGCGGCAACACAGCCGCCAGACCGACGCACAAGCGCATACGTCGGGCGGCGACGAGGCGACAACATAGTCGCCAGACCTACGCACAGGCCCAAAGTCGGGCGGCGACGGCGGCAAACATGCCGCCAGACCTACGCACAGTCCTAGTTCCTAAGAGAACATCTAAGAACCCCTGAATGCAAACACTGTGTGAGAACAACTGCCAAGCATCGCAAAGAAACGCAAAGCAATGCAAAACAACGCGATGCAATTCAAAGAAACGCAACACAACGTACGGCAAAGCAACGCAACGCAAAGCAATGAAAAGCAAGGCACACCAACGCAAGGCAAAGCAACATTAAGCGCAACGCAAGGCAGAGCAACGCAAAACACAGCGATACAAGACGAACCAACGCACAGAAATGCCACGTAATGCGAAGCGACGAAAGCAATGTAACATTTATGTGTTGCAATCTAATGGCGGCGACGGCGGCAACATAGCCGCCAGACCCACGGACAGGCACAGACGACGGGCGGCGACGAGGCAGCGACGGCGACTGCATAGCCGCCAGACCGACTCGCAGGGCCAGACGATGTGGCCGGCGACGATGCGGGGCCGGCGAGTACATCGCCGCCAGACCGACGCACAGGCCCAGCTCTAGAAAACAACTAAGAACCCCAAACACTGTTTCGGGAGAAAGGAAGACAAATGGGCCGCCACGAGCAAAGGTGGTCAAGGGTAAGATTGTGACAGAACGACACGTCTGCGTGATATCTATTCCCCCTATCCCTCCCCTCCCCCTCCGCCTCTTGCTCTTGCTCTTGCTCTTGCTCTTGCTCCTCCTCATCCTCCTTCTCTTCCTACTGCTCCTCCTCCACCTCCTCCACCTCCTCATCCTCTTCCTCGTTCTCCTGATCCTCTGCCTCCTCGCCCAACTCGACGTCGTTTTGATAGACGTGCCTCGCCCTGTTGCTGTCCCGCTTCATTCTACCCCGGTCCCCTTCGGTTATGTTTCTGTTGTTTCCTCCTTCCCCTTGCTCGCGCGTCCCCACGCGCGCGAGAGCGCGCGACCGAGAGAGTAGGAGGGGGGGAAGGATGAGGAACGAACGGAAAGGAGGGTGATGGGGCGAGGAGCGAGGGGGGGAGGAGGAAGGGCGAGAGAGGAAAGAGGTCGCCGTCGCTGTCGCCCGTCGTAAAGTCTGCCCAGAACCCCTGGGCCTGAACCCCGAACCCCTCCCGGAGCAAATTCTAGCCGATTCCCCGAGGCGCGCCTGGCTGGGGCGACGCCAACCACAGGAAACGCCCGAGGACATCCGAAACGACAACGACGTTGCCACAGCCGCCGCCGTCGCCGTCGTCCCCCCCGTCGCCGCCGCCGCCGCCGCCATCGCCGTCGCCGCCATACCACGTCGCCGCCGCCCTCGCCACCATCGCCGTCGTCGCTTAAGACGAAGCCAAGATCAAAACAACATCGGACTGGGATGAGCTGGGGATCTCTGAGACGAGGCGGCTCGGGAAACTGCAAGTGCCGCGACCGTTCCCGAGCGCCCCAGAACGCTCTGAGAGCGCTCCGCAACGCTGTGGAATAGTCATTCCAAATCCTAGCCCCGCCGAATATCGCTGCTGCCGCCACCGCCGTCCCCGACCGCCACTACCGCTGTTGCCGCCGCCGCCGTGATCGTTGTCGGGGCCGCCGCCTTTCCCGCCGTCGCCGCTGCCGCTCCCCATCGCCACTGCCGCCGTTACTGGTCGTCGCCCCCCGCCGCCGTCGTCGTCGCCGCCGTCGCCTGCCGCCGCCGCCGCCGCGGTCCTCCGCGATCGCCGTCGTCGCCGCCGTCCCCCGACGTCGTCGTTGTCGTCACCGCCGTCCCCCGCTGCCGCCGTCGCCGTCGCTGGCGGTGGCGGGGCGGGGCGCGGCCGAGCGCCGCCAGCGCGGTCGGACGCCCGCCGCGCTCACGGCCCGCCGCGGGCGCGCCGCCGGCGGGGCGGAGGCCGCCCGGCCTGGGGCAGGCGCGCATCGCGGCGGCGACGCCCTCGCAGCGGCAGCAACAGGCAGCGCGGCAGCGACAGGCGCAACGGCATCGACGGGCGCCGCGGCAGCGACAAGCGCCCGCCGAGAATGCAGCCCACCGGCCCGCGCCGCCACGGCGCCGGCGCGGCCGGAAGCGGATGGAACCGACGGGGGCCGAGGCCGACCGATGCTGAGTCCGCCGACGAACGGCCGAGGAGGAACTGCAGAACATCAAGAGGTAGAACCTGTCGGGGCCCCCGGAGAAAAACGCGCGACATGGGTGTGGCCACGGGCGGCCACCCTACATGGGATTGAACCACTCGCCGACTCGGAATGACCTTGGGAAGGACCGACGCGGCAGCGATGCCGCGGCTGGCCGAGACGGACCGGCCGACCAGCCGATTGCAGCCGACCGCGGCGCGGCCGAAGCGACCGAACCGCGGACAACACCCTTGCCGACCCAGCACGGCCGGCTCCCGGAAGACTGCCCAGAAGTGGCCCAGGGAGGGCCCCGAGGCGTGCCCTGCGACAGCCCGGGGGGCGCCCCGGTCGTTCGAGCGCGGAGGCCTCTGGCGGGCTTTTGGCGGCCCTGGGAGGCCATCGGCGGGCCTTCGCGGGCTGGGATGACCCAGGAGGAAGAAGGAGCGTTTTCGGGGGCGCCGGGGGATCCAATGGAGGAGGGAGGACGAGGAGAAGGGAGAGGGAAAAGGGGGTCGGATTCGGATTCGGATTCGGATTCGGACCGCCTGCGAAGCAAGTGGCTATAATTAACGACATGGGGGTACAAGCGCGCACGAAACGCGAGAGATACTCCCTCTTCTTGGTCATCTGGACGGGCACGCAAAGACTCGCCCGAGGAACCCGCGCGACTTACAGATCCACGCGCGGGTGTAGTTCATCATGATATATTATGTCATCGGATTTGTCAAAATAACTTCCCCTCCCACTACATGGGCTCTAGCCCTCGCCTGAAGCTGTGGGGTGGCCCCCGAGCTTCCTGACAGAAAGCGCAGAGGAGCCACGGCCGTGCCTGGCCAGGCGCAGTGGGCGCAGTGGGCGACCTCCTGCAGATCCAGCAGCTTTGGCCGTCCTCGGAATCGGCGTGCTCCGATCCAAAGTGGGCGATGGCGGCGGAGGCGGGGGCGGGCGGGGATGGGTAGGGGCGGGGGGGGGAGACGGAACAGAGGGATCGGCAGCGGCAACCTGAGCACGGACCATCCGTGTCTCAGCCAGCTTGTTTTCGCGGTCAGCGCTGTGACCGTCGAATCATCAAACGTTGCCGTGCCGGTGCTGCTTTCCTCTCCACCGTCTGAACACGATGCCCAACACTCTCTGGGGCGTGGTGAGATGTAGTTGCCGCTCCAGCAGGCTCGTCAACACCATAATTTCCACTCGTCATCCGACAAGGGAAGGGAGGAGAACGGGGAACGCGATCATGAGGAGAGAGATGAGACAGGATCCACATCGCACTGATGTGTTCGGCAGGCCTGCGTGCAAGGTGTTCTCCGATCGTTCTCAACATCAGGGCAAGCACACCTTTAGGATCTGACCGCGGATTGTGCCGCCAGGCGCGGACTACCTCGTCGTCGTTTGAAACGCAAGTGAGATGCCCAATGTTAAAACGGATGCCCCACTCCGAAGTCTTCACTTCCCCCCAAAATACCGCCTGATGGGGCCCGGGAGGTGGCCCCAGAAATAATGCGCGGAACATTGGGGGGCGGAGCTCTGAATGCTCAGAGACGTCGAACCTGGCGAACGCGCGAATCCCGAGAGTCAGGGCCTCCAGAGCAATCCCCGCAGAGCAACGCGGGAGACGCAGCAACGCCAACCCCGAGACATCAAGGAACCAGCCCGTTATCTAGAACAGTGAGATGCCAATGCTCCTGCTCGACTGGTGGTTCCACCGCCGTCCAGCTTCGCATGATAATCACACGATGCCAAAATCAAGCGTAGTTTTCGAAATGCTGCGTTGTCTCCATCATAACCTCTGCAGGCGAATCATAAATGCTATCGCCTGCGCTCTTGCTGCATTAGTAATGGCGGTGGAATGGCGTCTCTGGCTCGGCTTGGCAGCGCGGGCTACGATTGCTTGGCGCCATGCTTGCATCGCACTTTTGGGTCTGCAATCGCGCTCCTCCGGAGGCGACGCGCATAGAAGTTCGGCAAGTGGTCACCCATGTGGGGCGTCTTGCAACGGCGCGAGCGCGAAATGAAGGCTCCTGTTTTCGACGCCTCCTTCTAGCCTGGCTCCGCAGCCGCGGTCGGCGGCGGCCTGCCGCCGCTGCGAAGCTTGCAGACTGGAAATGGAGCCAACCGACTGCACTCGCTCCTGGTCTAAGAAGTGCAGCGAGCCAAAGAGTGGAGTCTTTCAGGATTCCAATCCAAAACAAGCAACTGCTGAACGAGTGATCCCAAAGGTCCATCAATGTGCCTGGTGCGCTGGTTGGGTGCCAAGCTTCTCATTTGCTCCAAAAAGATGGGCCGTGCCTTAGTAATGCCTGCACGACTGCGCGGTTGATGCAACCATTCACGCAACCATTGCTTCAAACAATAGAATTGGGCGACGGAAGCCTGGATCGAGTCCAGGAGCCCTGAGGCTCAAGCGGAAGTGCAGTGCCTACCGAGCGTGTTACTACCGGCAACTGCCGCGAAACATCTCCGCATGTCCAACAGATGAAAGCGGGCAACTTCGCCGGCGTGTGATCCGCAGTCGGCCCCCACCAGCGGCCCCTATTGCTATCTGTTTAATGGCGAGGCAACTCCAGGAGGCTCTGGCGAAACGGCGAAACTGATGATGCTGCTGACCTGACTTAGCCGCGCGTTGCCGACCTACCGCCCTAGCTTGTCGCTTCCCAGCTCCAATGTCGACCGACTCCAACATGCGATTCCTGCTGCGCCGCCGCGAAGGTGATGCCTTGCGCATTCAAAAGCGCCGCTAATATCTTGGCGACGTGACGCTGCGAGCGAAAGGCCGCGCTCTCGGTAGCAAAAGGAAAACTGGCTCGGCGAACAAAGATCGGAGACGTCCGTGATGCTGCTGACCATGGCATTCCCCCCCTACGCTGAGATCCCACGACGCCGAGATGCCGGTCGCCAGTCCAGACCCTGCCCCCCGCGCACGGACCCATGATGCTCATCTTCTCTGGTGAATGAAGCGGGCAAGACACTTCGCGAACCTGATCCCTCCCCAGCGGTCCTGGGCGGCGCGCTGAGCGGGCCGGGGCCCCTCCGAGCGCGCGCCGAGCAGCGGCCGGGCGCGCGCAAGCCCGCAGCGCTGCAACTCTAGGAAGAAAAGGCTGGGCGGGGGGCCCGACTTTCGATGGGCGGAGACGAGGTGCCTAGACATGGTGCAATCGTGAACTCTCGATATCCGAGGCAGCCTGACCGCGTGTGACCTGGAGTTTGCGCGTGGAAAGCTTCGGCTTTCAGGGTCCGAGCGAATCCTCCAGCGTTGGTGGATTCCCTTCAATGGCGGTATCCCACGCGGGATTGGCATCCTCGGGCCACTGCTTGCAGAGGGCACCCCTGGCTGAACTCCAGATTCGGCAAAACATGAAAAGGGCGCCAGTCGCGCGGTCGCCTGGCGACGTCGTGGGGGCCAGATGCCCCGTGCAAGTCATCGATTGCTTGGGCCGCGGAAGAGACTCCTCCATTGTTTCGCATGCGCAAGATAACTCCTGAGGGGCGCGTTCGGGAAGCCGTTCGACATCGGTGGGGCTGATCAGATCGACTCCCACGCTGGCGCGAGCTGTCATGCGACTCGCAGCGATCCGAATGTTAGGAGGTTCGACGGGAATGAGTTGCCCTAGCTTGGCACGAAGAAGTCCCAGGACGGGCCGAAGAGGAACCGCCCGGCGGAACGGATCGGGTTCCGCTGGTAGCCCCCCCTGTCCACCGCGGTCGGCTCCATGACAAGGAAGAAACTGGTGACGAAACGGTACCCGACAAGTAGGATGCCCGGGAACTCCTCCGACTCCGTCTCGCCGCCGCCCGCGTCACAGGTGCCGCCCCCCCCGGGGTCGGTGCAGCGTCGCGGGCGGCCGTCGGAACTGCCGTGGTTGCCGGCCACCGTGCCGTTGCCGACGCTCATGTTCCCGGCCTCCGTCCGGTTGCCGTCGATGTAGTTCCGAAGCCACTCCCAGTCGAACCCCGCGGCCGACCCGATGAGCAACGGCGCCCAGCCTGCCCTCAGGGCAAGGCCCCCTAGCGAGCTGCGCCAGCGCCGGTGCCATGGCCGCATCGGCCCACACCGGCAACATTGCGCGGCCCGAGCCCGCGCCTCGGCGCCAGTCGGGGCGCCAGGGCGAGCGGCCGCGGGGAGGCCGGCGGGCAGGTCGGCGCCCGCTATGGCCCCCCGTCAGGGGCCCCCCTCATCTGAAAGAAGGGCCGAAAAGAGGCTGCAGCCAGAGACGGAGATCGATGGCAGCAGCACCCCTCTTCGTTTCTCCCAGCCCCTCAAAAACCCACTGTTTAGCAAACGAGTTTGTTTACAAACCTACACGAGGGGGGGGGAGCTTGAAGCTGGGCCCCCCTTTCCGTATTCCCAGCGCTGCGGGCGCGCTCTTTCACACCTGGGCCCTGCGGACGGTTAGGGCCGGTGGGCGAGGGCGGCCGACGCGGCCGCGGCGCCTCGCTTACGTCTGCCTGTGGAGATTTCCTTGTTGACATGCTTGCGCGACCCCCGCTCGAGACATCCTCACGACTTGCCCCCTTGGGGTGCTCAAATGCTACGCGCGCTGCAAAAAGCCAGTGCAGTGACCCGCTCGGATCACCGGCATGATTTGTGGGCCCGGCCCGGCCAGCCCGGCCCGGCCTGGCTGCCGCAAACGCCGAGGCCCCGCCCGCGAGGAGGCCGCAGCCCAGCGCGAGGGCGGCGGCGCCGGCGGCCCGGGCGAAGCGCTGCGGCCTGCGGGTGGGGGGGGTTCTGTCAAGCAGCCTGGGCGCAATCGCTGAGCCCGTCAGGTGCAGTAGTGGCTCACTCCGCGATGGCCGAGGAGTAACATTTAATCGCTTCGCTCACTCCGCTGGCCCATCTTGCCTCGCCGCTGTCGTCTGTCGGGGTGTTGTCGTCATTGCGGTGCGGTTGGGCGGCTGCCATTTTTCGGAGGCGGTGGGTGGCGGGTCAGAGGCCTCACGGATGTTGGTTGGGCTCTCGTGGTTGGCCTCTCAGGGGCCTTTGGGAGGCAAGTTTGAGGCCTCTTGGGGGCCATGTTGGGGCCTCTTGGGGGCCTCTTGGGGCTTCTTAGCTCACTCCCCGAGAGTCGAGGAGTAACACTTAT
This sequence comes from Prorocentrum cordatum, assembly GCA_963575745.1. Classification (NCBI taxonomy): domain Eukaryota; class Dinophyceae; order Prorocentrales; family Prorocentraceae; genus Prorocentrum; species Prorocentrum cordatum. The sequence goes on along the minus strand of CAUYUJ010001559.1, from coordinate 551,223 downwards.
TCCGCCCGCCGCCCCTGAGTACCCTGAGATCTGGGCGTTGCAGCGTTTTCACACCTTACGATTTCACCCAGTTTCGAGCCCCTGGGCCATCACATATCGATCTGGCTTGAAAAATGTCCAACAAAGGTGGGGAATAGGGCTCTGGTAGCGTTTTTTTTCGCGACGTTACATGTTCGCCGGATCTCAAGGGGTAACATGCATTACGCCCGCCGCCCCTGAGTACCAGAAGGGGCGCCCAGCCTTGGGAAGACCAGAGCTGCCATGGAGGCGAACCAGGCTCACAGCTGCACGAGCCTACGGGAGGGGAGCGGCGGAAGGGAGAATGCCCAATTGTGCGAAGAGGAAAAAACGGTCTCTCGGTGAAAGGGGCGGACGGCGTATGCAACAAGATCGTGTCGTGACCCCCGCGCTGGCTCGACACCGCGTAGATCGACCGACGTTGACCGATCGGCGGCCCTTCGATCGCCAACTCGTCCGAAACTGGCGGTGCTCGACCGTGAACGCCCGCGCGGGGGCATTGGCGATGCACCGGCAGCGGCGGGATGCAGAACATCGGGCGGGCTCCGGATCGCGCCGCATCGCCGACGCGGTGTGGCCCTCCGACCCCGGCTGCTCTTGCCACGTCTGGAAGGACTGGGAGGGACGAGGGCTACAGGGAACCGATGGTTTTGGACATGTCTGGCCGCTTCGCTTTGCCCCCAGGGACCTCCGGCAGCCACCGAGGGGGCCCTCCGAGAACTCTGGCTACCCCTGGGAGGATCTCCTGTGTTATCAGAGGGCCCAAATCGTGAGACTCTCTTGGAAGGCTCGAACTATTTCTCGTCCTCCCTCTCCGACCTCGCCCAAACTCTACCCGGCAGTGGGCTCTCCCGCTTGGAGCAGAGCGGCGTTCTGGGAGAGTGTTCGTTTTCTTGTCACCTGGGGGGGCTAGGTCAGGACAACCCCGTGTGGAAGAGACTCGCAAGTCAAGACTACGGGAAAGGTGCCCATCATAATTTATCATGGGTCTTTGTCGCCACGGGAAAAGGGATGACGGGCCACTACGTGACCGCGGCACGACACCACCTCCGAACACACACACACAAACACACACAAACACGCCGATTGGATTCCATAGATGCACGCATTACTCCTCAAGCGAAGCATGATCTAGACAATGTTGCGCAACATATTGGGAAAGACACCAACACTTTGGTAGAGATCGAGAGGAGAGTGCGCAATATGGAATTACTTCTGTTCCGCACTAATTTGCATGATTTTCAATACGGTGATGCGCTGGTGGCCAACAACATCGACAAACTTGAAGAACATTGCAAGGGACGCTAAGAGCCAAATGCCGAGAAATCGCCGAAGGAGCCAGATTTCTTTGACAGGGAGGCCGCTTGTGAATCAAATTCTGGGAATGGATGATTTGCTGAAGCCGCAGTTTACGATATTTCAGACAAAGACGTGGCAATTCAGACAACCATCTTGGAGGATCATTACGTTTCCCGCACTTCCCAAACTCAGTCATACATTTCAGACAAGGGTGTGGCAGTGCAATCAAACAGTTTGAAGGAAAATTACGCTTCACGTGCATCCCAAACTCAAGCGCTCCCCAAACCCTGGCGCTTACGGTGCAATGGTCGAGCAACGCAAACGGACATGATTGATACTTGCAACATGGGCGTGCAAAATTGTTCTGGAATGGCTTCGGTACCTTTGCAGACGCCGTCCGGGAGTACAACGAGCGATGAATCTGACATACAGGCAAACACCTCGGATGTTGCGCTGGCAGCTCTAAGCACCAATATGGTTGATTGCACCCCAGACCGGAATGAAGGGCACGAGGGGTCGTTGATCATACTGAGCTTGAAAGGCCATATCTCAAAGGGTAGCCGTGCACAAAATTTGCAGGGCGGCACTGTTAGATTGAAAGGTTTTGGTGGGCAACACTTCGAGACAAAATCCTCTATTCTTTCAGTCCAGAAATTCTACCGTAACGGGGTGGTCGTCGAAGACGCCGCTGACGCACCCGCGCTTTCTGAGTCAAATACTCGTGTGTGTTGGTATGCTGATTGATCCAAGCATGCAATTTCGCACCATTGTGTGATTCCCCCTCCCCCTCCCCCTCCTCCTCCTCTTCCCGGCC
>CAUYUJ010001559.1:536592-541592 GCA_963575745.1 Prorocentrum cordatum | reverse complement strand
TGGAGGACTCAGTTGCAAGGCTGATCCGCCGCTGGCTCCACCACGAGCCTCTGCAGGAGCAGCGGGTCCCCACGTGGGATCGCGAGCGCCCCCCGCGGCCCGCCGACCCGCTGGGCGCGGACCTGCTGGAGCGCGCCATACTCGACATCGAGTACCATGAGGACGCAGGGCGGCACTGGGTGGACGTCTTCGTCCGCCACCCGACGGCCGAGCAGGTTGTGAGAGAGGCGGCCCGCCGCCCCGGGGGGGCGGCCCGCGTGGCGGAGCGGGAGAAGCACGCCAGATACCCTGGTGATCGACTCACGCCCTTTGTGGTCGAGTCGCCAGGGCGTTTGGGCGGTGAGGCCAGGCAGTGGCTTGTGCGCCAGGTGAAGGAGCAGTGCACGGACGACCGCCAAAGCGCGGAGCTGATCCGCGCATACAAGGTCGTCAGCTGCGTCGTCCAGACGCAGCTGGCGCTCCAGCGCCGGAAGGCGGCCAGCCTCCGCTAGGCGGGCCCGGCCCTGCGGGCCTTCCCCTCCGCGGTCCTCCTTCTCCTCCTCTGCCTCGGCCCCTCTGGTCTCCAGTGGTCTTGAAATGCCGCGCGCCTCTCCCCTCTCCTTCCCCTCTCCTCCCTCTCGCCTCCCCCGCTCCTTGCCTCTGGCGGTGGCGCGCGCGCGCCTAACGGTGCAGTCCGGTGGCTCACACCACACGGCCGCGCCCCCGCCTCCTCCGTCTTCCGGTTCTCCCGGTTCCCTCCTCCTTCCCCTCCCTCCTCCTTGGCACGAGTTGGCGCGCGCCCCGCACCCTAAACAGCGATGTTGTGCTTCCCGCTGCTCCTTCGCCCTCCCTCCCCTCCCGCTGTTTAGGATCTCTCCCTGGCACTGCTCGAGTCTGTTCTCTTGAGCCGGCTTCAACAGAAGGCTGGCCCAAGGTGATGTGGTGGATCGGGACCCATTGCTGCGGGAGGTCTCCGCAGAGCCGCCGGGTCCACCATGAACGAGGGCGGCACAGGAGGAGGAGGAGGAGGAGGAGGAGGAGGAGAAGGAGGAGGAGGAGGAGGAAAAGGAACATAAGGTGGATGAGGAGGAGGAGGAGGAGGAGGAGGAGGAGGAGGAGGAGGAGGAGGAGCAGAAGCAGGACGAAGAGGAGGACGAATAGGGGGAGGAGGGGAGGAGGGAGGAGGAGGAGGAGGAGGAGGAAGGAGGAGGAGGAGAAGGAGAAGCAGGAGACGAGAGAGGAGGAGACGAGGACGAGGAGGGAGGACGAAGAGGAAGAGGAGGAGGAGGAGGAGGAGGAGGAGGAGGAGAGGGAGAAGGAGGAGGAGGGGGGGGGAGGACGAGGAGAAGGAGCTGGAGGAGGAGAAGAGGAGGCGGAGGAGGAGAAAGGAGGAGGAGGAGAAAAAAGGAGGAGGAGGAGGAGAAAAAGGAGGAGAAGGAGGAAGAGGAGGCGGAGGAGGAGGAAAAAGAGGAGGAGGACGAGGAGGAGGAGGAGAAGAAGGATGATGGGGGAGGAGAAACAGGAGGGGGGGAGGACGAGGAGGAGGAGCTGGAGGAGTAAGAGGAGGAGGAGGAGGAGGAGTAAGAGGAGGAGGAGGAGGGAGGAGGAGGAGGACGAGGAAGAGGAAGAGGGAGGAGGAGGAGGAGGAGGAGGAGGAGAAGAGGGAAAAGGAGGAGGAGGGGGGGGAGGACGAGGAGAAGGAGGCGGAGGAGGAGAACAGAAAGGAGGAGGAGGAGGTGGAGGAGGAGGAAGAGGAGGAGGAGGAGGAGGACGAGGAGGAAAAGGAGGAGGAGGAGGAGGGGGAGGGGGAGGAGGAAAAGAGAAACGAGAGAGCAGCGGCAACGCGGCCGCCGCCGCAGTGTGCTCCCAGGGACTCGCGCCGCGGGGGCGCTGGACATGGGAACCACTGCCTGGGGCGGCGGGCGGGCCCGTGGTCCCTGCTCCATCCCCTCCTCGAAAAGGAGGGCGATGGAAAAAAGGCCCCGCCTCTCCCCTTTGTTCCCCGCCCACCCCCGTCCTCTTCCTCCTCCCCCTCCTTTTCCTCCATCTACTCCTCTTCTTCCTCCTCTTCCTCGTCCTCCTCCTCGTCCTCCTCTTTTTTGCCTCTGCGGGCCCCGCCGCTGGCGAAGGCTGGTCGGGGTCGAGAGGTGCGATCCCGCATCGAATCAAACGAAACGCCCGAAACAGGCGACGGGTCGCGCACCGCCCCGCAGGCCTTGGGCTGAGGGGGGGGTTCGAACCAGGGGAGGCAAGGACAGGAACGGAGCAGGGGTAGAGAAGGAAAGCCAGCTGGGAAGAGCAGGAATGAGTGGGGAGGGCGACGGAGAAAGGAAAGGGGGAAAACAAGGCCAGGGAAAGGCGGGGCACGAACCAAACAGCAGCAGCCTCCTCCTCCTCCTCCTCCTCCTCCTCCTCCGTTGTCTCCTCCGTTGTCTCCTCCGTTGTCTCCTCCTCCTCCTCCTCCTCCTCCTCCTCATATTCCTCTTCCTTCTCCTTCTCCTCCTCCTCCTCTTCTTACCCCTTCTCCTCTCACTTGTTATTAAGCAAACTGCTGGGTCTCAGGGGCCATCGTGCCTAACGAAGTTCACCAGGACCCACGGCGACACGCCCAACAGGATGAGGTCGAACGCGCTGGAGCAGAACAGGCAGTGCGCGCCAACGACCTAAACATTGGAGACGATGGCCCACAAGGGCAGTGCGGCCTACGCTGGCCTTGAGGGTATATCGAAGTGACCCAAGTCTGGTCCAGGCAAATGTCCAGGGGACAGTGAGGCAGGCACCGGTCTTTTGCTGCGAGCTAGAGGCGCCCTGCGGAAGCGGACGGCAAGCGGAGCATTAGGATGTCGAAGGAGTCAGGAACTACTGGGAAGGAGCTCGCGCCCGGGCGGCGCTCGAACGCCTCTTCCGCAGCTCGCGCGGGACCCCCTAATTCGCCCCCGCGCTGGCACAGTGGAGCTCGGACGGCAGGAGAGACGAGAGTGATGATGAACATGAGGGTTGGCGAAAGTGGGTGCGACTACCTGGCGCAAGCAAGGGGCAGACGGACATGCGCGCTGGCCGCCGAGCGCAGCCGATAACTAAGCAATACAATTATAGAAGGCAAATGAACTAACAGAGACAACGCAACGAGAGCAGCAAGCCAGACAGCGCCAATCTTGAATACAACCAGGCCCCGTATCCCGCAAAGTGGCCCCCTTGCAGATCAACGGATTCCGGAATGGTGCTGCGGGGGGCGTTGATAATCTCGCAGGTGACCTCCGCAGATCGCGCCGATCAGCCGAGCGCTGCGCGCCCTCGCCCCTGGGGCGGTCAGCCTGGAGGAAACAAGGGGAGGAACGTGGTCATGATGCTCGATGCGGCAAGGTGGGGGGAGGCGACGAAGCGAAGCCAGTCCAACGCAGGAAGGAGAGCCCTCGGAATGCGGGTGCATGATGAAATGCCAACCTCGGCAGCGCCCATGAGAACGGGCGCGAAGTCGCGGTCGAAATCCGCCGACCCCAGAGGCGTGTGCGATATCCTTCTGCGTTTTCATACACCCCCGACCCTACGATTTCTCGCCCAACAACAACCCATACCCCCCACCTGGCCCCCACCTGGCCACCACCCCCCCACGACATCCCCAGGCCTCTGGGCTCTGTTCTTGGGACCCCCGACCCTACGATTTCTCGCCCAAAAACGACCCATACCCCCCACCTGGCCCCCACCTGGCCACCACCCCCCCACGACGTCCCCAGGCCTCTGGGCTCTGTTCTTGAGACCCCCGACCCTGCGATTTTTCGCCCAAAAACAACCCATACCCCCCACCTGGCGCCCACCTGGCCACCACCCCCCCAGGACATCCCCAGGCCTCTGGGCTCTCTTCTTGGGGCCCCCGACCCTACGATTTCTCGCCCAATAACAACCCATACCCCCCACCTGGCCCCCACCTGGCCACCACCCCCCCCACGACATCCCCAGGCCTCTGGGCTCTGTTCTTGGGACTCCCGACCCGACGATTTGTTGCTGTTCTGGGACTCCCACCCGACGATTTGTTGCCTAAAAACAACCCATACCCCCCCACCTGGCCCTCACCTGGCCACCACCCCCCCACGACATCCCCAGGCCTCTGGGCTGTGTTCTTGGGACCCCCGACCCTACGATTTCTCGCCCAATAACAACCCAGACCCCTCACCTGGCCCCCACCTGGCCACCACCCCCCCACGACTTGAGACCCCCGACCCTACGATTTCTCGCCCAAAAACAACCCAGACCCCCCACCTGGCTTCACCTGGCCACCACCCCCCCACGACGTCCCCAGGCCTCTGGGCTCTGTTCTTGGGACCCCCGACCCCACGATTTCTCGCCCAAAAACGACCAACGCCCCCCACCTAGCCCCCACCTGGCCCCGACACCCCCAGGCCTCTGGGCTCTGTTCTTCGGACCCCCGACCCCACGATTTCTCACCCACCCAACGCCCCCCACCTGGCACCCACCTGGCCCCGACACCCTCAGGCCTCTGGGCTCTGTTCTTGCCGACCCCTACGATTTCTCGCACAAAAACGACCAACGCCCCTCACCTGGCCCCCACCTGGCCACGACACCCCCACGCCTCTGGGCTCTGTTCTTGAGACCCCCGACCCCACGATTTCTCACCCAAAAACGACCAACGCCCCCCACCTGGCCCCCACCTGGCCCCGACACCCTGAGGCCTCTGGGCTCTGTTCTTGGGACCCCCGACCCCACGATTTCTCGCCCAAAATCAACCAACGCCCGCCACCTGGCCCCCACCTGGCCCCCACACCCCCAGGCCTCTGGGCTCTGTTCTTGGGACCCCCGACCCCTACGATTTCGCGCCCAAAAACGACCAACGCCCCCCACCTGGCCCCCACCTGGCCCCGACACCCCCAGGCCTCTGGGCTCTGTTCTTGGGACCCCCGACCCAACGATTTCTTGCCCAAAAACGACCAACGCCCTTCACCTGGCCCCCACCTGGCCCCGACACCCCCAAGGCCTCTGGGCTCTGTCCTTGGACCCCCGACCCC
>CAUYUJ010001559.1:497812-536492 GCA_963575745.1 Prorocentrum cordatum | reverse complement strand
CTGGGCTCTGTTCTTGGGCCCCCGACCCCACGATTTCTCGTCCAAAAACGACCAACGCCCCCCATCTGGCCCCCACCTGGCCCCGAACCCCCCAGGCCTCTGGGCTCTGTTCTTGGGACCCCCGACCCTGCGATTTTTCGCCCAAAAACAACCCATACCCCCCACCTGGCGCCCACCTGGCCACCACCCCCCCAGGACATCCCCAGGCCTCTGGGCTCTCTTCTTGGGGCCCCCGACCCTACGATTTCTCGCCCAATAACAACCCATACCCCCCACCTGGCCCCCACCTGGCCACCACCCCCCCCACGACATCCCCAGGCCTCTGGGCTCTGTTCTTGGGACTCCCGACCCGACGATTTGTTGCCTAAAAACAACCCATACCCCCCCACCTGGCCCTCACCTGGCCACCACCCCCCCACGACATCCCCAGGCCTCTGGGCTGTGTTCTTGGGACCCCCGACCCTACGATTTCTCGCCCAATAACAACCCAGACCCCTCACCTGGCCCCCACCTGGCCACCACCCCCCCACGACTTGAGACCCACCACCCCCCCACGACGTCCCCAGGCCTCTGGGCTCTGTTCTTGGGATCCCCGACCCCACGATTTCTCGCCCAAAAACGACCAACGCCCCCCACCTAGCCCCCACCTGGCCCCGACACCCCCAGGCCTCTGGGCTCTGTTCTTCGGACCCCCGACCCCACGATTTCTCACCCAAAAACGACCAACGCCCCCCACCTGGCACCCACCTGGCCCCGACACCCTCAGGCCTCTGGGCTCTGTTCTTGCCGACCCCTACGATTTCTCGCACAAAAACGACCAACGCCCCTCACCTGGCCCCCACCTGGCCACGACACCCCCACGCCTCTGGGCTCTGTTCTTGAGACCCCCGACCCCACGATTTCTCACCCAAAAACGACCCCCCAACGCCAACTCCCCCACCATCGGGCCCCCACCTGGCCCCCCTCCCCCTGAGGCCTCACGGCTCGGGTCTTCGAGCCCCCGAACCCCACGAATTATCTTTTCTGCGCCCAATATCAACCAAACGCCCGCCACCTTGCCTTCCACCTGGCCCACCAACACCCCCAGCCTCTGTGCTCTGTCTCTTGGGACACCCGACACCCTACGACTTTCGCGCTGCAAAACCCCCAACGCCCCCACCATGGCCCCCACCTGGCCCCGACAAACAACCCCAGGCCCTGGGCCTGTTCTTCGGACCCCCCGACCCCTACGACATTCTCCCCAAAAACGACCAACGGCCCCCCCGCCTGGCCCCCCACCTGGCCCCGACACCCCCAGGCCTCTGGGCTCTGTTCTTGGGACCCCCTGACCCCACGATTTCCCGCCCAAAAACGACCAACGCCCTCACCTGGCCCCCACCTGGCCCCGACACCCCCAGGCCTCTGGGCTCTGTTCTTGGGACCCCCGACCCCACGATTTCTCGCCCAAAAACGACCAACGCCCCCCACCTGGCCCCCACCTGGCCACGACACCCCCACGCCTCTGGGCTCTGTTCTTGGGACCCCCGACCCTACGATTTCTCACCCCAAAACGACCAACGCCCCCCACCTGGCCCCCACCTGGCCCCAACACCCTCAGGCCTCTGGGCTCTGTTCTTGGGACCCCCGACCCCACGATTTCTCGCCCAAAATCAACCAACGCTTGCCACCTGGCCCCCACCTGGCCCCGACACCCCCACGCCTCTGGGCTCTGTTCTTGGGACCCCCGACCCCACGATTTCTCGCCCAAAAACGACCAACGCCCCCCACCTGGCCTCCACCTGGCCCCGACACCCCCAGGCCTCTGCGCTCTTTTCTTTGTCCCCCGACCCCACCATTTCTCGCCCAAAAACGGCCAACGCCCCCCATCTGGCCTCCACCTGGCCCCGAACCCCCCAGGCCTCTGGGCTCTGTTCTTGGGACCCCCGACCCCACGATTTCTCGCCCAAAAACGACCAACGCCCACCACCTGGCCCCCCACCTGGCCCCGAGTTCCCCAAGCCTCTGGGCTCTGTTCTTGAGACCCCGACCCCCCCAGGCCTCTGGGCTGTGTTCTTGGGACCCCCGACCCCACGATTTCTCGCCCAAAAACACAACGCCCCCCACCTGGCCCCCACCTGGCCCCGACACCCCCAAGCCTCTGGGCTCTGTTCTTGAGACCCCCCGACCCCGCGATTTCTCGCCCAAAAACGACCAACGCCCCCCACTTGGCCCCCACCTGGCCCCGACACCCCCAGGCCTCTGGGCTCTGTTCTTGGGACCCCCGACCCCACGATTTCTCGCCCAAAAACGACCAACGCCCCCCACCTGGCCCCCACCTGGCCCCGACACCCCCAGGCCTCTGGGCTTTGTTCTTGGGACCCCCGACCCCACGACCTCTCTCCCAAAAACGACCAACGCCCCCCACCTGGCCCTCACCTGGCCCCGACACCCCTAAGCCTCTGGGCTCTGTTCTTCGGACCCCCGACCCCACGATTTCTCGCCCAAAAACGACCAACGCCCCCAACCTGGCCCCCACCTGGCCCGACACGCCCCAGGGCCTCTGGGCTCTGATTCTTGTACCCCCCGACCCTTAATGATTTCTTTCTCGCCCAAAAACGACCAACGGTCCCAACCTGGCCCCCACCTGGCCCCGACACCCCCAGGCCTCTGGGCTCTGTTCTTGGGACCCCCGACCCTTATGATTTCTAACCCAAAAACGACCAACGCCCCCCACCTCGCCCCCACCTGGCCCCGACACCCCCAGGCCTCTGGGCTCTGTTCTTGAGACCCCGGACCCCACGATTTCTCGCCCAAAAACGACCAACGCCCCCCACCTGGCCCCCACCTGGCCCCGACCCCCCCAGGCCTCTGGGCTCTGTTCTTGGGACTCCCTACCCCATGATTTCTCGCCCAAAAACAACCAACGCACCCCACCTCGCCCCCACCTGGCCCCGACACCCCCAGGCCTCTGGGCTCTGTTCTTGGGACCCCCGACCCCACGATTTCTCGCCCAAAAACGACCACGGCCCCTCAACCTGGCTCCCACCTGCCCCGACACCCCCCAGCCTCTGGGCCTCTGGGCTCTGTTCTTGCGACCCCCGACCCCACGATTTCTCGCCCAAAAACGACCAACGCCCTCCACCTGGCCCCCACCTGGCCCCGACACCCCCAGGCCTCTGGGCTCTGTTCTTGGGACCCCCGACCCCACGCCCAAAAACGACCAAGCCAACCCCCCCCCCCCCCCCCCCTCGCGTCCCCTCCCCAACTGGCCCGAGGGTCCCTATGCCCTCCTGGGCTCGGGCTGTTCTTGGGACACGCCCGGGAGGGTCCCATGAATCCTCGCCCAAACTCAACCAACCTCTCCCACCTGGCTCCCACCTGCCCGACCCCCCAGGCCTCTGGGCTCGTTTCTTGGGACTCACCCGACCCCACGATTTCTCGCCCAAAAAACGCCAACCCCCCCCCCCCCCTCCCAACCTGGCCCCACTGGCCCCGACACCCTCAAAAAGCTCTGGCTCCTGTCTTTGGGAACTTCCCCAACCCCGCATTTCTCACCAAAACGACCAAACGGCCCCCGCACCTGGCCCCCCCTGGCCCCGACACCCCCAGGGCCTCTGGCTCTGTTCCCTTGGGACCCCCGACCCCACGATTTCTCCCCCAAAAACACCACCGCCCCCCACCTGGCCCCCACCTGGCCCCGACACTCCCAGGCCCCCACCTCGCCCCGACACCCCCAGGCCTCTGGGCTCTGTTCTTGGGACCCCCGACCCCACGAATTCTCGCCCAAAAACGACCAACGCCCCTCACCTGGCTCCCACCTAGCCCCGACACACCCCCAGGCCTCCAGTGGGATCTGTTCTTGCGACCCCCGACTCCACGATTTCTCGCACAATAAAACGAACCAACGCCCCCCACCTGGCCCCGACACCCCCAGGCCTCTGGGCTCTGTTCTTCGGACCCCCGACCCCACGATTTCTCGCCCAAAAACGACCAACGCCCCCCTCCCCCCCCCTCCTCTGCCCCCACCTGGCCCCGACACCCCCAGGCCTCTGGGCTCTGTTCTTGGGACCCCCGACCCTACGAATTCTCGCCCAAAACAACCAACACCCCCCACCCCCCCCCCCCCCCCCCCCCCCCCACCTAGCTCCCACCTGGCCCCGACATCTCCCCCAGCCTCTGGGCTCTGTTCTTGTGAGCTCCCGACCCCACGATTTCTCGCCCAAAAACGACCAACGCCCCTCCCTGGCCCCCACCTGGCCCCGACCCCCCCAGGCCTCTGGGCTCTGTTCTTGGGACCCCCCGACCTGACGATTTCTCGCCCAAAAACGACCAACGCCCCCCACCTGGCCCCCACCTGGCCCCGACACCCCCAGGCCTCTGGGCTCTTTTCTTGGGACCCCCGACCCCACGATTTCTCGACCAAAAACGACCAACGCCCCCCACCTGGCCCCCACCTGGCCCCGACACCCCCAGGCCTCTGGGCTCTGTTCTTTGGACCCCCACCTAGCCCCGAGACCCCCAGGCCTCTGGGCTCTGTTCTTGGGACCCCCCCCACCCCACGATTTCTCACCCCAAAACGACCAACGACCCCCACCTGGCCCCCACCTGGCCCCGACACCCCCAGGCCTCTGGGCTCTGTTCTTCGGACCCCGACCCCACGATTTCTCGCCCAAAAACGACCCACGCCTCCCACCTGGCCCCCACCTGGGCCCGACACCCCCACGCCTCTAGGCTCTGTTCTTGGAACCCCCGACCCCACGATTTCTCGCCAAAAAAACAAGCAACGCCTCCCACCTGGCCCCCACCTGGTCCCGACACCCCCTCGCCTCTGGGCTCTCTTCTTGGGACCCCCGACCCCACGATTTCTCACCCAGAAACGACCAACGACCCTCACCTGGCCCCCACCTGGCCCCGACACTCCCAAGCCTCTGGGCTCTGTTCTTGGGACCCCCGACTCCACGATTTCTTTGTCAAAAACGACCAACGCCCCCCACCTGGCCCCCACCTGTCCCCGACACCCCCAGGCCTCTGGGCTCTGTTCTCGGGAATCCCTCCACCCCACGATTCCTCAGCCAAAGTCGACCGATACCCCCCCCCCCCCCTGGCCCCTACCTGGCCCCGACACTCCCAGGCCTCTGGGCTCTGTTCGTGGGGCCCCCCACCCCACGATTTCTCGCCCAAAATCAACCGATACCCCCCCGCATGGCCCCCACCTGGCCCCGACACCCCCAGGCCTCTGGGCTCTGTTCTTGATCCCCCCACCCCACGATTTCTCGCCCCAAATCGACTGATACCTCCCCGCCTGGCTTTCTCGCCCAAAATCGACCGATCCCCCCTACCTGCCCCCCCCCCCTCCCCCTCTCCCCACCTGGCTTCCACCTGGCCCCGACACCCCCAGGCCACTGGGCTCTGTTCTTGGGACCCCCCACCGTACGATTTCTCGCCCAAAATCGACCGATACCTTCCACCTGACCCCCACCTGGCCCCGACACCCCAATGCCTCTGGGCTCTGTTCTTGGGACCCCCCACCCCACGATTTCTCGCCTAAAATCGACCGATACCCCCCCCCCCCACCTAGCCCCCACCTAGCCCCGACACCCCCATGCCTCTGGGCTCTGTTCTTCGGTCCCCCCACTCCGCAATTTCTCTCCCAAAACCGACCGATACCCCGTACCTAGCCCTCACCTGGCCCCGACACCCCCAGGCCTCTGGGCTCTGTTCTTGGGACCCCCCACCCCACGATTTCTCGCCCAAAATCGACCGATACACACCACCTGGCCCCCACCTGGCCCCGACACCGCCAGCCCTCTGGGCTCTGTTCTTGGGACTCCCCACCCCGCGATTTCTCGCCCAAAATCGACCGATATCCCCCTTCCCCCCCCCCCCCCACCCACCCCACCTGGCCCGCACCTGGCCCACGTGGCAACAGCTATTCAGTCTTACGCACTTTTGTCACCGACGCGTGGCTCCGCTCAGCGACTTCTTTCCTTTTGCGCTCTTGGCCAGCACAGCACACGTTGCACCTTTGCTTTCCATTCGCCTTCTGCGAAGTCCGCTCGGCCAACCAGCTGCTGTACTCCTCTTTCCCGAAAGCGCCTTTGCATTCTACGCATGTCCACTTTCCGCGCTGCATCTTCGCACCGCCGATGCAGCGCTTGCACTTGCGGTGAAGATTTGCCACGCCGTCCCACATCCAATCGGAATAACATGTTTTCTGTTGCGCCTTCTCGCACACTACGCAAGTTCTCTCTTCCTTCCTCCCTGCAGCGACGCACTGCTTGCACTTGCGATGCAGATCAGCCACGCCGCCCCACATCCATTCTGAAAAAAACTCTTGCCGCTGCCCCACCCTGCACACCACGCAAGTTTTAATGTCCTTCCTCGCCGCCTTGTCCCGCCCTGCTGCTGCAGCGTTTACGCATTCCCTACATTGCATCGATGCTACCGGCGCGTTAACCAACATGTGCTCTGAAAACTCGGCTCTCCTTTTTGGGATTCCGCACTTGGAACACACGCGCTCTTTTGCCTCTTCGGCACGGGCCTTCTCCTCCTCTCTCTGCAACCTCTTACACGCCTTGCATGTGGGTTCCTCGTTGATAACAGTTTCCGCTTTGGCAAATTGATCTAGTAACTTCTGCTCGCCGCAGCGCGAACACTTCAGATGCTTCTTCGCCTCTTCGCAGTCCAGGCACATTCCTCCTTTGCATCGGGCATTCCCTGCCTTGTCCCACTGAGTCGCCCCGAATCCTTCCTCGTACTTGCTCTTCTCGCACACATAACACTTTCGCCTCTCGGGGCAGTCTACGCAACGTCGCGTGGTCAACTTCGATGGGTGGTGCTGTGACGCGTGGAAAGCCTCCTGGCACTTCCATAGACCACACTCCATGCATTGCCACGGCGTGCCGGACCTCTTCTTATCTTCCAGGCACACGCTGCACACGCGGAGCCCATCTGCGCGGCTCCACTGCCCGACCGTTGGGTACATGTTCTTGTACTTCGTGCACCCGCAGACCGCGCACCTGCCAGACGGCATGAACTCCCGCTCTATCGCCTCCCAGTCCAACTCTTCTCCGCGCAACGTGCGCAGTAGTAAGTCCGGGCCCTTCCGTTCGTCCTTCTTCTGATACGGCGCAATATCGAAAGGGCGAAAGATCAGCATGTCCTCGCGGCGTTGCACCCGCGTCAGTGCCACGTAGCTCGACAGAGGTGACGTGCCCCCACCGATGCTCAGGTCCACTATGACACCTTGCTTGAACGTCTGCCCCTGCGCCGCATGGGCCGTCACTCCGAAGGCCGGAGCCAGCGGGAACTGCCGTCTTTTGACCTTCAGTCGCGGATGCGGACGGCCCTTGTCCACGAACCAATCCTTCTTCTGCGGAATCACGGGGTACAACCCGGGCGTCTTCAATCCCTCGATCGTCCACTGGCATGGCTTCCTGCCGCCGTTCCCGTCTTCGCCTTCGTCGAACAACACGAAGATCACTTTCGGAGTCTTCTTCAATATGGTCTCCCCGCCGCGCGTGACTCGATCATTGACGGCGTCCCCGTCGCATACCCAGGATTGCACCCGGCCCAACGGGCATGCCTTCAGCGATGGGCAAGAAACCGTACAAGTCCCCGCTCTCCTTGTCGTGGCGTTGGAGCCATGCCATCTTCTGCTGCGGCAGATCCGGCCGCTCCCGCAGCGCCTCTGGCGTGGGCGTATCTCGCGCAGGGACGTACACCATCGGCATCCTGTGCTTCCGTGCGTACTGGGCCGCACGGAGCTTGTTCGCCTCGTACTTCACGTCGTTGTTTGGGAACACACCCGGCGCCACGAGGAACTTGTCTGACTGCAGACGCGGGTCGTCGGGTCCATCCACCACGAGCTTGCGGCGTGCGCGTTCCGTTCTGCACACCTTGCACTCCTGCTCGCGGATATCTTTCGGCGTCACGGGGCGTTTCCGTCGTTGCCCCGCGCTTGACGACGCTGCGTCCCTTCCGCCACTGCACAGTTCCCGACACGCCCGATTCCCGCAGCAGACGTCCCCCCCCAGCCAGCTCCCAGGAACGGACGTATGCCGGCCGTGCAAGAATGCGTGCGCATCCGCCGACAGCGAGCCTCTTCGGAATTCCTCCTGCACCTCCTTCAACCAGGCGTCGTCGCATCGCTCGCACTCTTCCAGCTCTGTCACGCCCTGAATCCCACACTCGGCCCCGCCCCACAGTAGCGATTGACCGTGCAACACGGGTGGCAGCGATGTGTACTTGCGCGCAGCCGAAATCCGCTCCGTGGGGACGTCGGCGAGAAAGCCTCCGTCAGGGGGGGCCAGCTGCCAGAAGTCACCACTCAGCACGACGTTGAGGCCGCCGAACGGGCGTGGAACGCCATCGTCGCCGAGTTTCGTCGTGCCCACGTCCCGAATGACCCCGCGAAGTTTCGCGTCCACTTCTGCTAGCAGTCTAGCGCTCACCATGCTTATCTCATCGATAAAGAGCCACCTCCACTGGAGCAGCCGCTTCGCAGTCTCGTACTGCAACTTCACGTCCTCCCCCCCCTTCTCTTCCCCCCGCTTGATAGCCGGAATGCCACACGCATGGTGAATGGTGTCGCCTCCCAGCAGCTGAGCCATGACGGCCTGCAAGGCGGTTATCTGGAAGTGCACTCCGATAGTCCATTTCATCACCTTCTCGAACAACTCACGACGAATAATGCGAAGCACGTGCGACTTGCCGGTCCCAGGGCCCCCGTGCATGCACCACTGCAGCGGATCACCCATGCTGCCGTCCTCACTTCCCTCGCCGTCTATCTCGCGCATTACTCGATTCGCCACCTTCTTCACCATCTCGAACTGCTTCGCGTTCACAACACGCCGTCCCGTCTGCTTGTCCACCCGGAACTCTAGGTCCCTGAGCCACGCGGCAACGTCCTCCGATGTTGCGGCCTGGCCAGCGACGATAACTGCGCCGTCAGCCTCCGCCAGTCGGTCCGCCATGGATTGCTCCTTGTTCCGAGATTTGCGCGCCTCCCTGAGTACCTGCTCAACGTCGCAGGGCTCCTCTGCGGGCCATGCACCCGGAATCTCGCTCAACGGCGTTTCGCCATCGCGGAGCCCCCACACCTGTTGCGCGACACTCATGCCCCCTTTCGAATTTTCGTAGTGGGAGACGCCTCCGGCTCCCTGCCCAGGGTCTGCGTCGCCCTCCTCGCTGCTGCTGTCTCCGTCGCCGTCCTTGCGCCTCTTCCCGCCCACGCGGGACTTCAGCGCATCGTCGAGCTGATCGAAGCCCACGTCCAACTCCTCGTCGCTCACGTCTTCGTCGGTCCCGTCCCCCGCTTCTTCAGTGTCTCGTGGCCGGACGCGGTACACACTCAGGAAGTTGCCCACGTACCGCGCGGCTTCCTTCGTCTGCACCCCGCCGTCCAGCCACGCCACCATGGCCGCGTCCCACGTCGGCGCGTCGCCGCGCAGGCTCCCTGCGAACACGACGTGCGCGTCGGCCGCGTCAGGCCTCAACGTCCACGGGTGGAAGTACGTCATCACAATGCGCGCAGATCGCTCCGCTTCTCCAGGACGTCCGCGTGGCACGGGCGCTCCGAAAAAGGTTGGTGCCTTGGGTCTCTTGTTCCGCTTGAGCACCCACGTGTGACGAAGGTGGGCGCACCCGTCTGTCTCTGGGTACGGCACCCAATCCACGCCTCCTCCTTCCTTCACCATGTAGTCCTCCCCAGGTTCCAGGTCCTGCTCCAATCTCGGGTTCTTACAATTCTCGCGCACCTTTTCCTTGCCCTTCTGCGTCAAGACAGCGCGATGCCGAGGATGGTCCGCATCCCCGAGTCTCGTGGGGAACGACACCAACACCGGCGTCCAGAACGTCGCGAACTCGTACGGCGACAAGTGCCACAGGTCGGGCTCGTTCGGTCGCAGTCCATACAACATGGCCACGTCTCGGAAGGTCACCTTTCTGCGTCTCCTCTGCCGCATGTCCACTTCAGCAAACTGCGCTTTCCGCCCGCCTGCCGCGCGGTCTGCCAGGCGCTCGACCAAGTCCACGTACTCGCGTCCATAAAAGGCTGTGGTCTGGCACGACTTCAGTGCTTCCGCCGCAGTGACGTCGTCCTCCCTCGCGAACGCTCTCAGGTTCGCACACTCCACTTGCCCCCGCACGATGCCTTTGCCGTACGCGTCGCTCATGATGCGATTCGCTACTCTCTTCCCGATCCGATTCAAATTCTCGCCCTGCAGCTGCCTGCCAAGCTTCTCTACCCCCTTGCAGCACTCCTTCACTTCGTGAAAAGCCATGGGTTGCCGTTTCGTGCAGTAGTCGCAGGCGTACCCTGCCTGTGCGTCCTGTGCCATCTGCGCGACCTTGATGATCGCTGCGTCGTTGAGCTTCTTATCGCACGCTTTCCCGCACGTACAACAAACCTCTGTGATGGGGAATCGATACGGCAATTGCACGTCCGAATTGAACCGTTGCGCGGACAACATGCATGGATGCGTGCCGTTCAGACTCGCGTGATTCATCGGCCCGTGCAGGCTTCCCGTCCGATTCCGTCGCCCTGCCTTTGGCATGTCCAACGCTGCCGCCTGCCCTGGACACACGACGATGGCGCGGTCAATGAGCTGCGACGTCCGCGGAAAGTCCGCCTTACACAGCTTCGGGTTGTCCTTCCGGCGGCACGCCGGCAGGGGTACTCGCTCACCAGTCTCTTCGTTCTTCAAATGCACGTGGTTCTGCTTCCTCTCCTGCAGGTACTGCACGTCTTCGTCCAGGTACGCTTTCTCCCATGCCACAGCGTCGTATGCTGCCTCCTTCTCCGTTGCTTCTGGGTCCAGTGTGCGACACTGAAACGCGGGCCTGCAAATGAGACCGCCCTCGTTCTTGAACTCTGGCCACGACTTCTCTGCCTCATCCAACTTGCCATTAATCTCCTCCGGTGTCATCTGCTCCGAATAAACCTGGCGGCACACGCGACTCTTATACTTCAAATAATCCTCAACGATCTTCCTTCCGCGGCCTTCCACCTCGTCGCGGACGATTTCGAATGCCTCGTCCAGCGGTGTGTGCTGGTGCAGGCGCTGGATGAATACCTGGCAGTGCGCGTGGAGAGACCCCGTGGACTTCTGCGCTTCGATCGACACGTAGTAGGCATCAACGCGCCCGAACGCGCCCCCCCCGGGCTGAGCATTACTCCCGAACAGGTCCTGGCAAGGTGCCCCATTCTCCGCCTCGTTGCACCGCGGGCAGTTCGGACAGGTCCGCACGCCGAACAAGTGACGGAACGTGGCGTCCACCAGGATACGGAAGCCGTCCACGCTGGCCATGGGATCTCTCGCAAGAATTCGTCTGCGCTCGTTCCATGGCGGCGCTCCTGCCTCCCCCGTGGTCATCGGCAGGTCCATGTGCAGCCCATCCATGTCGGGGGCTACGCGCGGCCAGCCCCGACTCCCCGCCAGCCGCGAGTGCGCTTCATCATCAGCTGCCTTGTGCACGGGGTCCTGCCGGCGAGTGCGCGAGAGTCTCACCATGAGCAGATTGTGACCTTCGTCGGGCGAGAAGGTTACGAATATGGGGACGCCGTACCGCACTCGCAGCGCGTTCGTCTCAAATCGCATGACTCGACGCGCTTCCTGCGTCCCAGACAGTCGCCGCGAAGTGTGCTCTATGTGCGTCAGCAGCTTATGGGCGGCTTTCCCCAACCCTGGCACGTGCCGCACTTTGGTCATGTCGCCGTTTACTTTCTGTTTCCTATTGTTGATGTCTACGTACTTCCCGTCGAGCGCGCGATAAATCTGCTTCGCTCCTTCCGCGATTTCCGCGGGAGTGAGCTGTTCGACCTCGCCTGATGCGTTCGCTGACACATACGTGAACCACGTCCTGCTCAGGTTCACAGCCGATCGAAACACAAGGTTCCACGACACGAATCCGAAGTGCCAGTCGCGGGACATCTGGCTCTCCACGCGACGACTCATTATCCTCACCCACAGCGGCAGCTCCACCCGCGGCGCCCCGTTCCCCCGTCGGTGGCGCGGGCGCTTCATGAACTCTGGGCAGTCAGGCATTCCCGTGCAATACTTAAACACAAACGCGAACGCGACGCCGAAATACCAGGGCTCGAACTGATCCATCATAACGTTTCCAGTGCGCACGCGGAGCCGATCCACACGCTTCCTTTCGCGCCCGGCCTGCATCAGCATGTCGCGCTCCACTGCTTCTCGCGCCGCTTCGTCCGCGCTCGAGGCCGTGCCCTCGCGGACGCGGCCGCGTTTCCCTGTCCGTTCTGCCTTTCCGCCGCCTTCCTCGTCTTCGCTGGAGTTCGACGTGCCGTCGGCCCCGCCATGCGCGCACTCCTCATCTAGCCGTTGCACGAAGGTCCGCACGGCCTCAATCCGCTGCGCATTGATGTCTCCCTCGTCGAAACTGCTCTTCTCACACACCACAGCGTTCGCCTTCGTGGTCTCCAAAATTTCTCCCGCCTCACGTAGCCCGTCGGGCCTCGGCACGGGCGTCGCCGCCTTCTGCATTTGTATCTTCTCAAGCGCGTCGTCCAGGGGTACCAGGCGCATGATCGCCGGTGGCACGCCTTCCTCCGGAAGCTCCATGGCTCTTTTCCGGACCTCATCCATGTCCACGTTCCGGTACGCGCGATGCCCGCGAGCCTTCGCCCCCTCGATGAGATCCACGACCACCTTCCTGCGCACCAGAGCCTGGTGCACGAACGTGGACATGCTTTCAGCAGTATCGTCGTCGCCGCCCGACTTCAAGATCACAGACACGATGCCTGCAAGCTCCGCGCCCGTGCGTGGAAGCGCCGGCGCATGCCCGTCCGCGGCAGCTTCTTCAGCAGCAGCCAACTGCGCTAGAACGTCCGTCCACGGCATCGGGAACGACGTCGCGTTTCCGCGCGCCGCCATGCGGACGTCGTTCGCACCCACTTCCATGTCAAAAGACCGCTCCTTCCGGTATCGTTTCTCCAGTGTGAAGCACACCATTGATGTGATGCAGACTGAGGCGCAGATCATCTCCAAAATCGTCACCTTGCTACCGAACAGTTCTTCCGGAGAGTAGAAAGCCATCATATCATTGGCCAGCGCCGCGGGGGGCAGCGTCGCCTCGCCGCGAACGCCCACCATCGCGTTCTTACACTCCCCGCACAGCGGGGCTTCACAACATCTGCACGCCGTGTTCTCCGAGTGCCACGTGCCACTGACGCACCGCATGTCCTCGGGGCAACAGAGCACGCGGACGGGCCCCTCTTCTGATGGAACCGTCACTTGCCAATCATTAAACTCCTCCATTCGATCTCGGAGATGAACACCGCTGCTCCCCTCCCCGACGGCACTCACATTGCCGAACCGCTCCACGTACGCGTCCACCGACATATGCTCCCTCACGAACGCGCCTGACAGCCCGAACAGTCCGTCCGCGTTGGGACTCACCGCGCGCCATTCGATCGGGTTCCCTCTGCGCCCTTCCACGTGCGGAAACTTCCGTGCGCACACCATGCACACGAGAGAGTCGACGGCACCCTCGCGCAGACTCCGCGCATACTCGAACAGACATCGACGATCGATCGCCAGTGCTGCAAGCGGCGCGCCCGTCCGAACTTTCCATGCAATGGCCTCGTTGTACGCGGACCAGTACTGTGCCTCTCTTCGCCTCGTCTCGTCTTCTTCGTTGCATGCGAGCGCCTCCGCGACGTCCCGTAGATCCCCCGCGCGATTGCTTACCACATGCTCCTGGAGCTCATCGTTGCTGGACCCTCTCCACCCGCATCTGCTGAAAGCGCAGTGTGCTTGCGGCAGCACTACGGCACCTCGTGAGAAGATGGCGTCGTCTTCCAACGGTGCTCCGTGCACGGAGACCGCTGGCACGGTGGGGTGCTCTTTCATAAGCTCCGCGGCCGCCTGTAGACCTTCTTCTCTAGCCCTGCGACAACCGTCCGCGGACACGCGGCCGTTCTCGACGGCGCGGACGCGGTGCACGTGCGCTGCTCCCGCTGCCTCCGTGTAGTCCTTCTCCACCACCTGGCCCGTGCTCTGCTCCGTTCCGCTCCTGCCCGCACCGCCCGCACTGGCGTCCGCCCCTGCGCTACTCGGCCGCGCCGTCGTTAGCAATCCTGCGCTCTCGTGCTGCCCTGTCTCTGGCCCAGCCACCTCCGAAGGTTCTTCTGCCCCCTGGGAAGGCGACTTCCCGCGGGAATCGTTCTCGGCGCGCGCCCACACTGGCCTGTGCCAGGTACTGCTGATGTCCGCGCCTGTCTCGTTGTATATTTCAAGGATTACTGCCCCTTCCTCCTCGGTGACATCGCCCTCACGTGACCATTGGCCCAGCACCGGGCCGCCCCCCTGGATCTCCTCTCGGGACAACGTCATGTCATACCCCCCGCGTGGCCCAACGTGCCCGTCAAAGCGGGAGTACGTACGCAGGATAACGCGGTCTGGCAGCGCTACTCCTTGCATGCCGTGGCGGGCCAACGCAAACCTCACGATCTCGCCTGCATGAGCGGCAACGCTCAGCTCTCCACCGTGCGATGCCAGATTCAACCACGCATCCTCGACGTTCCGCAAATACCGCACGCACGCTTCACATGCGACGCGGCGCTCCTCAGCGGACGCCAGGGCATGGCCACACCACCCGGCGTTCGACACAAGCTGGAATATACTGTCCGCTAGGCTAGCGTTGACCCCGTGTGCAAGCGATGCACCCACACAGCGGCCATCTCGTGTCATTTCTGCTCCGCGTTCCTCGTCCGTCTTCGCCTCGAACACCATTTCCCCCATCAAGAATTCCATAAACTTGCACGTTCGTTCTGCCACGACGCGGCACCTATCCTCTGCGTCGGGGGCGTCTGCCAGAGCGTCCCATGACTCCTCCCATCCCTGCCAGGCACGCACCCACGTTTCTTGCATGACTCGCAGGAGCGATTCCGTGTCGCCCCACGCTTTCCAGAGATGAGCGCGCAGCTCTCCCGGCACGAACTCCAGTCCGGGAACGTCCCACGCATCCGGCTTTTCGCACGGACTCAGCAACAAACGCAGTGCGCGGATATCCGACTCCCTGACGACCCGCACTGGTGCCACGAGATCACAGGGTAGGATGTGCAGCGCCGGAGCACGACCTTTTCGGGCGGCGACGCCATGCATGACCAGCCCCCCAGGACGCTTCTCCTGCGACGCCACCGACGAAGGTCCCTCCAGGCCGACCACGCCGCGCTCCAATGCCGCTGCTTCACCAACGCTTGACGAGCCCGAGCACGCAACGTACTGGGCACGCAAAGCTTGCGGACGACTCGCGTCGGTCGTCGCCGAGCAAAAAGTCCCTGTCGCGCTGTCACCGCCTTCCTTGCCCGCTCTCTGACCGCCGCCAGCCTGGCCCAAATTCGTTCGATGCCCCTCCCTTGTTCCTCCCTGGACACCGCCACCGACCGTCGCAATCGGACCGATGCCGCGACGAGGCTTCGCCGACGTTTCTTTGTGCGCGCCCAATCCTCCGTGGTTCATATCAGCGTTGCCCTCCACGATGTCAGATTCATCAGGCAGTCCGCTCTTGGTTTCCAACTCCTTCGCCCTCGCACGCGGAGTCGGCGGACCTGGCGACGGGGGCACAGCTCTCGACAAGCATTCCAAACGCTCGTAATGTCCTCGCACAGCGCTCCTCCCCAGATCAGCGTTTATACCAATAAGAGTGATGTGCGCCGAGTCGGCGTCAGGCAAGACATACTTGTGCAGCTGAAAGGCTGGGCGACGAAGCCCACGCTCCTCCCAAACCTCCCGCGCTATTACCGCGTTCATACCTGCACACTCGCACACCAACATCAGCTCTAAATCACTCAAATAATACCCATCCGAGCATACGGCCTCCAAATAACAAGGGTACACAAGAGTGAAGAAGTCCTCGAATGGCTCTTGCACCAAGACAGACTCCCCGGCGTCGACGACGGGCGCGTGCACGCGGGCCTCCTTCACTAACTCTACGAAGTCACCAACTCCAGCGCCGAATGCTCTGTCTACGTTCGCGTCCTGCAGATCGGCCACCGTGTTATTTACGTGCGACAGAAAAGCGTCCACGTTGTTCATTCCGCAGTACTCCACGATGCCGCGGCGGTAATGCTGCCCGAGCTCTGTGTCTGTGCCAGCGACGTCGATCTTCCATTGCCCGTCATTGCCTATGCATTCGTAGTCGTCAAGAATGCCCATGTGAGTCAGCAGCGGGCGCAGAAAAACATCTTTCATGTCGTTCCCGCATAAGTTTCTCAGCGCACTTGCAACTTCGTGTCGCTTCTGCTCGAAGACCGACAACGCTTCACTCTCTTGCTTCACGGCGCACACACAGGCATTCATGACATGGCGGTTCCCCTTTATTTTCTCCCACAATCTCTTTTCTTCCGCCAGCATGCCCAGATTCCGATCGTTCAGACCAGCATGCTGTTCCGCCTGCGGCTTGATCACATGCTTCCACGCCGAGTTCATCAGCTCATCAAGCGCTCGAGCATTGCGGCAATTTCGGCGCACTTCTTCTGCAGTCTCGCCGAGCGTCCGTCGCAAGAAACCTCTCGCATCGGCGTGCCGCAGGCCATCTGGGCTGGCCGTGCCGAACAACGCATTAATTCCACAAGCGCCGCCCTGGCCGCTGGTGAGCATCTTTCGATACCGACGGTTAACGAGTGCCCGAACTCTCTCGGAAAAGCATCCGTCACCCATGACGACAGGGCAACCGTCATGCTGCAGCCCAGTACTCGCGCTCGCGCTATTGCCTGCCGCCAGCGCCCCATTCTTGCCGCCGCGACTGGCGCCAGCCGCGGAACGTCGCCACGGGGCCCGCACAGGGTCACCTTCCATCCCGCTCAGTACGCCGTGCCCATGAGCGACGCGAACTACATGTCCTTCGGACAGCCAAACGGCAGACCCGACGCAGCGGCCATTCGCATCACCAAGTCGCCACCTCAAACGGGCTCCCTCCTCCAGAAGATCCGCGACTTTTTCTGCCTCGTAGACCCACGCGAAAGCCTTCTGCTGGCACAGCCACCGCTGGACCGCGTCCACGTTCTGTTTTGGTACGGGGTCCACTCCGCCCGCACCCGACAATGCATTGTTGGGGCACTCTCTCGAAAAGAATCGCAATGCTTCTCGGCGCCAACGACCGCGCTGCATACGCGCTACGGCATCTTGCAAGCACTTATTTTCCCAGGACCCCACGGTTGCTTCGTCTGCCGCGAGTGTCGCCACAGACGTCGTCGGTGCGCATGTCACGTACGCCATCCACGCGACAGCAACCCGTAGCATTCCGTCACCTAGTGTCTCCACGGGCGCGCCACCGCTGCTTGCGCACATCGCAACGCACTCAATCCACTCGCTATTGCCCCGACCCTGGTGGTGCACCTTCCGGTTCACGCCAATTCCCGGCGCACGACGCACGCGAGCTCTGCGGGCGCCCCCGACACGGCGCGCTTCGCGGCCCGACATCCACGCCGCGATACGCCACAACCCACACGCATTCGAAGCATGCCCGAGTGCAACGAAAAGGACTGTGCGCAGCACGTCGAAGAACGAAGCGTCCACGACGTCGTCCGACTGCCTTTCGGAGCCATTCCTCCCGCTCGGGGCTCTCATCACAGCCGTGCACCTGTCGCGCGTCCGAGCAACGCACGTCCTCGCAGCTGCGCTCTGGCGGCCGCAGGCCCTTCCTTTTCCTTCTTTTCCTCCTCCTCCTCCTCCTTTTCCGTCTTCCCTACTAACGTCCGCTACATGGCCGACTATGCGTGTTCTCCGATCCCGCCACGATCGCCTTCGAGATATCCATCGCTGTAGTCGCGACCCGTCACCTGCAGGGCACCAGCGTTTCACGGCTGCCTTGCCCGCGTCTCCCAGACGCCACGCGCGACCCTCCTCGGAGCTTCGCAGAACCCCCGTCTCTGGCACTGACGATCGGACCATTCTTCGAATCGATTTCCGTCCCTCGCGCCACGCGTTGGCTGGACCAAACCTACAGAGAATCCGCGAGCATTTCCCCCTTCCATCGGTCATACGACGCGTCTGCGAAGCAAAGCGTGCTAGTCTGTCCTGTCTGTCGCTC
Source organism: Prorocentrum cordatum (assembly GCA_963575745.1). NCBI lineage: Eukaryota > Dinophyceae > Prorocentrales > Prorocentraceae > Prorocentrum > Prorocentrum cordatum. The sequence goes on along the minus strand of CAUYUJ010001559.1, from coordinate 518,453 downwards.
GATGGGCGCGTCTGGGCAGAAATTCGCCGTTGCTCTCCCCTCCTGTCTTCTAGCGCACGCTCCAAAAAGACGGTTCGCGATATGTTCCCCCTTGTATCGTGTGGAGAAAGCGCCTGTGGCCAACTCCTCCTCGGGAGTTTCTTCATGTTGTCGTCCAGTGGACGCGTTTCTGCATAGAGCCGCGATAGTTTCCACCTTCTCTCATTCAGAGGACGAACCTGGGAACAAAATCGCAATCGTCTGCCCCTTCCATTGTCTAGAAGACGCGCCTGTGGACAAATTCGCGATAGTTTCCTCCGTCTATCGTCGAGAGGACGAACCTGGGACGCGAATCTCGATAGTTTCCTACTTGTACCCTCCCGAAGACGCGCCTGCGAAAAAAAACGCGATAGTTTCCCCCTTCTACTCTTCGGAGACAGACAGCGGGGTCTTCCTGGTAACGGCCTTCCGTCACCTGTCTCTCCCACACCGCACAAAATTCGCGATAGTTTCCCCCGTCTACTGTGTGCACGAAACGTCATGGGACCAATCCACCAGGGCCTGTCTCCGCAAAATCGCGATAGCTTCCCCCTTTCAGCCCGCCCATTCCGAGAGCTGGTCACTCGGGCCCACCACAAAGCAGAACATTTCGGTCGTGGATTTATGCAGCGACGCGGCAAAGCCCCGGAGGACCCCGCCACGACACACCCCTCTCGGGGGACCGGCCTGACACCGGCTGACCCGAAGGCCCATGCAGGAACGCGGGTGTGCCATTGCTGACACACGCCACGAACCACCCCGTTTCCGGGGGACCGGCTTATGGACACCGGCGCTCCCTCGGTTGATTGTGGTACAACCGGTAAAACCCTCGGTTGGTTATGGCCCAACCGGTAAAGCCCGCGGTTGCTTTTAGGCGCAACCGGTAAAACCTTCATCGCCGCGCCCCGCGCTCCCGCGGCCCCTCGGGGAAGGCCCGCAGGAGGGGAGCCAGCTGCAGCCGCTCAAGGCTTGAGCCTGAAGCACGCGGCGTGACAGAATGAACAAGGGTGCATGCCGCTTGAACTCTCGTTGCCTTGGCTGGCCCCATTGTCGTCATCCGTCTTCGCCCTCCCATTTCTCCCATCGTTGTCCCTCCACTTTTTTGCGTTCTCCTGATCCTCCTTCCTCTTACTTCCACCTATGGTTCCTTACAAATCCCACCTCCTGCACCACCTCCATCCCTCTCCTGCCTCATCCCACCACCTCCTACTTCCTCGAACCCTTTCCTACTCTATCGACCTTCCCCCTACCTCCTCCTACCTCCACCTCCACGCCATTGTGTCTTCGAACCTCATCCAACCTCTTCTTACCGCCTCCTACCTCCTACCTGATCCTACCTCCACTTACCTCTCCCAATTTCCTCCTACCTCCTCCTACTTCCTCCTACCCCCACCCCTACCTCTTCCTGCATACTCTTACACGCAACACGCCGCTTCACTATTGAGCGGCCGCCGTATGCAGGTGGCCTGGCGTACAATCCACCGCTCAAGAGGCCTTCAAGATGAGGCCTTTATCATCACCGTCATCATCATCATCATCACCCTCATCATTGACGGTCGCGGGGCCCGTCGAAGGCCCCCGGGGGCTGAAAGACGGACGAAAACCTCCGGGTCGTGAGGATCTGGGGGTTTCCCTTCTTTTCCACTCGTAGGCGTCCAAACGCGGGGTTAGCAAATAATGGCCGGAGGCACGTGCTTGGCCGATGGAGGAGGGGCCAGGGGACGCCTTGAGACAAGAGGAGGCCACGATGTCCGGGAGATTTCATGGCCTCGGCCACGATATCCACACCCCCCCTCGGCCAAAATCCGTTCAGAACAGGCCCCTGGACCCCTCCCGGGGTCCGAACGTACCAGTTTTCCGAGCTGCGTCCAGCCGCGGCGACGAGGAGGGCCCCCGAGAGCCTAAAAAGCTTCGAACCCAAATCCTCGAGGCCCGAAGTTCGAAACTCTATCTGAAAGCCCTAAGTCCTCCGCAGTCGGCGGGGCAGAGGGGAGGAGGAATGAGGAGGGGCAGGAGTGCGAGGGCCTCCCGAAACGCGGCTCGCTTGAGCCGAAATGGCTATGGACAGGAAGGAAGAATGGAGGAGAGGGACGAGCGGGAGGAAAGAGAAAGAGAAGCACCGCGACAGTGTACAGTCCCTTGCGCTAGCTCAGGAGGGAAGAGGATGACAGGGAGGGAGGGATGCGGAGGGAGGGGAGCAGGAGGAGGAGGAAAGGGGCCTAGGAAGGAGGAGGGACGAGGGGAGGAGGGGAGGAGGAGAGGAGGAGGCGAGAGCGGGAGCACGAGTGAGGGGGAGGAGGAGCGGGGCGGAGCGGGGCGGGCATCGGTCAGCACGGGGCCACGGACCTCGCTTCTCTGCGGCAGGCCGAACGGCAAGCCCCCAAGGGGGCGGAGACCCACACCTCCAGGCGCCGCAACAAAACTCACGATGGGCGTTGTTTTCTTTCTCTTTGCCCTGAAAGCAAGGAGCTCACTGAATGCAAACCGAAGGCGCAATGAATGAAATTGTTTTGCCCTCAGTGGGCTAATTGCCACGTCGTCCCGCGGGGGCCGCTTTCGGGCCAGGGGGCCCTGAAAAGCTAACCCGGGGCGAGAGGCCGGTCCCAAGGAAAGAGGAGTCAAGAGCCCCGAGGGCAGGCCCCCGCCGCGAGAAAGGTCATGACGATCGGAGGTCTGGGGGCGGATAGAAGAGACGTCTATCGTCCTTATCGTCGTTGCCGTCGTCGTCGTCGTCGTCGTCGCCGTCGGGCCCGCACGAGTAGAGCTAGTTGCGAAGATGTCTCGGGCGGCGGCGGCCTCGATGTGAAGAGTTGCGGGGATGTCTCGGGCGGCGGGAACCCGCTTGACGAAAATTGCGAGGATGTCTCGGGCTAGCCAATTGGAGTTGCGGGGATGTCTCGGGCGGTGGGAGCCCGCGTGAATAAAATTGCGAGGATGTCTCGGGCTAGCCAATTCGCTGTTTGATCCCGAAGGCTGACTGGATGTTTGATCCGAGGGGCTGCCGGGCAGGGCCTGCCAAGCCGGCCGGATCAGAATTTGGCTTGGCTTTGGCTTAGCCAACAGCCTGAAAAGTCAATTAGCCAGGGACGGAGGGGTGGGGTAGTCATCCCTACGCGTCAGCGAACCAGGGATGAACTGAAAACCTGTCCCTTGGAAAGTTTCGGACCAAGTCGGGTTTCGGAGGGGCACCGGGGGCCACCGGGGAAAGGCATCCCGGGACGACGAGGAAGAAAGGAGCGGATAGGCGCACGGCGCGGCGGTTTCAGAACGAGGTCCCGACTCTAGTAGGAATCCGCCCACCCCTTGGAATCATTAGCGTGTGAGATGTTGTCACCACTCCCCCCCACCCCCCCGCCGGAAACACCAGGGGGGGGACATCGCTCCAGAAATTCTGTGGCTTGCTTGAGGAACGTGCCACGAAGTTGCAATGAACAAAGGCCAACCCCCATACCCCAGGCCTTCCGATTCATGGAACATTGAGGCGTGCTAGTATGCCAAGTGCTGTCTAGTAAAGTTTGTGCAATATTTCTAACAGCCCCCCTCCCGGGCCACACCCCGTCGCGCGCATCGCCCCCTCTTCCCGAGGCTCTGTCGACGCCCCGACATGGTCGTCGTCGTCGTCCTCCTCCTCCTCCTGCTCCTCCTCCTGCTCCTGCTCCCCTTCATGATCGTCATCCTCACCCTGCCATCCCTCCGACCGATGATGCACCGGCCGGTACACCTGCTACCCATAATCCTCCTAAACCTCCTTTGGGGTCGGCGGCAGAGGCGGCAGCCTTTAGATTTAGGCCTCCCAGATGGGGTCGGAGCAGACGGGGGTCGGAGGATCGCGCCGCATCGCCGAGGCGTAGCCGATGCATCGACGACGCATCGGCGATGCATGGGCGACGCATCATCGTCGACGCATCGGCGACTCCGGCGTGGAGAAGATCGGGCTCCACAACGAGCCGCATCGGCGACGCATCGGCGAGGCGGCGCCATCTTCCGACCCCGTCTACGCCGACCTCGTCTGGGAGGTTTAGAGAAATGGTGGGCGACGAGTGGCGGGGGCGGGGGCGGGGCGAAGAAGCGTGCACCGTTCTCGTGCCCCCTGGCGGGTCCCTCAGGGGGCCCCATCTAGGGCCCCTGGCAGGGAATGAAACGCGCACCTTTCTTCACGCCCCTGTGCATCGCCCCCACCCATGACGCAACGCACGGTTTTCGGGCAGCGGTCGTTACCCAGGGGGGTGGGGTTGGTGGAGACCTCCCAAGAAGGGTCCGAATAGATGGGGGGTCGGAGGATAGCGCCGCATCGCCGATGCATCGCCGATGCAGTGGCGACGTCGGAGGTGCATCGGCGTCGCTGGCGCAGAGGAAATCGGGCTCCGCATCGACGCGCATCTACTCGGGACCCGTTTGAAGGGCCTAGAGGTGGGGACCCCGGGTAACGGTAACGCTTGAGTTAAGTCGGGCATGACCTCCACTTGCAGGCGGATTTTGGAACACAGAGAAAAATAATCAAACGATGCTCAAAATAGTAATGAGAAAACAGGAAGCACAGTCCCCAAACTATGCCCTTACCACTCTTGAGCATTCCTCCTGCACAGGGACGTGCCCGACTTCACGCTCGGGCGGTGCGGAGCACGCCGCAGCGGAGGTGCGCCCCGGGGGGCGTCGTCGTCGTCGTCGTCGTCGTCGTCGCCACCGCCGCCGCCGTCGCCGCCGCCGCCGTCGCCGTCTTCGTCTTCGTCTTCGTCTTCTTCCGACGACGGAATTTGTGCGCATCCACCTCCTGGAGCCGAGCGAAACAGCCACGCCGTGACAGCACATCGATCGCAGTGCGCGTCGCGTGCCAGGCAAACTTGCAGCTTCACAGGAGCCCGTCTACTTAGGACACCGGGCGAGGGGGTTGAAGGAGATGAGGGGAATACCGGCCAACACAAACACAAGCAAGCAAACCTCGGAGAGGGAGAGCGGCCAAACTGACCGACAATGGCTTGTCACGTCTGGAGAAAAACGACTACATTTGGCAGCGTCATTGCCAGCCGGTCCTTGTCCTGCTGCGTGGCACTCACTGGATGCGCCCTGGCGACTGGCTTTCTGGCCGAAAGACACCCTTGGTCGCCCTCGATTTCGAGCGTCACATGGGCAGGACAACGTTGTGGAAGCAGATTACAATAAAGAGCGTCGCACAAAATATGGGCTAGGCATCATGGCAACCCGCCCAAAAACAAGCACGTATGTTTTGCGACAAGCTGGTCTGCCAGCCAGCCAGCCCGACGTAGCAGTGACTAAAAGTTGTTGATTGGCACGTGGGGAATCATGGGGCGCGGGATGCCACAAACCTTTCGCGAGCAGCATGCATGGAACGAGTTGATCTTGAACATATTTGCCTTGTGCCTTGTTCGATACTTCCGCCTGCAACCTTCAGCGCAGTTTCGAAACAACACATGGTTCATAGAAAGACGCGTTGTTTCCTTGCTCGGCTCAACGACGGATGGCTCAAACAGTTCTTGGACTCTATCTAGCTGGGCTTGGCGTCGCCTGAAGGGATGCTCAGTCCATTCAGACAGAACCCCTTGGCTCCGACTGGACTTGCTTTCACCTGATTTAGCGTCGCCCAATTTCCAAGGAACCAATGTTTCATTCAAATTTGTTGTAAGATGGTCCTGGGGCCAGAAACAACTGACCTCAACCGAACCCGTGAGAACACCTCCGTCCTGTTCGAAAAGGAGTCACAGAAGCGTTGGTCGTCCCCACGGCGCCCACTAGCGCGCCTGATCGTGCGCAGAGCGGGCATGATATACATTTTCCTCACATGGCGCTATCAGGCGCTATTGGTCGCTATTGGGAGCTCTTTGAACGCTTTTCGACGCTACGGGGCGCCACTCCCTGAGATCCGTCCGACGTAGCGAGAAAAAACCCAGCCCTGAGACCTCAAGGACGCCCATTGATTTTGGGCGTGGGAGCGTCGCGCTCTCCATCGCAAAAACATCGAGACACAAGAAACCCAGCGCACGCTGGAGGCAAGCAGGGTGTTGCTTGGCATGGGCCTCCACTGTACTCGAAGGCTGTGATTCGAGCAGACGTTCGAATAGAGAAGCCGGCCGCGGCGGCCTGGAGCCTCCGAGAACCCTCCAGGAGAGCAGGCAGCAAAGCGCCCAAACCTCGATTCCCGAAGCCCCAAGAGAGCCCCAAGAGAGCCCCAAGAGGGGCCCAAGAGGCCCAAGAGGCCCAAGAGAGCCCTAAGAGGCCCAAGAGGGGCCCAAGCGGCCCAGGAGAACCCCAAGATGGCCCAAGAGAGTTCCAAAAGGGGCCCAAGAGGTCCCCCAGACGGCCCCAGGAGCGCCCAAGAGCTACCCAAGAGGGCCCCTAGGGCGAACTTGAGGGCGACGATGGGTGGATGGCGTCGGAGGCGCTTCAGGGCTCCCAAGAGGGCCCCAAGAGAGCTCCAAGGAGCCCAAGGACGGCCCGCACCTCGAACACTGAGAAATCGCCATCGCTTGGACGTCCGACGTCCATTCCCCGTGCACTGCTTGGTCTCGTGCGTGCGTTTGTTGCCTAAGGTGGTCCAACATGAGGCGAGATTTTGACCCGGGTCAATCCAGATCCGGGTCGGTCGGGCTTTGCAGGATCCTGCTGTATCCTGCAGGACCCTGCACGCAGGCACGGGTCCATGCGCCCATGGCCCATGGCCCTGCAAGATCCTGCAGGATCCGACGCTCTGGCCTGACCCCCGTTTGCATCGATCCCCGCCTCGAGGCTCCCGAGATGGCTCAGCTTCTTTTGCGCCGATGTCGCGAGGAGGCCCCCCCAGAGGTGGCCCAGGAAGCGCCCTGGCCGGCGGCCTGCCGGCCTCCGCGGAGACCTCTCCAGGAGGCCCTCAAGCGGAGGCCCTCCAGCGGAGGCCTCCCGAGGGCCCCCCGCGCGAAGTCTCCCAGAGCACCCGCGGAGCCTGTCCGGAGCCATCCGGTGGCAGTGTTGGCGACGAGGACGAGGACGAGGACGTGACCAGCTCCAGTCGGCGGCGAGCGAGGGGGGGTAGTGAGCAGGAGGAGGCCCCCTCAGAAGGCGGCGGGACTCCTCAGATGCCCTCGCGCCTCCTGAGAAATGCTCTGTGCCTTCGGGGAAAGCTTGGAATACTTCTCAGAAGGCCCGGGGACCTCCGAGCCTTCTGACAAGGCCCGCCCCTTCTCCCTTCCCCCCCGGGCTCGCCGCCGAGAAACGTCCGAAGAAGACGTCCGAAGACATCCGGCCGGGAAGCCAAAAGGAAACGTGGAGACGCATCCGACAAAGAACGCACGAATTCGAAGGCCTGGCAGAATGCCAGGAGCGTCGGAGAGCACCCGAGAAGAGAAGACTTTGAAGCCGAGGGCAGCCGCCAGGTCTGCGCTGGGTCGGATCGCGAAATCGGCTCGGATCGAGAGCGGATCGCATCGCCAGCGAACCGCCCCGAATTGGCTCGGCATCGAGTCGCCGGGTCCTGCTTCTGGCTGGCCCTGGCCGATGGAGCCGGATCGCACCGAGTAGGAATTGCGGCCCTAGCAGGCGAATCGATGAATCGAATCGAATCGGATTGTAAGCGGCCCTGGCCAGGGGAGCCCACAATCGAATCGGTAAGCCGAATCGGCGATCGAAATGAAGCGGATCGGTGGGCATCGGCAGCCACGTCGGGAGGGGTCGCATCGGCTGAGATCGGCAGAACAGGAAGGCAGCACCGACAAATCTGCATCAAGGGCTCCCAATTGCGCGCTTCGCGCTGCGCGAAGCGCGAAGTGCGAATAACTTCGCGCTCTCGCGCCGCCTCCCAGGGGAGGAGGAGGATGAGAAGCAATCGGAGCCGAACCGCGAAGCGCGAATAACCTGGCGCGCTCGAGGGCGCCCTTGCTGCATCCGAATCTGAGTCCGAAACCGGATCGAATCGGAACCGGAATCCATCGAGGTCGAGTGGAGTCGAATCGGAGGCATCGACACGAGCCCTGCCTGGCCGTCCACGGCTGCGCGCCCCGACCGGGGCTCCGAGGAGCAGCTCGTCGTGTCCAGCCCTTGAAGGGGCCCTAGGACACACACGTAAATACACACAAGTAAAAGGAGATGCCCCATATTTTCCCATCTTTTCTTGGCTTTTGTCTCCCCCATATTTCCCATATTCTCCCACATTTTCTGGGGAGTCAGCGATTAGTTCTGTCTGTGTGTTTTCCCATATTTTCCAGTATTTTCCCATCATCTTCTGGGGAGTCGACGATTCGTTGTGTCTGTGCGTGTTGCTCTTTCCTCGAGCCCTGGCCGGCTGTGCGAGGAGCCGGCAGGCCCAGCCGAGCAAACGCTCGGCTGCTGGGGAGGCCCTCGGCCCGCGGCCCCAGGGAGGTCTCCGGCCCCCTCCCGCAGGCGGGGGCATGGCCTCCGACTAGGCGGGTCTCGGGCGACAGCCGAACCCCCCAAAAAGTATTCCAAAGCAACAGAAACATCCCAGAAACAATTTCGAGCACCCGGAAGATTGTCGAAAGAGTGTCGAAAGAGTGTCGGAACAGTGTCGGGCGAGTGTCTCCCAGGGCTCGAAATTCTTTCTGGTGATCATGGCTAAAGCAGGTTGGAACATCATAATCCTACAGGCGGCTTTGGGGCGACAGCTAAATAAAATCAGATATTCCAAAGCAACAGAAACGTAGTCCCCAGACCACTTTTGGGGCTGCTTCTGAAGATGCCTCCTGTGGAGGGGCACGCCCGACTTCCTTCCAGCAACCCAGCGACCCCTCTCTCGGCACTTGAGCAGGGACCGACCGTCCCGGCATTCCTATATGCCTATCACGACATGTTGCTAGAACCCAACAATGTTTTAAGAACAGTTGCAAATGATCAGGAAATGCCCCAGAACCTAGCCAAAAAGAGTCGACGACTCGTCCCCAGGCCACGTTTTTGACTACCTTTGAATGTTCCTCCTGTAGAGGTTACCCTTCCCGGAAATCGTTTCTCATCCTGGATCTATGTCTGATGACCCAGGGCTCGACAATCTGGCCCCAGAGGCCGACATCAGGGCAGAGCGACGGGTTTGAAAAGCACATCTCCTCGAAACTTCAGGGGGGCCAAACACGCCGCAAGACTTAGGCTTAAGTCGGGCATGTCCCCCTACAGGCGGATTTTGGGCGACAGAGAAAAATAGTCGAACACAAATGCAACAATAATTAAAACATCATCAAATCATCGCCCCCATATTATTGTTTGACTGTTTTTGAGTATTCCTCCTGTAAGGGAACAGGCCCGACTTAAGCTTGGGGCGAGAGTGATGTCATGATACTCGGCGGTGGACAAACCTCTTTTTAATAAACCTCCCCTTAGTGAAAAGCGCCTGGGACCGAAACCGACGGACCTGGACCCGCAAAAATGACGGCCGCGACGCCCTCTCGCGAACCGAAAACGGCCAATTCCTTAATCGACGTGTCAGGGTAGGAGGTCTGTCCAACCCCGAGATACGAATGGCTCAAGATACGTTCCAGGAACTCTGGAGTAGCTGGCGGCCCGGGCCTCTGCAGCCCATGTGGAACCTCAGGACATATCCTGGCACTCTTGGAGCATCTCACTACCATGACCCCCCGGGGTCGAAGTACAGCAGGGGCCCGACCACAGGAATCCCTCCACAAGAAACCAGGACGCCCGTCGATTTTTGGTGTGGGAGCGTCGTGCTTTCCATCGCAAAACCATGGAAGCCCAAGAAACCCAGTGCATCCCTGGAGGCCAGCAGGGTGTTTTTTGGCATGGTCCCCCACTGTAGATGGGGTCGACGGACCGCGCCGCATCACCGATGCGGCTCGATGTGGCGCCCGGACTTCTCCACGCCGACGTCGCCGCAGCACGAACGACGTCGGTGCGATCCGCCGACCTCATCTGCTCGGACTCCAAAAAACCCAACCCGAACCTCTCTGGACGCCCGAAATTGGCACGGAACAAAAACGGCACCGTGCCCACCAACGCATGCTGTCCCCAAACCGACAGCGGCCGCTGTTGGGCAGGCGGCCCCCCGTGTCTCGAATGGACCACGCACGCGCTGGCGAGGACAGCGAGCCCGGTTCAGAAGGAGCAGGAACTGGTGGCGGCGCGCAGAGAGGGGGTATGAGGGGAGGGGGAAGGCTTCTCAGAACGAGCGAGGCTGCTTCTTGGAAGGCGCCAGCCTCACATTTGTAGAGAAGGCCCGCGCCTTCTGAGCAGCACGGGTGCTTTTAAGAAGCCTTCCCACCTCCCCCAACCCTCCTCCGCGCGTGGCAGGAACTGCAGCTGGTTGGGGGCAAACAAACCTACCTCGCTTTTGACCACCCTCGCTTCCAAGAGATACCAAGCGATGCCAAACTACGGCATGTACTGGTCAGGCCGCTTGACGAGGAGGCGTATGGTATGACTTGGTTTTGCCTGGAAGCGAAAGCGGGGTAGGTAATTCACGCTCTGAGCTGGGCACCGCACGGCAGGTTCGTGTCGTATCGACCTCGGCATTGGTTCCTGACACCGCGGGGATCGTTCAACCTTGAACGATCGGCCGTTCCCGAAACGTCCAAACCGTTCCACAACGAACGATTCTGGGCCGACCGCGGCGTTCGACGCTGAACGCCGCTGGCGGGGTCGCCGCGGGTCGACGCGACACGAACCCACCGTGCCCATGCCGGGCGCTGCAAGCGCCACTCGCCTTGTCGGGCCTGCCCCCCTACAGGGGATTTTGGACGAAAAATTAAAAATATTCACAAACAATGCCCAAAAGATTCCCCAAAATACTCAAAAGATAGTCCCCAGACTATTTTTTTTACTGTTTTTGAATATTCCTCCTGTAGAGGGACAGGCCCGACTTACCACTGGCCCGAGGTTGCCCCCAGGAGCCCCAGAGAAGCCAGGCCCAGAGAGCCCCCATGGGGGCTCCGAGACTCGGGGAGAAATCTGGGGGCACCTCTTCAGCATCAAGCCGGGCACGTCCTCCTACAATTATGTTGCTCACATCGTACTTAGGACCACATCCCAGAAATAATTTCGAGCACCCGTAAAAGTGTCGAAAGAGTGTCGAAACAGTGTCGGGCGAGTGTCTCCCAGGGCCCGACACGTGAAAACCCTCGAGTTTCGGTATTTTTCCTGATGCTCGAAATTCGTTCTGGTGATCATGGCTAAAGTAGGTTGGAGCATCATAATCCTAAAGGCGGCTTTGGGGCGACAGCTAAACAAACACACACATTCCAAAGCAATAGAAGCATCGTCCCCAGACCAATGCCTCCTGTGGATGGGCACGCCCGACTTCTTTCCAGCAACTCAACGACCCCTCTCTCCGCACTTGAGCAGGGACCGATCGTCCCGGCATTCCTATAGGCCCACCACGAAATGATCTCAGAAACCCGAAACTGTTCAAAGAACATCTCGTTGAAACCACAAAAGGTTCGTAGAACGATCTCTGGTAGGCCTATAGTTAAGTCGGGCCTGTCCCCCATACAGGAGGAATTTCGACGAAAAATTTAAAAGTACCCCAAAAATAATCCAAAAATAATGCAACAATTGCCTGGGAACTATTTTTGACATATTTTGTTGGCCTTTTTGGGGAACGTTTGGAGTATTTATGATTTTTCGTTGAAAATTCCCCTGTAGGGGGACAGGCCCGACGTAAGCCTATAGGCGAGCCAGGACGCTTCGCCACTGCTTACACGCATCCGCTCCGCTCGTGCCGAGCCTCGTGGAGGTCGCCGCCGGGGCGGCCTCGGCCGGCCGAGAGGCGCCGGCCCCGAGGGCGGCGCTGCGGACGCCCAGCGCGGGCATGGAAAACACGGGGCAGGATGCCCAGCAGCAGGTGCAGTGGAGGCCAATCTTAAGTCGGGCGTGTCCCCCTGCAGGGGGATGTTCGACGAAAGATCAGAAATACGCAACACGTTTTCCAAAATTGTCAAAAACTCATCGAAAAATAGTCCCCGGACTGTTTTTTTGATTATTCAGCCTGTAGAGGGACAGGCCCGACTTAAGGGTAGGATGCCCAGCAGCAGGTACAGCGGAGGCCAGTCCAACCAAACAGAATACTCCCGAGGGCGGCGCTGCGGACGCCCGGCGTGGGCACGAAAACCCCGGGGTGGGATGCCCAGCAGCAGGTGCAGCGGAGGCCAGTCCAACCAGACAGAACACTCCCGAGGGCGGCGCTTCGGACGCCTGGCGTGGGCACGAAAACCACGGGGTAGGATGCCCAGCAGCAGGTGCAGTGCAGGCTAGTCCACCAGAATTAGCACTTGCCATTATCGTAGATCTGGGGAAAACTGGGGTACATCAAGTCTGTGCAGTTGAGACGTGCAGTAAGGACGGAAGGTAAGGACGCAAGACCCTCGGAGGCCGAAGTTGGAATTTTGTGGGGCGGCGGGCGACCAGTGACAACGGCAGAGGACGGGCCGCAGAGGCAAGGACACAAGGGTACCCTAGGTGAAGGCGCGCGTCCTTACTAAGCGCGGTGACGCTAGTCGGTCTCCTACAGTGCAGGCCAGTCCACAAGAAACCTTGCACAAGAAACCCAGCCCTGAGACCTCAGGACGCCCATTGATTTTGGGCGTGGGAGCGTCGCGCTCTCCATCGCAAAAACATCGAGACCCAAGAAACCCAGGGCCCCCTGGAGGCAAACGGGGTGCTTCTTGGCATGGGTCTCCACTGTATAGTCGAAATCCGACAGCGGCCGCTGTCGGGCGGGCGGCCCTTTTGTATCAGATGGCCAAGGACCGCGGCGACGCCGACAACGGACCCTGTTCAGAATGAGCGAGAACTGCTGTTGGACATTGCGAACGTTGCGAGAAGTGCTCTGGACCTCTGCTTAGCGCGACTGTTTGCAACCGTGCGTCCTCTGGGGGAGACCCCACCTGCTCGAAACATTGAAATTAGCCTGGCGAAGGACCCAACCATATGCAGTTGTGAATGCCGCAATTGTGCTGGGTGGTGGCGGACGCATGCGGGCGGTGCCACTGGGACCTTCGGTGGAGCTCCCTATGGGGCCACGAAACGCTGTACTGGGTGGGCGAGACGCGGTCAGCAAGGGCTGTGCTGCGTGGTGGCGGACGCATGCGAGCGGTGCCACTGGGACCTTCGGTGGAGCTCCCTATGGGGCCACGAAACGCTGTACTGGGTGGGTGAAACGCAGGCAGGGAGCAAGGGCTGTGCAGGGTGGTGGCGGACGCATGCGGGCGGTGCCGCTGGGACCTTTGGTGGAGCTCCCTATAGGGCTACGAAGCGCTGTTCTGGGTGGGTGAAGCGCAGGGAACAAGGGCTGTGCTGGGTGGTGGCGGACGCAAGCGGGCAGTGCCACTGGGACCTTTGGTGGAGCCCCCTATGGGGCCACGAAACGTGCGAGGGGTGTGCCAGAATGGGGTGTGGAACCGCATGCCAGCGCAGCCACTGGGGCCTTCGGTGGAGCTCCCTATGGAGCCACGAAACGTGTGAGGGGTGTGCCGAAATGGGGGGTGGAACCGCATGCGAGCGCAGCCACTGCGGCGTTCGGTGGAGCTCCCTATGGGGCCACGAGACGTGTGAAGGGCGTGCCGAAAAAGGGGGTGGAACCGCATGCGAGCGCAACCACTGGGGCCTTCGGTGGAGCTCTCTATGGGGCCACGAACCGTGTGAGGGGTGTGCCGAAATGGGGGGGGAACCACATGCGAGCGCAGCCACTGGGGCGTTCGGTGGAGCTCCCCATGGAGCCACCCACGAAGCGTGTGAGGGGTGTGCCGAAATGGGGGGTGGAACCGCATGCGATCGCAGCCACTGGGGCCTTCGCTGGAGCTCCCCCTGGGGCCACGAAACGTGTGAAGGGTGTGCCGAAATGGCGGGTGGATTCGCATGCGAACGCAGCCACTGGGGCCTTCGCTGGAGCTCCCCCTGGGGCCACGAAACGTGTGAGGGGTGTGCCGAAATGGGGGGTGGAACTGCATGCGAACGCAGCCACTGGGGCCTTCGCTGGAGCTCCCCCTGGGGCCACGAAACGTATGAGGGGTGTGCCGAAATGGGGGGTGGAACGCATGCGAACGCAGCCACTGGGGCCTTCGGTGGAGCTCCCTATGGGGCCACGAAACGTGTAAGGGGTGTGCCGAAATGGGGGGTGGAACCGCATGCGAACGCAGCCACTGGGGCCTTCGGTGGAGCTCCCTATGGGGCCACGAAACGTGTGAGGGGTGTGCCGAAATGGGGGGTGGAACTGCATGCGAACGCAGCCACTGGGGCCTTCGCTGGAGCTCCCTATGGGGCCACGAAACGTGTGAGGGGTGTGCCGAAATGGCGGGTGGAACCGCATGCGAACGCTGGAGCTCCCTGGGGCCACGAAACGTGTGAGGGGTGTGCCGAAATGGGGGGTGGAACCGCATGCGAACGCAGCCACTGGGGCCTTCGCTGGAGCTCCCCCTGGGGCCACGAAACGTGTGAGGGGTGTGCCGAAATGGGGGGTGGAACCGCATGCGAACGCAGCCACTGGGGCCTTCGCTGGAGCTCCCCTATGGGGCCACGAAGCGTGTGAGGGGTGTGCCGAAATGGGGGGTGGAACCGCATGCGAACGCAGCCACTGGGGCCTTCGCTGGAGCTCCCTATGGGGCCACGAAACGTGTGAGCGGTGTGCCAGAATGGGTGTGGGAGGGGGAGGAGGGGGGAGGAGGGAGGGAGGAAGGAGGCGGGAACGCGGGGCACCGTCTCTTCAGAACGAGGTCCCAACACCACAGGATGGTTGGGAAAAACAGCCAGGACCTACTCCATGAGGGGTGAGGCAGGCGTGCGAGGGTAGGCGCCGATCGGCAAAACATCGAATAAGAAAACCATCACCTTCTACTCTTTGTTTCCGCACCCACAACCAAAAGAGGCACCGATACCGCCACTCCCCGGAATTCTCCCCGGGTGCGTTCTGACCAGCATGTGTGGGCGAATCCATCTGCAGCGACGAGGGCCTCCCATGAGGGCGATACAGGGGAGAACGGGCGACAAGTGGCGGTATGTTGAACAGGGACCGACCGTCCCGGCATTCCTATAGTCCAACCACGAAATATTCTTAGAACCCAACAATGTTCGAAGAGCAAGAACAATGTTCTTAGAACGTAAACCCGATGTGTTAAAACAAGACATTCCTGGCCAGAAATGTTCTAAGAACATTTCGTGCAGACCACAAAACGTTCTTAGAACATTCTTTGGTGGGGCCATAGGCGAGCCAGGACGCTTCGCCACTGCTTGAGTATGGTTACCTCTTCCGTCCCCGAGTCGGGCACTGCGCCCTTCGTTTCCGTACCCAGCTCGGCCGTGCCGAGCGGCGGAGCTGGCCTCCGCCTCCGCAGCCCTGGCCCGGCGCGCCTCCGCCCGCTCGGCCTCTCCGGGCGGGGAGGGCGCGGGCGGGCGCGCGGTCCCCAGCGCACCTCCCGGGCCAGGGCCCCCCGAGGGCAGTCACGGTCGAGCAGAAACCTTTCAATAAGACATGTTGCTGGCGCCGAGGCGGGGACAACATTCTCAATGAAGGATGTCACTGGCGCCTGCGCGGCAGCAACACTTTCACTCTGAGACGTGGCCCAAGCACGCGCGAAAACACCACGCTCAAAAAACGCTGGCGCCCAGGTGGTAACAACATTTTTAATCAGAAATGTGGCCCGCGCACAAGCCGGAACATCATTCCGAGACAAGCGTGTAGCCATAATGCAACTGTCACACTCATTCTGGGCAGGCCAGTTTCGGTGTCACCGAAGTCTGGGTCACTGTAAGTTAACAATGTTACGGTTATGTCGGGCATGTCCTCCTAGGTCCTACAGACGATGCGCAAAACAAAAACAGCAGAAAACTGACAAAACACATTGTTTCGATGCCTCAAGAAAACGTGTTACAATACTTTGAATGTGCCACCACAGGATTTCGGAAAAGCCATGATCCCTGCTGGAGAATTGTCTCGATTTCGCGATTTCCACCCTGCGTGTTTCGGCGCGCGAGAAATACACAACGCCCTGCGCGCCAGACTAAGAAAACGCCCTGCTTTTTCGACGCCGCGTAAATTATGGCGCATGTACTCCGATACCGATGCACATTCAACGCTTTCGCGTCAGCGCGAAGACGAAACGCCCGCGCTGTGCATTCAGCCGAATCCGCGCGATTCGTTGCCGCTGGGTTCACTCACCTCAAGCAGAAACGACAGACGCAACCTTTTTTTCCCTGGGGCCACGCGAAGGGAACCACCAACAAACAACAAATCCAAACGCGTAGACGATCCAACAGGGCGAGTTCATCCTTTCTTATCGATATGTCGATCGATCATATCTTCCGATCGGCCGGTCCTCCTCTTCAAGGTCCTCTCCCCCGACGCCCCCATTCGCCAAAATAAATCAATTAGCCTGGCGAAGGACCCAACCATATGCAGTTGTGAATGCCGCAATTGTGCTGGGTGGTGGCGGACGCATGCGGGCGGTGCCACTGGGACCTTCGGTGGAGCTCCCTATGGGGCCACGAAACGCTGTACTGGGTGGGTGAGACGCGGTCAGCAAGGGCTGTGCTGCGTGGTGGCGGACGCATGCGAGCGGTGCCACTGGGACCTTCGGTGGAGCTCCCTATGGGGCCACGAAACGCTGTACTGGGTGGGTGAAACGCAGGCAGGGAGCAAGGGCTGTGCAGGGTGGTGGCGGACGCATGCGGGCGGTGCCGCTGGGACCTTTGGTGGAGCTCCCTATAGGGCTACGAAGCGCTGTTCTGGGTGGGTGAAGCGCAGGGAACAAGGGCTGTGCTGGGTGGTGGCGGACGCAAGCGGGCAGTGCCACTGGGACCTTTGGTGGAGCCCCCTATGGGGCCACGAAACGTGCGCAGCCACTGGGGCCTTCGGTGGAGCTCCCTATGGAGCCACGAAGCGTGTGAGGGGTGTGCCAGAATGGGGGGTGGAACCGCATGCGAGCGCAGCCACTGCGGCGTTCGGTGGAGCCCCTATGGGGCCACGAGACGTGTGAAGGGCGTGCCGAAAAAGAAGGCGGAACCACATGCGAGCGCAGCCACGGGGCCTTCGGTGGAGCTCTCTATGGGGCCACGAAGCGTGTGAGGGGTGTGCCGAAATGGGGGGGGGAACCACATGCGAGCGCAGCCACTGGGGCGTTCGGTGGAGCTCCCCATGGAGCCACCCACGAAGCGTGTGAGGGGTGTGCCGAAATGGGGGGTGGAACCGCATGCGGGCGCAGCCACTGGGGCCTTCGGTGGAGCTCCCTATGGGGCCACGAAACGTGTGAGGGGTGTGCCAGAATGAGGGGTGGAACCGCATGCGGGCGCAGCCACTGGGGCCTTCGGTGGAGCTCCCTATGGGGCCACGAAACGTGTGAGGGGTGTGCCAGAATGGGGGGTGGAACCGCATGCGCAGCCACTGGGGAGCTCCCTATGGGGCCACGAAACGTGTGAGGGGTGTGCCAGAATGGGGGGTGGAACCGCATGCGGGCGCAGCCACTGGGGCCTTCGGTGGAGCTCCCTATGGGGCCACGAAACGTGTGAGGGGTGTGCCAGAATGGGGGGTGGAACCGCTGCGGGCGCAGCCACTGGGGCCTTCGGTGGAGCTCCCTATGGGGCCACGAAGCGTGTGAGGGGTGTGCCAGAATGGGGGGTGGAACCGCATGCGGGCGCAGCCACTGGGGCCTTCGGTGGAGCTCCCTATGGGGCCACGAAACGTGTGAGGGGTGTGCCAGAATGGGGGGGTGGAACCGCATGCGGGCGCAGCCACTGGGGCCTTCGGTGGAGCTCCCTATGGGGCCACGAAACGTGTGAGGGGTGTGCCAGAATGGGGTGGAACCGCATGCGGGCGCAGCCACTGGGGCCTTCGGTGGAGCTCCCTATGGGGCCACGAAACGTGTGAGGGGTGTGCCAGAATGGGGGGTGGAACCGCATGCGGGCGCAGCCACTGGGGCCTTCGGTGGAGCTCCCTATGGGGCCACGAAACGTGTGAGGGGTGTGCCAGAATGGGGGTGGAACCGCATGCGGGCGCAGCCACTGGGGCCTTCGGTGGAGCTCCCTATGGGGCCACGAAACGTGTGAGGGGTGTGCCAGAATGGGGGGTGGAACCGCATGCGGGCGCAGCCACTGGGGCCTTCGGTGGAGCTCCCTATGGGGCCACGAAACGTGTGAGGGGTGTGCCAGAATGGGGGGTGGAACCGCATGCGGGCGCAGCCACTGGGGCCTTCGGTGGAGCTCCCTATGGGGCCACGAAACGTGTGAGGGGTGTGCCAGAATGGGGGGTGGAACCGCATGCGAACGCAGCCACTGGGGCCTTCGGTGGAGCTCCCTATGGGGCCACGAAACGTGCGAGGGGTGTGCCGGAATGGGGGGCGGAACCGCATGCGAACGCAGCCACTGGGGCCTTCGGTGGAGCTCCCTATGGGGCCACGAAGCGCGTGAGGGGTGTGCCAGAATGAGTGTGGGAGGGGGAGGGGGGGGGATGAGGAGGAAGGATGCGGGAACGCGGGGCACCGTCTCTTCAAAACGAGGACCCAACACCACAGGATGGTTGGTAATAAAAACGCGGGCGGGTGCGCGGGACAACTGGATCCCAAATTAGCCTGGCGAAGGACCCAACCATATGCAGCTGGGAATACCGCAATAGTGAACATCTTCTTCGGCGCGGCGCCGCCATGCCAACGCAGCCACTGTGAGCTTCGGTGGAGCTCCCTATGGGGCCACGAAGCGCGTAAGGGGTGTGCCGAAATGGGTGCGGCGCCGCCATGCGAACGCAGCCACTGGGGCCTTCGGTGAAGCTCCCTATGGGGCCACGAAGCGTGTGAGGGGTGTGCCGGAATGGGTGCGGCGCCGCCATGCCAACGCAGCCACTGGGGCCTTCGGTGGAGCTCGCTATGGGGCCACGAAGCGTGAAAGGGGTGTGCCAAATTGGGTGCGGCGCCGCCATGCCAACGCAGCCATTGGGGCCTTCGGTGGAGTTCCCTATGGGGCCACGAAGCGTGTGAGGGGTGTGCCAGATTGGGTGCGGCGCCGCCATGCGAACGTAGCCACTGGTGCCATCGGTGGAGCTCCCTATGGGGCCACGAAACGTGTGAGGGTTGTGCCAAATTGGGTGCGGCGCCGCCATGCGAACGCAGCCACTGGGGCCTTCGCTGGAGCTCCCTATGGGGCCACGAAACGTGTGAGGGGTGTGCCGCATTGGGTGCGGCGCCGCCATGCGAACGCAGCCATTGGGGCCTTCGGTGGAGCTCCTTATGGGGCCACGAAACGTGCGAGGGGTGTGCGAAATTGGGCGCGGCGCCGCCATGCGAACGCAGCCGCTGGGGCCTTCGGTGGAGCTCCCTATGGGGCCACGAAGCGTGTGAGGGGTGTGCCAGAATGGGGGGTGGAACCGCATGCGAACGCCGCCACTGGGGCCTTCGGTGGAGCTCCCTATGGGGCCACGAGGCGTGTGAGGGGTGTGCCAGAATGGGGGGTGGAACCGCGTGCGAGCGCAGCCACTGGGGCGTTCGGTGGAGCTCCCTATGGGGCCACGAAGCGTGTGAGGGGTATGCCAGAATTGAGGGTGGAACCGCATGCGAACGCAGCCACTGGAGCCTTCGGTGGAGCTCCCTGTGGAGCCACGAAACGTGTGAGGGGTGTGCCGAAATGGTGGGCGGAACCGCCTGCGAGCGCAGCCACTGGGGCCTTCGGTGGAGCTCCCTATGGGGCCACGAAACGTGTGAGGGGTGTGCCAGAATGGGGGGTGGAACCGCATGCGGGCGCAGCCACTGGGGCCTTCGGTGGAGCTCCCTATGGGGCCACGAAACGTGTGAGGGGTGTGCCAGAATGTGGGGTGGAACCGCATTCGGGCGCAGCCACTGGGGCTTTCGGCGGAGCTCCCTATGGGGCCACGAACGTGTGAAGGGTGTGCCGAAATTGGGGGGTGGAACCGCGTGCGAACGCAGCCACTGGGGCCTTCGGCGGAGCTCCCTATGGAGCCACGAGGCGTGTGAGGGGTGTGCCGAAATGGAGGGTGGAACCGCATGCGAACGCAGCCACTGGGGCCTTCGGTGGAGCTCCCCATGGGGCCACGAAACGTGTGAGGGGTGTGCCAGAATGGGGGGTGGAACCGCATGCGAACGCAGCCACTGGGGCCTTCGGTGGAGCTCCCTATGGGGCCACGAAACGTGTGAGGGGTGTGCCAGAATGGGGGGTGGAACCGCATGCGAACGCAACCACTGGGGCCTTCGGTGGAGCTCCCTATGGGGCCACGAAGCGTGTGAAGGGTGTGCCAGAATGGGGGATGGAACCGCATGCGAACGCAACCACTGGGGCCTTCGGTGGAGCTCCCTATGGGGCCACGAAGCGTGTGAAGGGTGTGCCGAAATTGGTGGTGGAACCGCATGTGAACGCAGCCACTGGGGCCTCCGGTGGAGCTCCCTATGGAGCCACGAAACGTGTGAGGGGTGTGCCGAAATTGGGGGTGGAACCGCATGCGAGCGCAGCCACTGGGGCCTTCGGTGGAGCTCCCTATGGGGCCACGAAACGTGTGAGGGGTGTGCCAGAATGGGGAGTGGAACCGCATGCGAACGCAGCCACGGGGGCCTTCGGTGCAGCTCCTTATGGGGCCACGAAACATGTGAGGGGTGTGCCACAATGGGTGTGGGAGGGGGAGGAGGGGGGAGGAGGGAGGGAGGAAGGAGGCGGGAACGCGGGGCACCGTCCCTTCAAAACGAGGACCCAA
>CAUYUJ010001559.1:480312-495312 GCA_963575745.1 Prorocentrum cordatum | reverse complement strand
CACTACTACTACTACTACTACTACTACTACTACTACTACTGCTACTGCTACTAGTACTACTACATACTCTACGACTGCTACTACTACGACGACTCCGATTACGACTACGACTACGACGACTACTACTACTACTACTACTACTACGACTACTAAGACTACGACTATTGCTACTAATACTGCTACTACTACTACTACTACTACTACTACTACCTCCTACCAATACGGCTACTACTACTACGACTGCGACTACTACTCCTACTACTCCTACTACTACTACTACTACTACTACTACTTCTTCTACGACGCCTACTACTACTACTACTACTACTACTACTACTACCGCTACTTTTACTTTTACTTTTACTTTTACTTTTACTTTTACTACTACTACTACTACTACTACTACTACTACTACTACTACTACTGCTACTACTGCTACTACTGTTTCGACTGCGACTGTCACTGCGGCTGCCGCCGTTACGGCCATTGCCATTACTTGCGCTACAACTGCCAAATTGCCTTCAGCACGTATCAGGATGGGTGTTTGTGGCCCATCTATATGGACGAGAATGCAACCAACGCTTTAAAAGTTGCCCAACGGCTTACAGGTAACAAAGGACATGTTTAATCTTACCCAAGCAAGCTTTTAAGAAGCCAGCGCGGACCACAGCAACATCCATCCTGCCGCGCCCCGGACCACGCAAACACGCACTAGGCCATACAAACACGCGGTCACCCCCTCAACCGCCCCACCCACGCACACCCGCACCCCTGCACCCCCGCACCCCCGCACCTCCGAACCCCCGCACTCCCACACACCAGCACACCCGCACACACGCACACCCACCCCACCACCCCCGCAACCCCCGCACCTCCGCACCCCCGCACCCCCGCGCACCCGCACACCCGCACACCCGCACACACGCACACCCACACACCTGCACGCCCGAAAACGCGCACACCCTCACACCCGCACACCCCCGCACCCTCGCACCACCGCACACCCGCACACCCGCACACCCGCACGCCCGCACACCCTCACACCCGCACATCCGCACATCCCCACCCTCACCTCGACCCACACACCTGCACACCCGCACACCCGTACACCCGCACAGGGGCACACCCGCACAGGGGCACACCCGCACACCCGCACATCCGCGCACACACACACACACATACACACACACACACACACACACACACACACGCACGACATGTGCCCTGCACGCAGTCCATGCAAGTATTCTCGCTCACTACAGGGTTTCCCCTTGAAAGACAAGCTGGACCATGGGCGTGTCTGCGGACGGGAGCCTTGCTTTCAGACGAAACCGCCCTGCACCACCCACCACTCGCTAGAGATGTAAATATACCGATCAATGCGTGGGAGCACGCCGCAACACGCTATGTGGAAAGCAAGCGCGCCCCCGCGCGACCTCAGGCGGGCAGCCTGCGCGCCAGTCTCCAAGCAGTCGACCCAGCTTCCTCTCGTCTTCCCATGTGGCACGCAGGGGGATGCACCTGGAGGCCGCCCAGATGGGGTCCGACCAGGTGGGCTCGAAGAATCGCGCCGCATCGTCGACGCATCGCCGACGCATCGGTGACGTCGGCCATGCAGCGGCGACGCTGGCGTTGAGAACGTCGGGCTCCACACCGAGCTTGTCTGCTCCAGCCGCATCTGGGCGGCCAGGAGCACAGGAGACGAAGGGAAGCAGGAATAGAAGAATAATAACAAGACACATAACAATAATGATAATAATAAACGTAATAATCACAAAGTGCATAAACAACAACTGTTGGCGCTCCGCGCGGATTTCGCGGATCTGCGCTGGACCCCCCTCCCTGGCGCGCGGAGCGCGCGGGGGGCGGCGCCGGAGGCGCCGCCAGAGGGCGTTCCAGCGCGGATCCAAGAAATCCGCGCGGAGCGCCAAAGGTTTATGTTTGCGCCAAGGTGGCAGGGCAAAGGGGGCCCAGCGGGGATCCAAGGAATCCGCGCGGAGCGCGAAAAAGCTTCTGCTTATGGCGCTTTCCCCTTCCTCTACGGAGGCAGAGGGCAGCGGCCAGAGGGCGGCGGCGTGCTCCTTGGCCTGGCTCGCGAGCTCCTTCTGCGACGGCGGGAGGCGCAACGCCTCGCTCGAGGGCCAGGCCCCGCGGGCAGGCCGCCGGCAGGAACTCACGGACGCCGCAGAGTGGCACAGCGGGCGAGAGACGGCAGAGTGGCAGGTCGACTTGGCCTTCCAGCTCCTCCTCCTCCTCCCCCTCCTCCTCCTCCTCCTCCTCCTCCTCCTCCTCCTCCTCGCCCTTTCCCTCCTCCTCCTCCTGCTCCTCCTCCTTCTCCTTTCACACCATCCTCAGTAGAGGATCGGTAGAGTGGCAGAGAAGGACGAAGACGTCGTGCGCCCGGCGCCGCCGCGGGCAGCCGAGCAGGCCGTTCGGGGCGCGGGGGAAGGGCGCGGGGGCACGGAGCTCGTGCATCCGTGGCTGCCCAGACCTCCGAAGAGCTGTGCGCTCAACCCCACCCTTCCACCCCGCCCTTCCTCGGGGGCGGCCAAGAGGGGGGCGTCAAAAAGGGGGGTTGCAAATCGTGGCCCATGGCATGTGCGCGGACCAGCGGGGGCTGGGGAGCGTGTTGAAATAAGAAGAGGGGCCATGAAATCTGTGGTGATATCATGGGCCTGGCAATGATATCCCCCCCCCCACCTAGTCATCACCCCCCTCCTGGCCGCCCCCACCCCACCCCACCCCCCACCCCACTTCGGCCACTGGGGGCCACTCTCGGCCACCATCCCGCAAACAATCCGGGACGACACAACGCTCCGGGAAAGGGCTCGGGAGCCTGGGGAGGGGGGCCGCGGACTGAAAAACCACATCGTCGGGCGCCTGGGCACGCAGAGCCGAATGCGCTCCGCCCTTTGACGCGCCGCCATGCGCGTGGGCTGGAGCACGCGTAACGCAAGCGGCACTGCGACGGGGAGATCTCGCCCGAGCTGGCACGAAACGAGGACGACTGGAGCTGGACGAGGGCGGAGGGGAGGACGAGGAGAGGAGCGAAACAGCATTACTGCGGACGAGCGTCCCGGCCTCCTTGAAGGCAGGTGGGTGAAGCCATGGCATCTGTTTTACAGTATTGTGCTGATGACTGTGCAGGATGGGAGGACGAAGAGAGAAGGGTGAGGAAGATCAGGACGAGCATGGGAGAATATGACATCCGAGACAAGGACGCAAAGGGAAGGCAAGTTGTGTTGGGAATAGGAACGGCAACACGAGGAGCATGATGGGCGGGATGAGGACGACGAGGCCGAGAATCACAAGCAAGAGAGCAATTAACACCCCGACAACCACGTAATCAACACAATGATGGCACACACGCAATGCAATCGTGCCCTAACTTCCCCTAGGCCGGTCTGGTCGACACTTCGTTCGTCCGATCTTTCGTGATGGGTTCTCGCCTCGCGCTGCTTTCTGTGAGCTCCGGGACCCCGAGACAAGCGCCCTGAGGGCGTTCGACCTTGAATGCCTGCGCCGGTATCGCCGCCGCGTCGAGTCCGCGCGAGCCTGCCGTACAGTGGAGGCCGGTCCACCCACAAGAAGCCTTCCACAAGAGACCCAAACCTGAGACCTCAGAACGTCCAGGGATTTTTAGTGTTGGAACGTCGCGCAATCCAAGAACTCCAGGGCACCCTGGAGTCAAGCAGGGTGTTTCTTGGCATGGGTCTCCACTATGCCCGTCTGCTCCGTTCTGCTGCCGAACCCTGAGAGCTGAGGAGGAGAACTGCGGGCGGGGGAGGGGATGGGGTAGTAACTCACCCTGGTTACCGTTGCCTTCCCGTTGTCTTTCGTCACCACTTGCCAGATGGTCTGGTGAGCGGTTCGAGTACATGAAGCCAGGCGCGCGATCGTTCTCACCAGCAAGCCGTGTAATGTCCAGAGTCAGCGAATCGACGTCGTGAACGAAGCCTATGCGCATCGAGCACATCTACTGCCCCAGACTTGAGAATCATGCAAGGCCGTTTGGCAAGGTCGAGGTCGCAGGGACACAAGGAAATCGATGACGGGTTCAAGCCATGGGCATAAAGTATTGCAAAATTGCTCAGGGCAAGACGTATAAATAATTCGACCAGAGCCACATGAGGGGGATGGGACCAGACGACAACATCGCAGATGGCCACGGCAGAACGATTTCCCAACACACCCACCTGACACAAGTCTGAGTCATACCGTGGCTGGACAAGCGGAGGATGGCGACTGGTTCAGCCAGGGGGACAGGCAAAAACGACCACCTGCCACACCAAGGGCAAACACTTCGAGAAATCAAAAGATACCGATACCGCTACTCCCAGGACCTGTCCCAAGGTGCGTTCTGACGAGGATTTCGAGGCGAATCCAGCGGTGGCGACGAGGGCCGCCCAGGAGACCCAAAAAGGGAAAAAACAGGGAAGGGTAGTGGTATAGGTACCTTTTCCTCCTCTGAACACTAGGCCGCGGTTCAAACAACAAGATGTACAAACACACTGGGCTCCGTAGCTAAGCCGCCAACTGGGACGCAACCCTCGAGACGTGCCGCCAGAAGCAAAACCACACAGTGACAACAACAGCCATCGCCAACAACGACCGGAGCGCACGAGTCTGAGGGAGCCTTCCGCGTCCGCGACTCGAGGCTGTCCTCGCGGGCCCGCGCCAGGCTCGGATCGTGGGTGATCGGCGGAGGCGGCAGGGGCGAAAAAGCGGCATCGGATGGCAGTCATCTCCCTCCTCCTCGTTCTCCCTCGTTCTCCCTCCTCCCTCCAATCCTGCGCCTTCTCCCTCCTCCTGCTCTGGCTTCCTCCCTCTTCCTCTCCCTCCACCGCCACCTCCTCCTCCTCCTCCTTCGGCCCCCCTGACCTTTTTTGTCGGGGTGTGGAGTGGTGGGTGCGGGGGGGGAGGTTCGGGCCTCGCGAGGCCTACTGGAGACACCCGGAGGCCCGCAACGACCGCCTCGGCGAGGCACCGCGACGAAACGACCACAGCGGCAGTCCCTCCCGGGAGCGGTCGCCGCCGCTCGATCCCGTGCCGCTCTCCTCGCCCCCGGCTCCCCGCTCCCTCTCCCTGCCCGCCCTCCCTGCCACCCTCCGTCGATGCCCCCCACGATGATGGGCGTGTTTTCCACCACCACCACCACCATAAGTTGGAGGGGGGAAGGAGGAGGAGAAGGAGGGCGAAGAGGAGGAGGAGGAGGAGGAGGAGGAGGAGGAGGAGGAGGAGGAGGAACCCCGCCCCCTCCATCTTATGGTGGTGGTGGTTGAAAACAAGCCAATCACACGACCCACCTCCTGAATGGGGCAGGGATGCAGCCTTTCTTCCGCTCGAGAGGGGCAGAGCTCCACAGAGTTGCCCTATAGAGATCCACTGCACGACAGCGTAGAGTGCACAAATGGCTCTCGGGAATCTCACTCGCCTGCACCAGCGTGACATCTCGACGGTGGCGTGTTCCGGCGCGATTGCTTCGGCAAGGATGCAGTCAACCCCTACGATAGGGACGCACGAGAAGGATGCAAGAGCCTTGGAAGGTCGTTCCAAAACCTTTTTCGAGCGGGGCGCGGCCAGCGAAAATGGCCAAGGATGGACCGAGGAAGCAAGGATGCAAGGGTACCGTTGGGAAGGCTGCGCATCCTTACTGTGCGGGTTGACTGCAGAGGGGGACTGGCTCAGGTAGGCGAACATCGGCCTGGAGTCCGTCATGCATCGCCGGCAAGTGAGGTCGGCGATAGGCCCCCGACAGCACTTCCGCACGTCCCCCATCGGCGGGGTGGACTATCGGGCCCCTATCGGCGATCCATGGGCGATCGGTGGCCGACGCATCCCCCCCTTGGGCTTACCACCCTTTCCAACGTTTCCCCTGACTCTTGCGGGGGGGGGCCCAGTTTTCTCTCACCCGCCCAGAATGGCCCCGCCGATGCTAGAGGAACAAATCTTAGCTCCGCGCGGATTTCTTGGATCAGCGCTGGACCCCCCTGGCGGCGCCTCCGGCGCCGCCACTGGCGCGCTCTGCGCTCCCGGGAGGCGCCGCCAGGAGGGTCAAAGGCAGATCCCATAAATTCACGCGGACCGTCAGCAACTTATGTTCATGCCATGCTTCGTTTTTGAATTTCTCTCACCCGCCGAGGGTGGCCCCGCCGCTACAGAAGCGGGAGGGCGGGGCCCGATGCGTACGAGCGGGCGGGCATGTTCGGTGGCAACTCGTGGGAGCCTCCCATAGCATCTTGCTGGCTCTCGCGAATCGGCGCTAACCGACGCTTGCCGACGCCAGTGGATGTTAAATCGAGGCTCATCGGCGCTGGATTGGCGCTTTTTCCGACCATCCTTTGGTGTTGGGTCCTCGTTTTGAAGACACAGCGCCCAGCGTTCCTCCTCATCCTCCTCCTCCTCCTCCTCCTGCTGCCTACACCCCCCTCCTCTCATCATCATCACCATCATCACCATCATCATCAACATCATCAACATCATCAACATCATCAACATCATTATCATCAGCATCATTATCGTGATCGTGATCGCCATCGTCAGTTTCATCATCATCATCAGCAGCATCGTCAACCATAGTCATCATCATCATCACCACCATCATAGCATTATCATAATCGTTATTACCAGCATCATCATCATCAGCAGCACCACCAACATCATCATCATAGTCATCCCATTATCATCATCACATCATCATCATCAGCGTCAGCAGTTTCATCATCACCATCACCAACACCATCAGCGGCATCAGCATCAGCACCAGCATCAACATTATCACCATCACCATCACCATCATCAACATCAGCATCAACATCATTATCATCACAATCATCATCATCATCATCATCACCATCATCATCATCATCATCATCATCATCATCATCATCATCATCATCATCATCATCATCATCATCATCATCATCATCATCATCATCATTGTCATCATCAACAACATCATCATCAAACTTGTCACCATCATCGTAATCACCATCGTCACCATTACGGCCGTCATCATCACCATCATCGTCATCATACACCGCCCATTCCTGCACGCCCTCAAACGGTTGGTGGCCCCATGGGGGCTCCATCGAGGGCCCAAGCAACAGGGTTCGCATGCGGCTCCCCGCCCAACCCAGGTCTATTTCGGCACACCCCTCACACGGTTCGTGGCCCCATAGGGAGCTCCACCGAAGGCCCTGGCAGCAGGGTTCGCATGCGATTCCTCGCCCACCGAATCTGCGGTTCCCCGCCCAGTACAGCGTTTCGTGGCTCCAGAGGGAGCTCCACGGAAGACGATTCTCACAACTGCGGTACTCACAACTGCATATGGTTTGATTCTTCGCCAGGCTAATTCATAGATTACCCGACGCTAGCGCATGCTCATGCACTCAAGAGACGGAATCACGTGCGGCATGTGAGAAATGGTGCTTGCCGTTCAGCTGTCTGATCGAGGGCGCAGCCGCGAGGCATCGTCGCCGCGCGCGACGCCGAGCACTCTGTCTGTGAGAGGTGTGATTCGTGTCGGGGAAACGTAAGACTCGGGTACTGGGGACTCGGGTTGGCCTGAAGGGGCCTTCATAAAATGACGAGACCCAATCTGAAATCTGACGCGAGCTCCCGCTGCAAACATGCAACGAACACTGGAACGTCAAAATCCAGGACGGGCTTGTGAAAAAACGTCCGCACAGCTGAGTTGCGGCTTACGTTCCCGATCATAATAAAGAATGAATGCTGGAACACAGTCCCATGATGCTCCCGTCAATCTCTTCTGGAGCGCGTAGTGGAAGTTTCAATCTTCGTTCTGGTCGGCCACTTATTGAAAATAAGGCAGCCTAAACTCAGTCCCTCCAACAATTGAATCCCTCCAAGACTGAAAAACATCAATCTTCGTTCCCGTCCTTAATCGGTAGTGCAGTCTTCGTTCCCGTAAGACTTCGAGTCTTACGTTTCCCCGATCATATTTTGCACAGGCAGTCGCTTTTGTTGTCTGGCAATCCTCGTTCCCGTCAAAATATGACTGGGGCGTACGGCCGACCAGACAGGAGGAGGAGGTGGAGGAGAAGGAGGGCGGAGGAGGAGGAGGAACAGGAGGGGGCGGAGGAAGAGGAGAAGGAGGAGGAGGAGGAACAGGAGGAGGAAAAGGAGGGGGAGGAGGAGAAGGAGCAGGTGGAGGAGGAGGAGGAGAAGGAGGAGGAGGAGGAGGAGCAGGAGGAGGGGAAGCGGAGGAGGAGGAGGACGAGCAGCAGGAGGGGAGGAGGAGGAGGAGGAGGAGGAGGAGGAGAGGAGGAGGAGGAGGAAGAGGAGGAGGGCGGAGGAGGAGGAGGAACAGGAGGGGGCGGAGGAGGAGGAGGAGGAGGAACAGGAGGAGGAGGAGGAGGAGGAGGAGAAGAAGGAGGAGGAGGAGGAGGATGGAGGAGGAGGAGGAGGAACAGGAGGAGGAGGAGGAGGAGGAGGAGGAGGAGGAGGGGGAGGAGTAACAGGAGGAGGAGGAGGAGGAGGGGGAGGAGGAGGAGTCGCCCACTGGACTTGCCCTGCCAGGCTCCCATGAGTTCTGCTGCCAAGAGCGTTGGGCACGCCTGCCGACACGCCCGCGGGCGGCCCGGAGCCTCGAGGAGGCCCCGCCAAGGTGCGGCCGGGCCCCATGGCGTGCCGCCCTGGCCAGGGCCGGCAGGAGGGGTGTCCCCCCCGGCGGCCGGGGGCCTGGGTTGGGTCGGGCGTGTCCTCCTAGAGGCGGACACCACAAAGAACATCGGGCAGTTCGGCGGGCATGTCCTCCTGGGTCGAGCATGTCAGGTTGGAGGAACATTGAAACATGATCAACAAATACTCAAACTTAGTCAAAAGAACACGAACAATCCTCACCAGACTATCATCCTAATATTCTTCAATATTCCTCCTGTAGAGGAACATGTCCGACTGAAGGCTTGGGTGAGCCTTCATGGAAGCCTCTGTGGACCTCCGCTGCCCTATCATATGCGTGACTTCGACTGGGTCTCGTCCAGATTTCGACCACCCCTCTCCACTCTGTCGTCCGCATTCCGTCCAAATGCCGACCCAATCCGACGAAATCTGGGCGACATCCCACGACCAAGGCGCAGGGAATTTTTGGGACCCCCTGAGGCCCCCACGAATGACCGCACACCAGGGCCAGGGCCGCGAAAAGGGTCACTCCTTGGCGTATCTAACGGGAAGCCGGCGCGCTGATGCGGCCGCGCAGCTCGTGGGGCGCCCCCTTCTGCAGCCCCTGGCCCCTCCCCGTGGCCGTGCCACGCTCTCCTGCGCGCTGGCGCCCTCCCCGACTCCGTGGGGCACTCGCGGGCGTGAGCGGGCGCTCCCGTACATGAACAATACATCCGAACCTTGCGGCACAAGATGCCCCCCCCGGGACCCCCAAAATTCATATTGAGGGTGCGACACTGGAGACGGCTCGGGGGGACGAAAGCATTCGACCCCCAAAAAATTACCCATCCTAAACTCAACATCGATTTCGGGGGCTGGGGGGTGATGGGCATCCCCCTCAAGTTTGTGAGCGTTCGAATACTTTATCCATATACTGTCCCCGTGCGCCAGAACTCTTTCCCAGTGCCCGCGTCTCTAGAGGCCTCCTAAATGGGGTCGGAGTAAATGGGGTCGGAGGATCTCGCCGCATCGCCGGTACATCGGCAACGCATCGCCGATCCATCGGCGATGCATCGGCCATTCACTGGCGACGTCGACGATGCGTCGGCGACGTCGGCGTGGAGAGACTCGGGCCCACATCGAGCCGCATTGTCGATGCATCGGCACTGAGGCGCGATCCTGCGACCCCATCTACTCGGACCCCATCTAGGAGGCATAGATTGTGAGGGTTCGAAAATGTTGTCCATGTACTGTCCCAGTGTGCCAGAACCCTCTCCCGTTGCGCGCGTCCCGCCCTCCTCAGGGGATGTTGCTAGATAGAAGTGCCCCTGGCCCAAGGTGCCCCCGGCTTTTCGCTCCCTCTTGGAGCCCCTGGGCCCTCTGGGCCTCGCGGGGGGTGCCCTGGAAACCGCCTGGGCTACCCCGAGAATCCTGGGGGCACCTTGGCCCAGGGGCACTTCTTGCAACACCCGACCTCTGGGGATGGAACGCTCGCGCCCAAATGGCAGGCCAGAGCAAAGGCACAGTCAACAAAAAAACTGTAGTAAGGAAGCGCTGTGAGGACGCAGGACCCTTGGATGATCCTTGGATGCACCAGTTGAAGCTTCTCTAGCGGCGCACTGCCGAACCAAATCTAAGGACGCAAGGGGGCCCTTGGGAAGGTCACCCGTCCTCACTGTGGGCGTTTTTGTTCACTGGAAGGCACTGGCGCCAGGCCCGTCCCGTGCCCAGGACCGGTGTCATCTTTAAGTACGCGCTCCTGGCTCTGCCATTTGTGCACCTACCCTCAGGTCGGGCATGTCCTCCTACAGGCGGATTTTGGACTGTAGTCAAACAATATTCGACAGACATGATCAAAATCATTGAAAACTCGTCCCCGTACTATTGTTTGACTACTTTTGAACATTCCCCCTGTAGAGGGACATGCCCGTCTTTAACCTACCACGACCCTGCATCCCCCCTCTCGGATTTCGGCGGCGAGCGAGGGGGGGAAATGAGAAGGGGCGGGCCTTCACAGAAGGCTCGGAAGTCCCCCGGCCTTTTGCTAAATGAATTCTCGAGGCCTTCCCCGAAGACACACGGAAAATTTCTCAGAAGGCCGGAGGGCTTCCGAGAAGCCCCGCCGCCTTCTGAGAAGGCCTTCTCCTTCTCCTTCTCCTTTCCCCACCTCGCTCGCCGTCGAAATTTGGACGCCTGGAATGGGTACGAACAAGATGGGTGCGATGCCTACCGACAACTGTTGTCCCAAACCGACAGTGGCCGCTGTTGTGCAGGCGGTCATTCTTTCTCACATTCACAACGACCGCGGCGACGCCCACAGCGAACCCTGATCAGAATGAACAAAAACTGCTGTTGGACTTTGTGCTCATTGTTTCCGTACCCATGCCGTTCATGCCGATTGAAATCAAACGCAATTTTTCCCGAGACGCGGCGACGCCCCAGGACTCGAATCTGCAATGTTCGCGCCGAGAGGGGCGACTGCAGGCGCGACCATCGGACCCCGTGGGCCGCGCTTCGCGCGTCGACCAACATGAAACAGACTTGCGTTTGATTCCGAAGGGGGATGTGAGCCCAGGATTGGCCAGGCGCGTGCTGCTCTCGCCGCCCGACCTTGAGAGCTGCGCCGTCAACTGGACCTCTCCCTTGGTGAGCCCTGGCCAGAATTCGAGCTGGCCGCATCAACGGGGAAGCCTCCCAGAGAACCAACACAGAAGAAAATCGATGCATGGTGGTCCCAGGGACCGAAGGGGTCCTCTAGGATGCCAAGATGGAGGAGAATCGAAAGGTATTGTACACATGCGCGCATATACGCGCGCATAGACGTAAGCCCATATCCGCCACCGTGCCTACGGCACGCCGAGGCGTGGAAGAATGCCAGTGGTTGCCTGTCAGGGCTTCTGCAGTCTTCTACGGGACCCCCCCACCCCACCCCAGGTCACGCTTCCCTGACTGCATCGCTCCTGCTCCAGGGGGGGGTCTCTGGGCGGCCATGGTGCCTTACTGGGCCCTCCAGAGCTGCAAGGATGGCTCGGGAAGCACACCCAGGCCGCCAAGAGGCCTCCAAGACAACCCAAGATCGCTCCAAGACGCCCAAGAAGCCGCCAAGACGCCTCGAGAGGCCTCCCAAGAGGGCCCCAAGAGGCACACATCGTGGATTGTCCATGTTATGTTGAGGAGTTTGGCGTTCTCGCCTTTTCTGTCTGCCGACGCTCCAAGACGGCCCACGCAGCCTCCAATACCACCCCAAGACGGCTCAATCGGCCTACCCAAGACGGCCCACGAAGCGCCCAAGACGCAGGACGGCCTAAGAGGACCCCAAGACGGCCCCCAAAAGGACCCAGAGAGGGAACACAAACAGAAAATCCGAACCGCCCGCCCCACGAGCCCCTCAGGAGCTCCCAAAAGGCACCCAAGAGGCCCCCAAGAGACCCCAAAAGAGGCCCCCAAACAGCCCCGACAAAAACCGTAAAAAAAACTGCCTCCAAGAGATTCCCGAGGGGCCTCCCACGAGATCCCAACGAACATCCAACAGGCTTCATACCACAACCCAGGTACGGCGGCGGGACTTGCCGTAGACAGCTGGACGCATACAGGTGGGTATAACGGATGTCTGCTGCCAGTGGAATGTACAATCAAAAGGGGCCGTTGGAAGGCCATACCGACACTTTGCGGGCGGGGCGCAGCCAGCAGAAGCGGCCAATGATGGGCCGAAAAGGAAACATGCAATAGTCACCTGGGCTCATCCTTACGGGTTGACTGTAGCCCCCCTCCTCTGGCGCTCTGCCGAGCGGAAGCGATGGCGGTGCGGTCCCCCAGGTGACAGCCCCCGACGAGGCTCTCGAGCTCTGATCTGTGGCGGGACAGGAGGGGATGTCCCGACTGATCTGGCCGACCTCCGCCTTCTCCGCCCTCGTCACTGCTCCTTCACCTCCTCCTCCTCCTCTTCCTCCTCCTCCTTTGTTGTCTTCTTCCTCCTCCTCCTCCTCGTCCTCCTCCTCGTCCTCGTCCTCCTGTCTCGCTGCTGCTGCTCCTCCTCCTCCTCCTCCTCCTCCTCCTCCTCCTGCTTCTCCTTCGCCCTCTTCCTTCTCTTGCGCCGCAAGTCTGTCGGTGCCACGACCTCCTCTGGCAGCAGGACAGAGGCGGGCATCGCCGAGAAAGCGGTGTAGCCTGTATTCCGCCTCATCTTCATCAGGGGCTCCTCACGTGATCCTCCTCCCCTCCACCTCCTCCTCCTCCAGGCGGGGCTGCCCCGATTGATCTGGCCGACCTCCTCCTCCTCCTCCTCCTCCTCCTCCTCCTCCTCCTCCTCCTTCATGTCCTTGTTCCTTCGCCTCCTTCATCTCCTCCTTCGTCACGTCGTCCTCCTCCTCCCCCATCCACCTCCTCCTTCCCCTTCCTGCGCCGCAAGTGACACTACCGACACTGACCTCCTCTTGCAAAAAGACGGTGGCGCTCGGAGCACGGTGTAGCCTCAAGCCTCCTCTCCTCCGCCTCCCCTTCCTCCTCACGTGCTCCTCCTCCACCCCCCTCTTCCAGCCGTGGCTGCCCCGACCGCTCGGGCCGACCTCCTCCTCGTCGTCCTCCTCCTCCTCCTCCTCCTCCGTCTTCTCGTCATCTTTTTTCCTCCTCCCGGAGTCCGTGCGGTTTGCACATACGTTTTCTTGGCTTGAGATACCTTGCGGCCGCTGGTGTTGGCAGCGCGGCGCCGACACCCCCCAAAAGAAGCCGGTGCAGGAAACTGGCATACAACGACGAAGCCTACGTGAGCACGGCGACGCCCACGGGTAGAAGATGAGCCAACACCCTTTCCATACATCGGTGCCCTCGTCGAATGATGTGCTGGACCCTCACCGTACGCGTGCGAAACTAATACACGCCACCATCGTTTTGCAACATAAGAGGGTCCCAAGAAGCCCCCCGCCCCCCCTCCCAGAGAGCCCCAAGAGGATCCCGACACATCCCAAAACAGCTCCAAGTGGCTCCGCGAGGACACCAAGAGAGACCAAAAACGGTTCCGAGCGACCTCCGACCCTCGGAAAAACATTGGCGACGAGCGACACATCCACGGTCGCGTGCAACCTCCTTGTCACCCTCCCCTTCCCCTTCCCCCTCCTCCTCCTCCTCCTCCTCCTCCTCCTCCTCCTCCTCCTCCTCCTCCTCCTCCTCGTCCTTTTCCTCCACCTCCTCCTCCTCTTCTTCCTGCTATGACTTGATGTTTGTGAAAAGCCCGTTCGGAAAAAACATTGGCAGCCACGTGGTGCAGGAGCCCCTCCCCGATGACATAACCGTGGCAGGTCAACATTTGTCGGAAAAGGACCCCAAGAATACCTCCCACAGAGCCACAACGGCACCATGTCGACCTGTTCAACCTACATTAGACGACTCATACAGCAAATGAGCCCGCCCTCCCCGCACCCTCGAAAAATGGCATCCACGGCGACTGTCGCACTGTTTCTACGCTGCCCTCATCAAGGCAACTCACCTGTCGATCGCATCTGGATGGGCTGGTGGTAATACTTGTTTGGTTAGCGGCTCCAAGGCGACGGCCAGGGAGCGGGAGCGACGTCCAAGGCGGCGGAACGGTGCGAATTTGCGAACACGGCCGCCAGCGTCGGCGGGCCAGCTCGCATAACTACAACAGAAGCAACTGCAGTAGGAAGCACCTGCAGTAGGACATGCAAAAACACATGCAATAAGCAAAATGCTCGATTATACGCTGCGGAAGAGTCGCCCTGTCGGCGCCAGTCCTCGCAGCCAGCCTAGCCGATTAGACAGGTAGCACCGGAGCGACACGCTGAAGCGAACCACTCAGCGCGAGGTACCACCGCCGCACGCGGGGTCGGCAAAGACAGGGCAGGGACCTACAGAGCTCTCACTCCACGACCCACACCGCTGCCCATGGTGGGGCCGGTGCGTCAGCCATCGTTCCGAAACCAGTCACGGGCGAACTGGTGGGGACGCTGGTGGGGAAGGCAGGCAGTACCGAAGCGACACGCTGAAGGCTGAACCTCTCATGGCGAGGTACCACCGCCGTACGCACACGCAGGCCCAAGCGCCAGTACTGCCGCCAAGCGGGTAACGGCCGAAGGACGCCGAGGTACGCTGCAGTCGCGGCCAGCACCTAGGCGCTGGGGTGTAGTCAGGGCTGAATCTGACCACAGAGAGAGCCGGGGGACGGCAAATACCAACAAAGCATTCACTCCGCGGGCCGCACCGCTGCCCAGGGGGGGGGCCGGTGTGCCGTCATCGTATCCGAAACCAGTGCCTGGTCGGGGCCGCGACGATGAGAGAGGACACGCTGGCCCAAGGGCCGGTAGACTGCAACCGCAAGTACTGGCCACGACGGGGGGTGCAGCCTTCAGCCGCAGTGCTCACATG
>CAUYUJ010001559.1:445312-475312 GCA_963575745.1 Prorocentrum cordatum | reverse complement strand
CCGCGACCGCCGATGACAAAGCTTGGGTCTCGCCTGCCGATAAGACGAAGCCGGGATCGGGGCAAAGTTTGACCGGGATAAAAATCATGCTCGGTTTTTCAAATCACTGGGGGCGCCACCGAACGGGCCTGCCACGCCTTGGGCACCATCGGCTTCGCCAAGGAAGGAATGCGCCCCGGCGCGGATGAGGCCACGGCGCGTATTTGGCCACGCGCGCGCCCGAGGGAATTCAGCGCCAAGCGCCTTTCACTCCAGAAGACCCGACGCCAACAAAACAAACTTGAGGCCCCAAGGGGGCCCCAAAGAGGCGGACCGCCAAAACAATCACGCAACCAACGCAACGAAAAACACGTGTAAATGTCAAAAAACGCAGCACTCAGTGACCTCTACCGCCACGCAACACCGCGAGAATGCCCAAGAAGGCATTGGAAAAGGAGCCCGCGCGCGGCCTGGCGACTTCCCCGCGCCGCCCCAAGGTTCCCGAAGCGCGCCGAAATAACCGTAGAGAAAACCCTGGAAAGTCTTTGGAAGGCCCCCGCACTATGCAATATCCGCCACCGAATAATCTCGCGGACACCTAGCGCGCACGCGCGGGCGTCCACATGGATGCCCAACTCCGGTTTCGGAGACAATCGCGCGCAACCGCCCGGGGGCTTCGGCAACCTCGCGATTGGCCCAGGGGCCCGCGGGCCCCAGGGAATCGAGGACCGAGTTCGCGACTCCGGAAGCATCGGGCGCGGCGCCAGCCAGTCGCTCGTCTCTGGCTGACAGTGGGACGCCTGGAGATCCGGTAAAACCTGAGGAACCGCTTTTCAGAGATTCACAGAACCAGAAAACGGGGCGCGCCAAATTCTCGCGTCCGAACTTCTCTGAGAATCTCTGAAAATCTCTGAACTAGACACCCCGCGTGAAACATTCCCATAAACCCAAAACCTCGGAGCTGGCCGAAACTCTCTGAGAGTTTTTCGGCCCGCGAAATTTGGCGCGCCCGGATTTCCCGTTCCGAGATTCTCTGAAATCGGCCTGCGGCGGCGCCCAGCAGGTCTTCACGCGCCGAGGGTGGGGGCCGTGGACATCGCAGGCCGCGATGGTCCCGACCACGAGGTCCTTCCTCCTGCCCCTCGACGAGTCCACGCCCATGGACACGCTCTCTGCGCTGAGCGTGGACCGCGCCATCCGCCGGTACTTCTGCGCGACGACAGCCAACTGGCCGCCGACGGACAAGGCGATTCTTTTCCGAGCTGCGCGTGCCACCGAAAACGTACAAGAGCCCCGGGCTCGGGGAGAAACACTTTCAAAGCATTTTCAGGCCGCCAGCGTCGTGGCTGCCGACCCGCCGCGCGCCGACCGCGAGACTAGCTGGGCCCACTACGTCCACGGCGGCGGGCGGGCGCCCAAGAGAGCTGTCGCGACGGTGCGCGCGGCGGGGCGCCCGCCCCACTGCAACCGCACATGCGGCCTCCATGGCGCCACAGGCGTAATATGTGTGACGCACCCTCGGGCCCCCCATCAACGCATCGGCCAGCGCCCAAGCCCCTGAAACGCAAACCTACTGCGCCCCCCGTGCAAGCCGCGCACCCGCTCCCAATGCTCGTGTACACCAGCTTTTCTGCCCGCCCTCAACAGTTTAATTGAGCGCCCACGCGTTACTTGGGCTCCTCAAGCCCTCGAAAAGTCCTTGGGGAACTTCTGCGAATGCGCGCGCTGCGCTCCACAATTCGGCGTTCTATTTGTCTTTGGAACTCCCCCAGAATCTCTGGTTCCGATTTGTCCCGATCTTCCGCTCAACTGAGCCAACGTGGACGGGGCCTTACGCCGCAGCATACTCGACCGCCACCCTAGGATGGAGGCCCGGACGGACTGGTTGGACACGATAGCCTTGTCGGTCCCCAGCACCATCCATGCTCCCTGCGTCGGGTCCTCTGGAAGATCCCGGTCGTCGGCCAGGCTGGCCGTAGCTCCTACGCCCCCGCATCGGAGAACAACGCGAACGAGAAGCGATCCGGGTCTAATCTCCACACCGTGAGCCCCCTGGACGCTGTGGCCCGCAGATGTCGGACCAGCTTGTTGGCGCACTGGACATCGTAGATGGTTGGCGCCTTCAGGCGGCTCGCCAGTATGCTGGCGATGCCGGCCGCTTCTGGTCTGGTCTCGCGGCCAATCCAGTTGAACTTATAGACGAGGGAGCGCAGCGCCTTAAATTCACTATGTTCCAGGGGAGCATCCTTCTGACCCATGCGGCCCTTGGCCACCGACAGTGCCTTCACCTCTTCAAGAATGTATTTCTCCTGGTCGATCAGTATCTTATGAGGTGCAAACGTGAGTCGGCGACCTGCAAAGTCCACGGGACCGGCCTGGCAGTCCCGGTACTTGCCAAACTTGAACCTGGCCTCGAGAGTCGATCGTAACCATGCCCGGGGATCCTGGGAGGAGCTCGCTATCATAAAATCGTCGACCTCGAGTAACATCATGTTAAGCACCTCCCCCTTACCCCCGTACCGTATCCACCAGCATGGCTCCAGAAGGCTCCGGACGAAGCCGTGCTCCTGGAGATAGTTCACCACCGTCCTACGCCAGGCCATGGGAGCATCGTCCAGCCCGTACACGTTCACTAGAAGCCGGATCAGGGAGCCTGGTTCCACGTCCACGCCGTCACACGGTTCGACGTAGATCTCGCCCTGGGTCCTCCTCATCGGATCGGACTGACAGAACGCGTTCTTCACGTCTGCGATGTCTCTAACATGCCTAGGTTAATAGCTATCTGGAGAAACATCATTATCGAGGATGTCTGAGGCGTGGGCGCATACACGGCCAACGCGCCGGAGTCAGGGTCCCGGTGCCCGTGAACGCACCAGCGGGATTTCGCATCCGGATCGGCAAAAGTCCCCTCGACTGGCTTCCACCGCCTCACCATCCTGGATGAGATGATTCGGTCTGGGAGTTGCTCACGCACGATCCTGGCCTGGCTGGGAGGCACCACTTCGACGGCCCCAGTACCCATCATCGCGTCCCATTCCTTCTTGTCCGAAAGCTCAAACTTCACCCTCTCGGCGGGCGTCAGTCGCTTGAGACAGACCTCGCCCCCGCGACCCGTGGCAAAAACACCTCCGACTTGATCGGCTCTCGTCTCCTCTGGCTGCTCGCGGACGGCCCTGGAGCCCAGACCCCCAACCCCCGACGGGAAGATCCAGAAATCCTCGGAAACCCCCGACACGCCTGGCCTCACTGGCGAGCGAGACCTGGGGCGCCTGGTCGCCTCGAAATCACGCACCAGCTCGGACACCGATCGGGGGCGCTCGAAGCCGCGCTCGACAGCTCCTCGGCCTTCTCTCGGGTCCAGGCCAGGCGGGGCAGAGGAGTCGGAGGGAGGAGGGAGAGTGGGTCCAGGAAGGCCCGGGGGACCGCCTGGGACCACACCACCACCGGAGGGAGAGAGGGAGTCTCCGTCCTCCCCGACCCGCTGGGGCCCGTCCTCGGCGGCCTCTCCAAGGCGAGGCCGCTTGACCTCGGGTGGGCTCGAGGCCGCTCTCCGGGCAGCGTCGGAGGCCCGGATGCACCAGGGCACGTCCTCCGGCTGCGCAAGTCGGCGGACCCTCGCCGGAGGGAGCGAGACCTCAAGGCCGGGGGGAGGTGTGGGAGGAGAGGCAACCGAGGGCGCGGGAGAGGGAAGAGCCGAGAGAGGGGGAGAGGAAAGGGCAGGAGGAGGAGAAGAAGAGACCGCGGGAGAGGTAGTAGGAGGGGCCCCCGACCCCTCTCCGTCCTCCCGATCCCCAGAGGGATTGGAGGCTCCGGGCGAGGGAGGCGCCGTAGGCGGCTCCGTCCGAAGCTCCTCCGCCTCGGGAATTGATCGAAGACGGGAGGGAGCCCCCACATCCAGGGAGTCCGCCTGGGACCTTCCGCCGGCCCCGCCTGACGAGAGAGGCCCCGGACCGCCGGGGCCGGGGCCGTCTCGGCCGCGGCCTCTTCCGCCGGCCCCTGTCCGCCACCGGGGATCCTCGGACCGGGGTCCGTCTGAGGCTGGGCAGGCTCGTCCCAGGCCTCGTCGGGCGGGGGGCCCTCCCGAACAACGTCGACAGCAGTCACTCTGCGGGCCTGAGCGGCCTGCACCAGTTGCTGCCACTTCGGGTCATGGGCCAGCTGCAAACCGCACTCTTCCTCCGAGCTGGCGAGGCGCAGCTGCTCCACACTGCATTTCCAGAGCCTCGCTCTCACGGCGACCCACACGGTCCCGCCTTCGCTCAGAACAACGATCCCGGGGCCAGTCCACCCGTCCCGCCTACGGCCCAGCGCGTGGGCCCTGGACGAGGTCTTGGTGAAGTGCCTCCACACAAACACCCACTGGCCCGGAGTGGAGACCCTGGTCCCCGGGACCTTGGCGCGCGAGGCTCGGCTTATCTTCTCGCGAGCGGTCACCTCCATGGCCATGCGACGGGCTGCGGCCCTGACCTCCTGAGCTCGAGAGAACTCCGAGCCCGCAGCATCCTGCTCCGAGGCAGGTCTGAGGGCATCTTGCCAACCTGGAAGCCCCTTGTGATCGT
Organism: Prorocentrum cordatum; assembly: GCA_963575745.1. Lineage (NCBI taxonomy): Eukaryota > Dinophyceae > Prorocentrales > Prorocentraceae > Prorocentrum > Prorocentrum cordatum. The sequence continues at coordinate 470,774 of CAUYUJ010001559.1, read as the reverse complement.
CACTCAGGATGTCATGCGGGAGACGGGGGTTCTCGCCAAAGACAAGCTGGAGCGGGGAGAAACCCCCGCGATGCCAGTGCCTGTTCTTATGGGCGACCAGCTCATACACAAGGTCGTCGAGCTCCTGGAGGTCCCCTGGAAGAGACGAGCCGGCGTCTAACTCAGCCTTGATCCGGTCTTTCACCCAGCCCCCGTGACGCTCGACTCGACCATTCTGCCAGGGGGAGTCCGCGTCGCACACGTGCTGACAGATACCCCACTGCCCCATACCCCGCGCAAACCTAGAACCAAACTCGGAGCCGCCATCTGAGATGACGAAGTGGGGGGCGCCAAACGGGCGGACCCAGGACCTCAGAAATTCCGACCACACCGTAGTGGACTGGGCATTCGCAACTCTCACGACCACCTGAAGGTTGGACCCGTGGTCCACGATGTTCAGGAAGGGATGGGTAACCCCCAGAAAATCGATATAGAAAAGGTCCACTCCGACAATGTGATTAAAGCGAAACGTCCGCGGCATGGCGACCCTTCTGTGAACCCCCACGCGGGCCCGCTCGGCACACTCCGAGCACTGGAATTTCCTCCGCACCCATCGGAGCAGGTGGGACTTCGTCCCACCAGCCCGAAGGACACGGATGAACTTCCGGTTGTCGGGGTGGCCCATATTCACGTGGAGCTTATAGAGGAGTCGTTTCTCTTCTTCAGCCGGCTCAGGCTCCTCTTCTCTGTCAGTAGGCTTGGTCCCCTCGGCCTTCGGCCCCCGGGTCTCCTGCTCATCACCGCTGTCCCCATCCGACTCGCCCTCCCCGCCTTCCGCACCTTCCTCCGGAAAACTTCCCTCAACTAACTCGGCCCACGTGGGCCTTGAGTGCCGAGAGGCCCCGCTCCACTGCTCGGCCACGGCCCGAGCGACCAGCTGCACGAACCGAGGTGGATAGCACGCCGCCTTAGTGGTGACTGAGCCACCCTCCAGGACCGCGTGTCGGTGGTCTCCCAGACACAACTTCCCCTCGAGGAGGCGAAGGAGATGTGGATGGTTGGACATGATCCCCGTAGGTTTCTTGTTCAGCCCGCGGCCATCGACCTGCATACCGAAGCGGCACATGTCGATCCGGATCCTCTTGACCCCGGGACGCCCCAGAACCAACCGAACCACCTCAGAACCCCAAGACGACGCGTACTGGGAGCGTCACCGAGCTTACTAAGTACTTAGCTTAGTTCTACTGTGGTTAGTATCCACATACGCCAGTTACGACATGAGGTTAGCGGCTGGAGGTTCTAAGGTGATTAAAATCACGATTGTAAGTAGGTTACGTAACTATGCTAAGCGGTTAGGTTGATTGTGCTAACTTGTTTTTTTTAAGTTAGCTGCCGCAGACTTTCAATATCGTCGTATCGTTTTTGTAGTCGCAGCCGCGGGGCGGCGGCGGGGGCGAAAGCCCTGCGAAGGTCCCGAAGGGCTCTCAGGAGGTCCCAAACTGAGCGGGTCTGCTGAGAGGCGCAGCCTCGACGATATGGGAAAAAGCAAGGCGGCGGGGGGGGCGAAAGCCCTACGAGGGTCCCGAGGAGCTCTCAGGAGGTCCCAAAGTGAGCGGGTCTGCGGGGAGGCGCAGCCTCGACGATATAGGAAAACGCAAAGCAACGGGGGGGGGCGGAAGCCCTACGTGGGTCCCAAAGGGCTCTCAGAAGGTCCCAGAGCGAGTCCAGGGCCCCACATGGCTCCCATGGGCACCCCAGGAGGAGGAAGAGTCGGAGTAGGAAGGAGATGAGGAGAGATACAGAATGAGGAGCTCCCAAACACCCAATCGATTGTACATCAACTGGTCCCACATGCAATCAGGTCCGAAGCCTCCCGCCTGCGTGCTTGAACTTCGGGGGCAGCAACACACGAGCCAGCTGCCCTACAGGGGCATCCTTATGCACGCACGGCTCCTGCAAACGAAACAGAGGCACCAATGTGCCGTGACCCTGCACCTGGCACGTTGCAGATTCCCCACACGAACCCGCGAGTGGCCAGGGGGTCATGCAGCACCCCACCCACGCGTCGACTGTACAGAAAAACTGTACTTTGCCAATCCACACGAGCCCGTCATCCCCAAGCACTGTGCAAACATCACCGTTCGAAACAACTCGGCCGTGTGCGTACGCCGAGGTCGCCATGAGAACGTTGTACCCCATGGCGAAAGGGAAAGCCTTCAAAAACGACGCCTTCGCATGGTTGCTTGGAGACTTTAAATTAATTAAATCGGGCTTGGCAAGATTGTGGCGACCTAGATCGTAGAGGTGCTGGACGGTAGCCTCTTCTAAAACAGAACGGTCGAAAGCCGTCAAACTGTGCCGTGGAGTCATCACTCTCTTTAGCACGCGGTGCTTCCGCTCGTGCAGAAAAGTCGATATGATCATTCCGTGGAGCTGCAGCTGGCTCGGGATATGCAAATTGTAATGTTCTTTGGCCTTCCACAGCTTGAAACCGTAGGCTGCCTGGTGCAGCACACGGTGCGCGTGGATTGCCCGCGCAAGCTCATCGGCCTGAACGTCGCCGCTGTTTGCCATCTGCAGCAACTCCATCACGTGAGCAAGAGCAAGAAAGCTGGCCGACTCCTTGCCAAGGACCCCCTTCTTCATGACAACGCCGCGGACGTATTGGGCGAGCACTGGGCAGAGGGACAGATACTCAGACGCTGAGCCAGCGGGCGAGTGATCAGCGTGCTTGCGGAAAACTTGCCTGGCGTGAGCATATGCGTTTGGCCAGCGCCACAACTGCATGTACTGGTTGAGATACGCCCCCCCCCCCAGCCCATGATCCGCGAGCCTTTCCTCAAACTCCGAAACCTCCTTGACTAGGGTGCCATCCACGCAGTAGCAGTGCATCCAGTCGTAGCACCAGCAACTGGGGAGGTTGAAATCTACATCCTCGTCCTGGAGAAGCCCCGTCGGGATGTAGTTAAAGCCGAGCAGCGTTTCCATCTCCTGCACCTCAGCATTCGAGCCGTTGACCGACAACTCCCGCAATCTCCGCTGGATTGCCTTGACCCCTTCATCGGAGTGCAACTTGAAGGCTGCCACGTTGAGGCTCGTCGAGGGGATGAGAAAGCCAGTGGGGTCGGGCAGGTACGTGCTCTTGAACGCCGCAACGTTTTGGCACAACGCACATATCTTGAGCCCGCCCGACCCTTTGACGCCAGTCGAAAACTTATGGCCCCGCTCGTCTTGCACGAGCATGGCCATGCGCCCCGTCACGAGACGAGGGGCTGCCTCACCTGCGATCGACAAGGAGATGCCGTGTCGCAAATCGGGCCCAGTAGGCCCCCCGAAGAAGAACTTGACCGCGTACCGAAACAGCTCAGCCATTCCACCAGGGAGCTCTGCGACGGTGTCTGACCTTGGCGCGCACACGGTATTCCACGCCAACTCGCAACTCAAGATCGGAAACCCGAACTCCTTCAAGGTCCAGTAGACGGCTTGGACCTTCCTGGTGTTGTGTGGCTGCAGCGCCTGTCCTGGTGTGATCTCGTCCGTGTATAACACGATGGAGACGTGGTTGTTAGACGTGTCCAGCACCCTCACCAATGCGGCGCGATACTCTTCGCTGGACTTGCACGCCGCCTCTAAGAACGCAAAGGGGTGCTGGAAGAACAGCTGGACAGGCGGGTCACCGACCTTCTTGCTGGGAACACTCCGCCGTTGAACCAGCGATCCAAATGTCGTGCTCTGGAAAGCAATTGACTGCCTCGCCCGCCTCTGGCTGGAACTCGAAAACACAGTGGGGAGCATGCCGCCATCATCCCGAAGCTGCTTCAGAATGTGCTCTAACCCGCTGGCGCTCACGTGAGCGTCGCGGCCGAGGTGGGCAAGCTTAAGTTTCTTGGCCTCGGCCATGCTGCTTGAGCCTGAACGGCGAACACGGGCAGGACGACCCATGCCACCCCGTCGGCTACACGCGGCCCCATCGGGCCTTGCAGCACGGCACCGCGCGACACATGTCTTCGTAACGGGCGCGACGCGCGCACAACACGGCACCGCGCAGCACCAGCCTTGCAGCACGGCACCGTGCGACACTTGTATTCGTGACGAGCGCGAAAAGCGCGCAACACGGCACCACACATCACCATTGCTTGATAATAGTAACAGGAGGTGTTGCAGAAAACTCATAGGTTTAGCGAATGTTTCGCCGCATGTTTCGTTTGTGGTTCGTCTGCGTTTTTTGTTGTTTTTTACGTGCCTTCGCTGTTTGGTTTTGGGTGGTTATGTTGTGGCGTGCGTCGTTTAAGTTGGCGGCCTTTACATCGCGGGGGATATGATACATAGGCGGGGAGCCCGTACGATGATGAGGGGGAGGCTGGCGATGATGAGGGAGATATGCTAGGATGACGATGGTCGAGGTGTTGATGCTGACGGTGTCTTGCTATTCGCACTTGTGCAGGCTGGCGGTACATGAGCCAGCTGCGAGTTCTGTCTGTGCGCGCGTGCTACCACATGCTCGCGGGGGTGAGCCTCGTACCCTATGCACACCAAGCCCCGATGTGTGGCAGAGGAGGCTGCGACGTCGGCAGTGGCTATAGCCCACTGTCGGTCTGAGCAGAGGAAGCGGCAACGCAACGCCTTGCTTACAGCGAGGCCAAGATAGCGAACTGCACATCCTACTTGGAGCCCGCATTGTTAACCTTTATCCACACCGCAGTCGCTGCCGCGAAAGCCTCGCGGGCGACGAGAACAGCATCGTGATCGGAGAGGCCCGCCCTGATGGCGTTCCTCTTGGTTGCGTCGTATGCCTTGCTGGTGTAGGCCCCACGAGTTTTACCCACGGCGTCCTTGGGCCTCAGGTAGTCGGAGTAGCTAACCGTGCGCTTCCCCTTCTTGGAGCCGCCTCGCATCGGGCGCGAGGAGGGCGAGGAGGCAGAGGGGGAGTGGGCGGGGCGAGGACGAGGAGGGGAGCCCCCCGTCCGATCCACCTCCCCCTTCATCGTCCCTCAGCCCTCCTCCTCACTACCTTAATCCTCATCCTCCTCCCCCTCCTCGTCGCAGCCGCCTGCAGGGGAAGCGGCTGCTGGCTTGCGGAGCGTGGCGGCCTTGGCAGGGGAAGCGGCTGCTGGCTTGCGGAGCGGGGAGGCCTTGGCCTTCGCCTTCTTGGCCTTCCCCTTGTCCCCCTTGGCCTTGGCCGCATTGGTCGCCGCCGCGGCGTCCTTGTCCCTGCCCCTCTTGGCCTTCGCGGCCGCCCTCATGTTCTGCTCCAACTGCTCGAGCTCGTCCTCGGCATCCATCTGATCGTCGCCGTCGAGCAGGTCGGCGCAACCGACCGCCGCGCCGTCCACCACAGTAGCTGGCGGTGCCACCTGGCTAGCCAAGCGCTGGCCGCCTGGCTGGGCGTAGGGCGCGGCCGCGCCGTGCTGGTTGGAGAAGAGGTTGGGCGAAAGCTGAATGCCGAACTGCTGGGCGAACGGCTGCATCGCTGCGAACGCGTTGCTGCCGAGCGCCTGGCTGGCCAGCCCCGCCAAGAGCTGCAGGGGGCAGTGCTGCGCCTGCTGCTGCCGCCGCTGCTGCTGCTGCGGAGGCGGCGGGAGGGCCAGCTGCATGGCTGGCGGCTGGTCAGCCGAACTAGCTGCCGCCGCTCTCCTATCCTTGAGAGGCGCCCCTGTGATCTGGCTGGACGTCTTCCTGCGGCACATCTTGACACCACTCATGTCGACGTCTGCTGGCACGACAACTGGCGGATCAGCGGCGTCGGGGTACGCGAACCTGTACTTGGCAGGGGTGAGGTCCGACGGCATCATGAAGTCCTTCTGGTGGCCATGAGGGTACGTCTTGCTCTTGTCGATGCTCTTGACGGCATCCTGCACCATGTCGCAGAGGGCAGCCTTCTTGGACCCAGGCACCTGACTCAAGTCCGAATAGGTGCAGGCGACGATGATGGCCGCAGCTGCCTTCAGGGTGCGCTCAGCAGGGCACGTGATGCCCATGCGCCACATGCGTGCGCCCAAGGTCTGGGCTTTCGCTCCCTCCGACATCATAGCGTTCTTCATCACGCTCCAGTCGGACGCCGTGAGGAAGTGGGAGAGGTCGGAGCAGTGCTGCTGGCAGCGAGTGTGGCCAACCCTCTTGGCCAGCTCCTGGGCGGCGGCGTTGTCGTTGAGGGCCGTCGCCAGCATGAGCTTCTGGTCGGCCGACCACGGCCCACGGTTGATGTGCTCCGCCACTTGGGTGGCCACCGAAAGCGCAATCCCCGTGGACGAGCTGAAAGTCGCCAAAAGCGAGTTCGCTTGGGCCTGAAGCAAGACGGCCTCGGGCATGCCCGCTCCGACCTGGGTGTTTACGAAAGCCAGGCGCTGGGAGATGACCGAGCAGAGGCGCTCAGCCTCGAAGTCCATACTGCAGAGTGCGGTCGGGTTAACGGTCAGTCAGTGGGGAAGCCAAAACAACTTCTCTAAAACTGCTGCGGAGGTGAGCGGAGGCGAGTCGAGGTGAATGGACGGGGCGCGTGCGACCCGAAACCTACCAAAATATCCGGCCTGGGAGGCGGCCTGAGGGGCCCATCGGGCCCTTCCCCCGCCGTCCACGGGCCACCAGTGCCTGTGTCACCCATGCGAAACGCAGTCGAAACAAACGCATCCGCAGCAGTGCGCACAGTCTGATGCCTCCCCCGAGCTCTCGCGCGACCATCGCACGAGGCGATCTTCGATGGCCCCGAATGCGAGATCGGCCCCAAAATCGGAGTCTCATGGGCGGCCCCCCCCAGAAGCCTCATATGCACCAACGCAGCTGGCTGCACTGGTGCATATGCACCAACGCGGCTGGCTGCACTGGTGCATCCCCTGGGGGGGTCTGCACATGCACCAACGCAGCTGGCTGCACTGGTGCATATGCACCAATGCAGCCAGCTGCGTTGGTGCATATGGGGCTTCGTCGCAGTCTACCTGAGATGTCTGGTGATATGCAGCGTGCTGACCTCCTCCCCTTCCTCCTGCCACCCCACCCCTGACGATTCGCACAGGCTCGTTTGGCGTGAATTCCCTCGTCAGCTGTCCGAGCCGCGTCCCCGTCGCAGGCACGAGCGAGCGGCTTGCCCCAAGCCGTTCAAGACAGCACACGCGACTTGGGCAACGCATGCCGCCGAGGATGGCGCAGCGCTGCCTCTGCACGGGGCCCAGACTCAGGCGCCGCCGACGGCCGCTGCCTCGAACTGCCCGCCGTGGTGCTGCTCGTAGAAGGCCTCCAGCTCCCTCGTGATGCGGTCCACGTGCTCCTGCGCGTTCCCATCGGTTGGCACGTGGATGGACTTCTGCTTGTACTTCTTCGCCTTGGCATCGTAGTACTTCACCCTCAGCGCGTGCCTGCGCGGAAGCCACTGCACGTGCTCGGACGAAAGGGCTGGCCTCACCTCGCCGACTTCGGTCACGGCTGGCTCCTTCGCAAGAAGTTCGAGCACGCTGCACGACAGCTCGACAGCCAGCTTGTCCCGATGGTGAGCGGTCGTGAGCACGTTGATCGTCACTGTAGTGCCGTCGGCCATGGGCGTCGTCACCTCCACGATCGGCGCGATGTCGTCGATCAACTCCTTGCGGGCTCGCTTAGGCGCGGGCTCCTCCCCCTCAGCGTCGCCAAGAGGATCGTTCCCACGGCCGACCTGGGTCATCAAGGAGTCGACCTTGTCGTTCCGAGCCTTCACGATCGCATCGACCATCCTGAACGAGCGGCCACACAGCTTGTGAAACTTGCTGTCCCTCTTGTCGCAGAAGGCGAATGTCGTGTTCTCCACCGATATCGTCTTCGCGACCCAGCTGTTGTGCGGCGTTGGCGGGCTACCGTCAGACGACACGCACACGTAGCCAGCCTGGATGGACACTGGCATCGGCGGCCTGCGTCAGTGCGTGGAGGCGCTCGCCTCGGGAGAAGAGGTGGAGCTGGCGCTTGAGCCCAAATTGGCTACGGGATGGATGGATGGATGGATGGAAAGGCCCGTAGGGGAGTGCACAGCACTAAATAATTAAGCAAAGTTTGAAATCACAAAACTTCATTCTAAGACAACCTCCGACGATGGCTTTTACGGCCAAATACACAGCGTCAATATGTTTAAACATACTGACGCTCTGTGTCTGGAACTTTAGCTGCTCAAGCGGCCCTACATCTCGAGCTCCCAAAGAAAGCCCGTTAGCAAACATGTAGGACTCACTGGAGGGAACTAACAGACTTGGCCTGCTCCTAAAGTTGCTCTTCCGTGCTCGGTCGTCGTCGCGTCGTCGTCGTCGTCGTCGTCGTCGTCGTCTCCGTCGCGATTTAGTTTTTTACTTAGCAGGTTCCCGTCGTAACAGGGGGGCAAAAGTGCTATGCTCGCATGCTACCCCAGCCGTTGTCGTCATTTTCCTTCTCCTCCTCCTCCTCCTCCTCCTCCTCCCCCTCCTTCTCCTCCTTCCTCCTCATCCTCCTCACCCTCCTTCTCCTCCTTCCTCCTCCTCCTCCTCCCCACTCCTCCACTGTGCTCGTCTCACCCCCAGCCAAGCGCCGAGCGAGCACCCCGCCCCAATGCGTGCCTTACCTTACCGTACCTCCTCCTCCTCCTCCTCCTCCTCCTCTCCCTCATCCTCCTCCTGCGGGGGCACGGCGCTGGGCGGTCCTGCGGCATCGCCTCGCTCTCGTCGAGACGGCGAAGCCGCGGCCGCGGGGCGCTCCCCCCACCCCTCCTCCTCCTCCTCCCTCCTCCTCTCCTCCTCCTCCGCCTCCTACTCCTCCCCTCCCCTCCTCCTCTCCTTCCTCCTCCTCCTCCTCCTCCTCCTTCCTCCCCCCTCCTCCTCCTCATCATCCTCATCATCATCGTCCTCCTCCTCTTTCCCCCTCCCCCTCGTCCTCCGCCCCCTCCACCCTCCCCCCATCCTCCTCCCCCCATCCTCCTCCTCCCCCTCATCCTCCTCGTCATCCTCCGCCTCCTCCGCCCCCTCCCCTCCTCCTCCTCCTCATCATCATCATCATCATCCTCCTCTTCCTCCTCCTCCTCATCCTCCTCCTCCTCCCCCTCCTCCTTCTCCTCCTGCTCCTCCTCCTCCCCCGCCTTCCCCTCGTGTGTTTGTTGTTTTTTTTTCGGGCCTGGCATTTGTTTGACATTCTGTGTTTGCGGGTGTGTCTCTGTTGTGATTGTTGCGTGTTTGCGCGTGTGTTTTGTTTGTGTTTCGCTTTCCAGTTTAGCAAGTATGGCGATTTGCGCTTCTTGTCTTTCTTGGTGCTCGTGTCTCTTTGTGTGTGCGTGTGCGTGTGCGTGGCTGCGATCTGCGAAACTGTCGCCACTTTCGAGGGGTGCTGGTCCAACATAGAGGCTACACCTCGCCATCGCTGGGGGGCTGCGACGCTTGTTTCACGCTGTCCTCGAAGCTGGTGCAGTCAGAGCACCAGCGATCACGAACCTGGTCACTTATGACTGGCACACCATGGCAGCAAACTCAAACGTCCACTTGCCAACATGCAATCAGCGCTTCGGCGCAGCACCCGCGTCGGGCCCCTTCTGGAAGAGCTCGCTGCCTTTCTCGATGGCCCTCGTGTTGGTCATGGCAGGCAGCACGCACACGACATCGTCCTGGCGCTTGGACTCGGACTCGGCGCTCCACGTGCTCACCATCACCCTCACCGTGGACCACGCCACGTTCACCTTCGCGGTGTCAGGGGTCGAGGGGATGCACCAGCAAGGCACGATGAACTGCGCCGTCTTCTCACCAGGCAGGGTCGTCTTCGGGAGCAGCCACATCTCGTGCTTGGCCTCTGGCATCTTGATGTTCACGGCAATCCCGTTCTGCGGCATCTTGGCGCCGTACCCGATGTTCGGGGTCAGCGGAATCAGTTCGAGTTGGCCCTTCGCATACCGCTTGTCGGCCACGACCTTCTTGCCAGACTTCGCGAACGTGATGGTCAGCTCAACCGTGGGGGCGTACTCCTTGTATGCGGAGTCGAGGGCCGCCCTGACGAAGGCCCGCTTGAGCTCGCTCATCACCTCCTTATTCAACAGCCCGATGGCCGTGCCACCCGTCACCTGCACGACAGTAGACTCTTCCTCGGAGATCACTTCGAAGTCGTCGACGAGCTTGCTGGCGGAAACCTGGAGCTCGTGTTCTGCCTTGCGCTTCTTGGCGACAGGGGTGCCGTCCTCCTTGAACAGCCTTGTCAGCGGGGTGCCGTCGTCCAGCACCAGCTTGACCTCGCGAGGAGAGAGGCGCAAGAGGAAAGCAGAGGAGGAGTATGAGGAGGAGGAGGGGGAGGAGGGGGATGAGGAGGAGGAGGAGTTAAGATGACAAGGGGCATAGCAGCAGCATCGGTCAAACCTTGTCCTCGCCGAGTTCCAAGATGACCCATGTGCCCTCCACGTTCGCGCCACTCCTGCCCTTGACCTTCGCCTTGAGCTCGAAGCCCTTGCTCTCCAGGATGTCGGTCTTCACGACGTGGCCAGACGAGCCCGAGCTCGAATCGTACTGCACCATGGCGGCCACGGCAATCTTTGGCTCGTCGGACACTGTCACTTGCCACGGGGGCTCCACGTGCGCCGCGGCGGGCCAGACCTTGCGCACGTCATGGACGAACTGCTGCACCACGGAGTCTAAGTCGTCGAACTGCTTGCGTCCACGAGCTTTCTTGCCGTACGTCGTCATGACCATCCGCACGTCGAGCTCGCCAATCAGCCTGGCGAACAGGTGGGCGTCCGTAACCTTGCAGCCCTCCTTCAGGTAGTGCACGGCCGAGCGATGCTTGGCCACGGCGTCGAAAGCCATGCTGCGAAGCTTCCCAGACTCCACGGCCTGAACGTCAGAGCTCGTGATGAGCCGAACGCCGCCGTCCCTCATGTACTGCTCTGGCGCACCCAGGGACGCCTTCATGCACGCAGTGACCCACTCGGGGACCTGCGATAGCCGAGCCTTCCCCAATATACTGAAAGTGACCGAGCCCACGTCGCGAGTGTTGTCCCCCAAAGTTTTGGCGAACGCCTTCAGCTCTTGCAGGAACACTGGCGGGTTGCCTCCGCCGAAGTTCTGCACGTACGTGGCCATGGCATCGACCTGCCCCTTGAGGTACGGGCGCGTGCGCTCGATGTCCCGCACCACTGACGGCATCGTCGCATTGCCAAAGTGCGCGACCCTGATCATCTTTGCGTGAATCTGCATCAGGGTCTGAACCTTGCTCTGCAAGCGATGCGATCCGTGCCCAATGTTGTGTGACTCGGACAGGAACGCTGCAAGGTCTGGCACCTCAGCGACAACTTCGGCTCGAATGACAATCCACGTGAGACCAGTCTCCATGGCCTCCTTGATGCTAGTGCACGCCCTGAACACCGCGTCCTGGCTAATGTACCCGTCCTCGTTAACGAACTCCGTCTCGTAGCTCTTCGTGCAGTGCAAGATGCAGCGAAGGACCTGGTTGGTGTGGCTGCATGCGATGCTCAACATCTTCATAGTGTCCGAGACCCTCGCCAAATAGCCCTCGCTCGATGCGACGAGCTCCTCGTTGAAGCGCACCTGCTTTGAGCCCTCGTCCCCGTTGCCAACCTCGATGGCCACTGGGTCCTTCACTTCGGACCAGCTCCAGCCAGACCGAATGATGATGCCTGCCAAGATGTGCACCTCGTGCCACTCCACTCCAATCCCGAATCGGTTGTCGGGGTGGACCCCGACGTCGTCGGGTACAGCCGTCGCGCGGTAAGCCAGCCCTTTCTCCAGCAGCAGCTGCACCAACTTATCAGCTGCTGCTTTCTGCTGCTTGGCGCCCTGCTCATCAGCGTTCTGGTACTGGGCGATCACGGCCCTCAAGCCCTCCGCCAAGTCCGTGAGGACGGCCTGCAAACTCTGATGCATCGGCATTGAGCGCCGCAGAAGCCTTCCGAAGGCGAAAGCACTAGCTCGGCCCCGAACGGGGCGGCAGGGAGGGCCCGAAACGGCTTGAGCCAGTGCGGCTATGCTCATGGCTTTGTTTGCTTCTGCGCGTGATCAGTTGTGTATGTGTGTTGATGGTGCGTCCTGCTTTGCTTGGAGGTTTTGCCGCGTTTGCCGCATGCTCGTTTCTGCTGACGCCGTTGCTCATGCGTTTGCTCATTGTTTGGTCATTGCTTATTTCTTGATGCGCGTGACTGAATATGTTGATGCATCTGCTTGTCTTTTTTTGTGTTCTGGGTGGGGGTGGGGGGGGGGCGTTGTTTCGGGAAGCCGAGCTGTATGCTCGAGATCGGGCTGGCGCGGGCGGGGAGCGCGTCCCCAACTTCGGTAATCAAGTTAGCTAACCAACTTAAAACCGACATACCTAACCTACTTGTAACCATCATAGTAACTACATATAACTATCATACGATCCCAATTTGAAATCCACATGGGGTTAGGCTAACTAGGTTAGTAAAGCCCCGAACCGCCGAAGATGGATAGCCTAAGCGGCCTAAGTAGACGGGGCGCTTCATAATCACTTAGGTTGGATGTATCCTGGGTAGGAAGGTTATAAGTACGTTATACCCACCTTATACCAAACATATAACAGGGCTATCTACTTACTATCCGCCATGACCCTCCCAGTAGAGAGGGTGCTCAAACGCGAAGTATCGGCCCCGGGACACCTGGTACTCAGCAATTTCCATACACAGGATCAGATCGCGAACCCCTGCGAGCATCAAACGATCCCAATCGCCGGGAGCCATCCGACCCCGATTCATCTGATTGATAGCTGAGAAAGCCCTGCACTCGGAGCAAAGCCACACCATCTCAGGTTCCTCGGCCTGGATCCTTCGCCAAAGCTCCCTAACATGGGAGGGGCGGGACGCATCCCATCCCTGCTTGAGGTCCCAGCTCGGTCGAGAGCCGAGGGGTGCCCCAGCTTTCTGCACGGCGGGGGCGATACGAGGCGGGGAAAAGACCTCCATGAAGGCGATCCTGGGACGGTCCTGAACGGCGAGAGCCTCCTCGTCCCCGGGGTCCTGACGATCCGGGCACCACTCGAACAGTCTCTCGGCGAGCGCCCGACGCACCCGGGACCCACACGCGACCTCACGGTCGTCGTTCCACACGTCTCCATCCAGAAACTCCGCCTCAAAAGCGGAAAGACGCGAGGCCGAGGTAGGGCCTTCCTTCCTTTTAGATGCGCACTCGGCGCCAGAAGGTGAACAGCCACACGTGACAAAACAGGCTGCCCGACCTAGCGACGACCTCTCGTCGCCGGGTCGCAACGGAGGCTCGGAGGAGTGAAGGGAGCCGCTCACACCAGGCTGGGAGCTCCGTCGCTCACCAGCTCCCAGCTCTCGTCCACCGCCTCTGGGATGGCCGAAAGGCCGGCGTCCCCGAGAGGCTGCACTCCCACGGCTGTCGGGAAGGTCGGTGTCGTCGTAGCCTCGGGGGTCGCTGTCGTGGTCGTGGTAGCGCTCTGGCCGCCCTGGTAGTTCTCGTTGGGGCCGCCCCCCAGGGGTTGAGGTTCCCACCTCGGCTGGAGGGGACCCCCGCTGCTCGACGACTCCGCGGTCGACTGCGCCGCTGCGGCGAAGTCGTTCAGCACGTTCGAGATGCCGGCCACTGCGTTGCCCACCTGCACGACCATCATCCCCAGCTGCCCCATGCTCGCCTCGATGTTGTTGATGGAGCCCTGCATCTGGTTGATCTGGTTCTGAAGGGTGTCGACTGACTCCCCCAGGTCCTCCATGGTCGCGAGGGAGCCCTTGATGTGAATGACCGCCTGGTAGATCTGCTGTAGGCCCTCTGTCGTCTGCGTCGGGGCCTCCTGCGCTGTGGTGGCCACCTCGATCATCCTGTCCACGACCTCCTGCGCGCGCCCGAACTGCCGGAGCCCCTCCGGTAGCGTCTGCAGCTGCCACTGAAGACCCTGAAGTAGAGTCGAAAGGCTGTTCACCGTAGTCAGTGCTGCCCCGCCTGCGCGGAAGTCTGGGTCGTTCTGAAGGATGTCGACGGCTCGGGCTGCCGACGCTGCTGCTGCTCGAGCTGCGTCTGCCGCGGTCGGCGGCTGAGGCTGCCCCGCGCCCTGCCCGTGCCCCCTCGGGACCCACGTGAGGCGCTCCTCGCAGTCGAGGCACTTGCTGCCGCTCCCGTGCTGGTTGCCGAAGTACTTCACTCGGCCGCGAGGACAGTACGGCGGAGGCTTGGGAGGCGGCTTGGTCGCAGCTGGTCCTGTCAGAGGCGGGGGCGGAGGGCCCGTCGCTGCTGCCGTCGGCGGCCAGCCCGCTGCCACCGCCGCCGCGTTCCACAGCATTGGCTCGGCCACAGGTGGCGGGAGCCCCGCTGCCATGGGCATCGGCTCGTTCCACTGGCCCTGAGGACCGAGTGGCCCCTGAGGAGGTGGGCCCGGCGGCAGCGGAGGCGAACCCCCAGCGCTTGCCCCCGCGCCCGTCGTCTGAGCCGCGGCCGCAGCTGCCCCGCTCGAGGCTCCGGGATGCTGCCCCGGGGCCACGGCGCCGCCGCCGCCCGCGGGCGGCGGGGCATCGCGGGACGGGAGGTCCGGTAGCTGGGTCTGGTCGCTGTCCGACTCCGAGGGCTGGTCCCTGCGATGTGCTGCCAGGAACTCGTCCGTCACCCCCTTCGCTCCTGGCCCCTTCTTCTTCCCTGCCGTCACTGGAGAGATGATCGCCACTAACAGCAGCGCCACACAGGTCGACCGCCGCTGCATCATCGCTGTCTGAGTGCAGCGTGCGAGATTGATCGAGAAAGCTAGCGAGGCTGAAGCCGATGCTCGAGCCCAAAGGTTCTACGGAGGGGGAAACGGGACAGGACTCGAGAGCCTCGGAGGCCTTCTTGGTGGCCCTGCTCCTCTTGACCTTAGCTTTCCTGGTCGATCCTACTGGTGATTCCGGCCCGGGGCGGGCCCGCTGAGCTCGTGGCTGGGGGGCCGCCCTTATCGAGGCATTGATCCCGATGAGCAACTGGTACAGCCCCAGACTCCCAATCACGATCAGCAACCTACTCAGGTCCTTGACGTGCCCCAGGACCCCCTTGATCTGGTCCCCGTAGTCCCCTCTGCGTCGACAGGTTCTTCCCCCAACGCATCTCCTGGACCTGAGGATGAGTAGGATGACGATGATGATGATGTGCTGCATCAGTGCGCCCTCGCTGGACATCTTCGGCACTGGGCGCCCCGCCAGTGCAAAGGCTCCAGGGGAGAGGAAAAGATACTTCTGGAGGGCCGAGTCGGGAACCTCACACGGCCCGGGCAGGGGCCGGACGATATCCACCATCCTGTGGCCAGAGCCGAGCCGCGTGAGCGTGACCTCAGGCTCTGGGGTGTTCAGCGCCATCCTGTTCCGCGGGAGATCGATCACGCTGCCGAGAAACTCCAGCAGGTTCACGCTCAGAATGTGAGGAACCGCATCCTCCAGGACGGTCGTCTCTACGATGCCGAACGCCCCGCCGAGGCACATCGGGAAGAGGATGGACGCGATCACCTTCGCTGCTCCTCCTACCCCGTGGGCTGCCTTCGGCCTCCTGTGCTGAGGGGGGATCAGCACGTAGCACATGTCCTGGTCCGCGAGAGCCTGTGCCTCGCGGTTGAGGGCCTCGACGCCCACGAGGTCACTCCCCGCCCCGGGGTCGACCAGGCCCTGCGTCGCCCTCGCTGCCAAGTAGACGCCCTCCGTGGTGAGCTCGGTCTCAGCATCGCGCCAGCTCGGAAAGCTGGCTGCCGTCACTCCTGAGACGTAGCCGTCGAACATGTATGCCGACAGCTCTCGTCTGGCGGCCGTGTTCTTCTCCTTCTGCTTGTCCGTGCTGGTGCCCTTGCTGGGACACTCACGCCCCCAGTGGCCCTTCTGGTGGCAGATCTTACACTTCGTCACCTTCATGAGCTGCTCCAGGGAGAGCCTCGACCGACCGCCTCCACGTCCTCGTCCGCGACCTCGTCCTCCGCCGCGGCCGCCCCCGCGACCGCCTGGCCGAGGGAATCGTGAGGAAGGCGGGGCTCCATCACCCCCAGGCTTGCCCCGGAAGAACTCCCGGGTCTGTCGAGCAGCTCGCTTCATATCTTTGTTCTGCTTCCACGATCTATCGTTGGCCATCGCTGCCAAAGTGTCGTCCAGCTCGTCCTCGTACAGGTCCATGTCCTTGATCTCGGCCAGCACTGCATCGACGTCGAAGTCTCCCTCGACCTCGAAGTAGTCGTAGCCGTCGTCCTCTTCTTCTGACTCCAGGTTGGCTTCACCACCACCGTCGACCGGACCAGAGGGGTGGAGGAAGGAGGAGGGGGAAGACTGCTCTACCCTAGGGCCTAGCTCAGGATACGCGTCGGGACCTGCGCCTTCCACCATGGCACTGGCCCCTGCTCGGCCCGGTAGCAGCCTCTCCGAGCCAGACGAGTCCATCTGGCGAAGGGCCCATGCGATGTCGGCGTAGTCCATCTTGCCCTGCGTCAATGTCCGCAAATTCTGAGTGCCCTGGGCGGAAAGCCCAGCACCCTCCTCGAGGAAGAGGCCCTTCAGCTTCGGTGACATCCACAAGTCGTGTCCTTCTGCTTCTTGAAGCTGCGCCTCCCTCCTGGATACGTACTGCGTCAAGGACTCTTTGCTCTCACGAGCTGCCTCGAACAAGGCCTTGCGGCCGGCTCGACGGAGCTCGTCTCCTTCGCGCTCTCCGATCAGCAGGTCCATCCGGGCCAACAAAATGTCGAGCCACGAGGAGGAAGCCAGGTCTCGATCGGAGATGTCCTCGAACTTCGATTGCATCGTCCAGTCAAATAGCTTCAGGAATCTCTCTGCTCGGCGCCACAGCGCCACGTCCGTATTCTCATTCCACCGTCGCAGAGCTCGCTTCCACTGGCGGTAATGCGTCCAGCCGGGCCACGCTGGTGGATCGGTGAAGTCGCCCCTCGTGCTGGGCTGGCTCCATCCACTGTGCCACCAGCTGCTGCCCCAGTCCTGGCCAGAGCCCCAGCCGCCAGCCCACTCGGAGCTGCCAGCTGCCCAGCCGCTCTTGCCCCAGTCGCCGTCCTTGTGGCCGCTGGTCTCGCCCGTCACCGCCGTCCCGGCGGCCGCCGTCCCCGAGCTCCCTCGCGCCTGGTCGTTCCCGCTCCACGGGTCGCCCTGCGCAGAGTGCCAGGGATCCTCGCCAGCTCCGTCTGCGGCCGCCGCAGCTCTCCGAGCGTGGTCGTTCCAGCCGCTCCAGCTGTCCGTGCTCTGCCCGGCAGTCGGGCCGGCCCGCACCGCTGACATAGTCCGATCCACTATGTCCTGGGCGAGGGCCTTCCACTGCTCCTGCGTCATGGTGATGGAGCTGGCACCTGGCGCCGCGCCGCTGGCGCTCCCTCCGCCTGATGCCTCCATCACCTTCGTCCTCTGCTGCTCGTCCTCTGTTGTCCCGTCTGGGGACGACATGCCGTGGATCCCCTCACGCACCCAGCGCTCAGAGCGCAGCCGGGGCGAGGGCTCGCAAGCGCCGGGGCAGCTCACCGGAGAGGCTGCTGCCCGGCACCCATGGCCTCTCGCCCGGACCGCGCTCCGCTACCAACTGTGGCAGCAGGAGGATTGGGCAATGTTTTCCCTTGAGCCAACGCATTGGGCAAATCACGGATACACACCTGCTGTGCTACACAAGTGCTGAACCTAGTCTGACGAATGTGCTATCCCATCACAGGATGACGAGAAGGGGGGCAAGGCTGGGGTGGGGCCTCCGACAGGCCGACACGCAGCTCGAGCTCGAGCTGCGGGAGCTCGAGCGCACGCAGCAGGAGGACGAGGAGGAGGACGCGCCGCAGCAGCAGCAGCACCACCACCAGCAGCAGACCGACGACAAGGACTGCTGCCGCCCCGCGGGGCGGGAGGGGAGGAGAATGGGGGAGGAGGACGGAGAGGAGAAGGAGGAGGAAGGGGAGGTGGAGGAGGGAGGAGGAGGAGGAAGGAGGGAGGACGAGGAGTTGGCGATGATGAGTTTGGGATCCTCCTCCTCCGCCTCCTCCGCCCCCTCCTCCTCGGTGATCTTCCCCCCCTCCTCCCCCTTCTCCTCCTTCCCCTCCTCCTCTCCCCTCCCTCTCTCCTTGATCCTCGTGGTCTTCTCCTTTTAGGATCCTCCATGTCGAGGATGGCGATGGTGACGATGATGGCGGTGATGATGACAGCCATGACGATGATGATGATGCTGATGATGATGATGATGATGATGATGATGACGATGATGATGATGCTGATGATGATGAAAACGATGACGATGATGATGATGATGATGATGATGATGATGATGATGATGATGATGACGATGACGATGACGATGACTACGACGATGATGGCAGAAGGCAGGGGGGGAGGAGACAGAGTAGGAGGAGGAGGAGGAGGAGGAGGAGGAGGAGGAGGGGGACAGGAGGACAGGAGGGAGGAGGAGAAGGTGTAGGAAGAGAGGAAGGAGGAAGAAGAGGAGGAGCAGGAGGAGCAGGAGGAAAGGAGGGAAGAGGCGATCAGAGACGCGGTGAAAAGGATGAGGATGACGAGGGAGGTTGAGGGCCACGATACGAAGATAACGAGGGAATCAGGAAGAGGATCCAGGAGAGGCTGAGGATGCTCGCCAGCATCAGCATCATCACCATCATCATCATCATCATCATCATCATCATCATCATCATCATCACCATCAGCATCATCATCATCGTCATCAGCATCATCATCACCAGCATCACCACCATCACCATCATCAACATCAGCATCAGCACCAGCGTCATCGTCATCATCATCAGCACCAGCATACGCATCAACATCATCATAATCAGCAACATCATCATCATCATCATCATCATCACCATCATCATCATCATCCTCATCATCATCATCATCATCATCATCATCATCATCATCATCATCATCAGCAGCAGCAGCAGCAGCAGCAGCAGCAGCAGCAGCATCATCATCATCATCATCATCATCATCATCATCATCATCATCAGCATCATCATCGTCGCCATCAGCTTGGCACGCCCATCACGCGTTCGAGGCCCCGCAGGGAGCTCCACCGAAGGCCCCCAGTGGCTGTGTTCGCGCGCCCCTCCCCCTACGTCCTCCCCTGTGCATGGTGGGGGGGGAGGGGGTCGCGAGGCGTCAAGGCGTCCAAAACGGCCTCGGCGAGGAAGCCAAAACATACGGTTTACCATGGTTTTGGGTTTGTGTTGGCCTCTTGGGGGCGGGGGGAGGGGGGGGGGGGCTAATTGCGACCCCCCCCTCTGGTTTGATCGATCTCCCTCAAGATGGCCCCACGAAGCGACCAGGAGGCCTCGCGAGGTCCCAAGATGGCCCCGAGGTGGCCCCAAGAGGTCACCACGGGGCACCCAGGAGGCGCCCGCAAGGATCGCAGACGGCCCGCGAGCCCCCCCCCCCCCCCCCCCCCCCAGGCGCCCAAGACCCCGAAGAGCCCGCTCGGGAGGCCCCAAGACGGCCCCAAGGTGGCCCCAAGAGGCGCCCAAAAGGCCCATGGGAAGACTCCGAGCGGCCCCAAGAAGCCCCCGCGAGGTACCCGAGACCCCGAAGAGCACACCAGGATCGCGAATAGATCCCCAAGACGCCCCAAGAGGCCACCAAAAATCGCCCAAGAGATACCCTAAGAGGCCCCGAGAGGCATCCAAGAGACCGCTGGCCCCTGTGCTTGCCGCCCTCCTCCTCCTGTTCCTCCTCCCTCCTCCTACTCCTTCTCTTCCCCCTCCTCCTCCTCCGCCCCCTCCTCATCCTATTCGTCCCCCTTCTTCCCACTTCTTCATCCGTCCATCCATCCATCCACCTCATCCTTCTCCTCCTCACTCCTTTGCGCGGTTCGGCCGCCCCCCTCTTTGCTGCCGCACTTCCCTGATCACCTCAGCTCGCCTGCACATCGTTTCTGGATGGGCTGGTGGGGATGCGCGAACCGTCTAGAATTATCATCACAATCGTCGCCAGCAGCTTGGCACGCCCAACGCGCGTCCGTGGCCCCGCAGGGAGCTCCACCGAAAGCCTCCAATGGCTGCGTTCGCATGCGTGTCCACACATATTTTGGCACACCCCTCACACGTTCCGTGGCCTCATGGGGGGCTCCATCGAAGGCCCCAGTGGCTGCGTTCGCGCGCGGATCCACCCTCCAATTTCGGCACGCTCCTCACATGCCGCGTGGCCCCACAGGGAGCTCAGCCGAAGGCCCAAGCGGCTGCGTTCGCATGCGGTGTCGCCCCTATGTCGGCGGAGCCTTCACACTATGTGTGGCCCCATGGGGGGGCTCTGCCGAAATCCACTGCGGCTGCGCTCGCATGCGATTCCATGCCCACTTCGGCGCACTCCTCACACTTTTTGCTGGCCCATAAGGGGCTCCACCGAAGGCCTCCATTGGCTGCGGTCGCATGCGGTTACACATCCATGTTTGGCGCTTCCCCCGCGCGGTTCGTGGCCCCATAGGTAGCTCAGCTGAAGGCCCCAATGGCTGCGTTCGCACGCGGTTCCACCCTAATTTCGGCGCGCCCCGACGGCCCCAACGGCTGCGTTCCTGTGCGCTTCCTTCGCCAATTCGGCGCACCGCTCACACGCCTCGTGGCCCCATGGTGAGCCCCACCGAAGGCCCTGGCGGCGGCGTTCGCATGCGCCCAAGGGGGGCCCGCCGAAAGAACTCAACAATGATGAGTTGTCCGTAAGCTTTTTGTGCTCGAGCCTTTTCGAGGCTGAGCCCGCAAGTTCATGGGCATCTGGTTCCGCCCATTCGCGCCGCGTAGAGTCCAGAAGATGGCGGAGGCGCCGACGGCGGCGGAGGAGCACGACGCTGCGAACGAGGACAGCGTCAGCAGGGGGTGCGCCTGCTCGGACGTGGAGCTGATGAAAAAAAGTGTTCCTCCCCTTCTTCACGAAACCCGACTGGCTGCAGTACAGGAGCGACCTCACGAAACACCCGTCCAAAGCAGACCAGACCATGATCAAGCCCCTGGTCCCGCTCGGCGTCACCATCCGTGACAAGGTCGCCCCGAACTTCTCGCTGGGGAAGAAGGCCACGAAGCATGCGGTGACATTGATCGTCAAAACACTCGGGTGGGATTTTCCAGGCACTTCGCTGAACACTTACGCGGAGGAGCAGTCGACGAAGTTGAGGTCGTTCGCAAAGCATTGTGGTTCATTGTGGTCACGTCCCACGTTTCCGAAGTGGTTCAAAGAGATGCTCGTCGAGCACGGGTGCGACTTCGAGAGCCGCGCGGCAGCGGCAGATGACCCCGAGTTGTTCATCTATAAGTTCAGCGAGTACAAGGGGTGCGCAGTGCGGATTGCTCGGGGCACAGAGGCCGAGATGCCTCCAGAGATCGTGGACGGCCCCACCGACGGCTGGTACACGGCGAAGTGGACCGACGGATCGACGTGGAAGTACCCCGAGCACATGCGCGCGAAGGACGACGGCAAGACCTCGCCAGCCAAGTTGCCCCGAGTGGAGCTGGAGAACAACACTATTTGGATGCGCATGGCGAAGGACAGGAGCGCCCACCGCCTCGTGCAGGTGATGCGCACGTGGAAGTCGGGCGAGAAGGAGCAGCAGACACAGGTGAATTCGGGCCTTTTCGCTACTGAGGAGGAGGCGATCGAGCAGATGAAGATCGCCGTGGTGGACAAGTTCGCGACGAAGGAGATCGCCACCAAGGAGGAGGCCAACGCGAACAAGCTCGAGCTCGTGAAGAAGTGGAGGCTGGCGATGCAGCGCCGCACGGCCGAGAACGAGGCTAAGCAAGGAGGCTCAGGCGAAGCGGTGCAAACTTGGTCGAATGGCAGATGGATGAGGAAGGAGGAGGGAGGAGTTTTTTTTCCCTGGGAGTCTTTGTTTCCAAATCGGCCTGGAAACAAAAAACGAGGACGGGGGGATGAACGACGCAAAAACTAGAGCACCCACACCCACACCCACACCCACACCCCCACCCCCAACCCCACACCCACCCCCACCCCCGCCCCCACCCCCACCCCCACCCCCACCCCCTGGCACCAACGTTGCACCGATGACGCCTCGAGACGGGGCATTGGCGCCAGCGGAGCCAGACATCGGCAACGGCGACGGCGAGGACGAGGAGGATGACGACCTCTCGAAGCTGGCAGCCTCCACAGCCGCGGCCCCAGGCGGCAAACGCTCGCTGGCGGGTGGCGACGAGGAGCAGCCCGAGAAGAAGAAGAAGAAGAAGGCGGTGCCGAAGCCGACGGTCAAGAGGCCGGCCGCGGCGAAAGCAGCCGATCTCCAGAAGGCAGCCGACGGAGACGAGGTGGATGCAAAGCCGTCCACGCCCAAGGCCCATGTGATGGTCGACTTGGACAACAAGATCAGGTCGGGGGAGAAGCAGGCGAGGTTCCGCGACGTGGAGGCGCCCCCCCCTCATGACCGAGCGGGAGAAGGCGCAGCAGCGCGCCATCGAGCTCAGCGACGAGGAGGACTAGCCCGTGGATGGCGACGACGAGCGCGACGCCGTCTCGCCCGTGGAGGGCGACCACAGGCCGACGCCCCGCGGAGGGCGGACGGGCCGACGCCGCCCCGTGGCGCGGCAAGTCGAGCACAGAGCCTCGAGTCACGACAGGGGGACTCGAGAGAGTGCAACCCATCTCTGGATCTTCGTCGTATCTCATCCCTCCTCCAAGTCCTCCTCATCCCCATCCTCATCCTCATCCCTCCTCCAAGTCATCCTCATCCTCATCCTCATCCCTCCTCCAAGTCCTCATCCTCCTCCGCCCCCTCCTCCTCTCTGCCGCGCTACCGTCTCGTCCCAAATCTCACCCCGAACTCATCCCGAATCTCATCCTCTCTTCCCAAGCCTCATCTCTCGTCGCTCCTCCACCGACTCAGTGCCGCTCCAACCTCGTCATCCTCGTTGCCCTCGTCCTTATGATCGCGCTCTTCTTGCTGCCTGGGGCCGAATATTCAGCGACGTCCGTCCCCAACGCAACGCCCAATGCTCAGCGGCCCCCGTCTCCACCCAGTCCAGTGCTCAGCGGCTTCCCGCTGAGTACTGGGCGTCGTGCGGCTTCCCGCTGAGCACTGGGCGCTGTGTTGGAGTTCTATTCAAATTCGAACACCGCCCCCTTCATCGGTCACTCGAATGCCCCCGCGCCGCTCCGCCAGGACAAGCACGACTCCACGGATCTCGACCAGACGATGAAGTACCCCAATGGCGCAACCAGCCCGAGATCCGAGAGAGCGAGCCCCAGACGCTCATGAGGGATAGCTGCCCGACTGGCATGACCCCGACGGAGGAGCGAGGGGGCGAGCCTGTGTCCGTCGTCGATCGTTTTCTTCTTACTCCTCCCCCTCCAGCCTCCCGCCTCAGCTGCCCTTCGCCTGGTCGCCCTCCCTCCGCCCTCGATTGTTGGTCAAAGCAAGATCTTTCCAACCGTCGTGTGGCGTTGGGTCCCCGTTTTGAAAAGACAGCGCCCCGCGTTCCTCGCCCCCCCTCCCCCTTTCTCCCTCCCCCCATCGCCATCATCATCATCATCATCATCATCACCATCATCAGCATCAGCGTCACCACCACCACCACCATCATCATCAGCATCAACATCATCATTATTATCACCACCAACTCATCAACATGAACATCACCGGCAACATCATCATCATCGTCACCATCATCAAAACATCAGCCTCAACATCAACATCAGCATCAAACCCGCCACCGCCATCGCAATCACCATCGTCATCACCATTGGGGCAATCATCATCACCATCATCGTGACCATTCCCCGCCCATTCCTGCACGCCCTCGCACGGTTCGTGGCCCCACAGGGAGCCCCACCGAAGGCCCCAATGGCAAGGTTCGCACGCAGTTCCACTTTCATTTCGGCGCACCCCTCACACGGTTCGCGGCCCCATAGGGAGCCCCACCGCATGCAATTCCGCGCTCGCTTCGGCCTACCACCCACCGAATTCCTCAGTGGCAAAGTTCACATGCAATCCCAGCCTTATGTCGTCGAACCCTTCACACAGTTCGTGGCCCCGTAGCAAGCTTCACCGAATGATTCACTGGCAGGGTTCGCACGCAATTCCATTTCAATGTCGGCGCACTCCTCGGGCGGTTCGTGGCCCCATATGGAACCCCACCGAATGCCTCAGTGGCAGGGCCCGCATGCAGCCCCATCATCATGTCGGAGCATTCCTCACACGGTGCGTGGGCCCATGGGGGTTCCATCGAAGGCCTCAGTGGCAAGCGTCGCATGCAAGCCAGCCCTCATTTAGGCGCACACTTCACACGGTTCGTGGACCCATGAGTTCCACGGAAAACCTCAACGGCAAGGTTCGCATGCAATTCCGTGCAGTTTCGGTGCCCCGTTCTCTCTCTCTCTCTCTCCCTCTCCCTCTCTCTCTCTCGCGGCTCGTGGCCCCATCGTGAGTTCCACCGACGTCCTCATTGGCAGGGTTCGCGTGCAGCTTCACCCTCATCTCGGCGTACCCCTTTGCACGGTTCGTGGCCCCAACGGAAGCCGCGCCGAATGATTCAGTTGCAGGTTTCGCATGAAGGTCCGCCTTCATTTCGGCGCACCCCTCACACGGCTCGCGTGCCCATAGGGAGCCCCGCCGAACGCCTCAGTGGCAGGGTTCGCATGCCATTCCATTTTCATACCTGAGCATCCCTCACACGGTTCGCGGCGCCGCGGGGGGTCCCCACCGAATGCTGCGAAGGGTCTGGGGCCTCCTTTCCAGGAGGGACGGGGGGGGGGGGGCCGTCGCCAACTTTGGTCATGGTGCGGGGCAGGAAGGTCAGAGGCCATTTCGGGGGAATTGGGGCCATATCTGCTGGAGTTCGTGTTGCGTTCGTTCCTCCCTGCGCGCAGGCTACTCGGAGCGTGCGCGCCCCTCTTCCATCGTCTCATATCCCTCGCGGTGCTCGCAGCTGCACGCGGTTCGGGCTATTTGGAATAAGCCCTTCTTCCCCCCTTCTTCGTCGATCTGGCGCGTTGGCAATGCTTCGCCGATCCGACTAACCCCCATCCCTCTCCTCGCCCTGCCCCTCCCGCCTAGCGCAGGAGGATCTCCTGCGGGCGCGCAACGAGCACTGCCGACCCGCTGCCA
This sequence comes from Prorocentrum cordatum, assembly GCA_963575745.1. Lineage (NCBI taxonomy): Eukaryota > Dinophyceae > Prorocentrales > Prorocentraceae > Prorocentrum > Prorocentrum cordatum. Next base: position 445,821 of record CAUYUJ010001559.1, on the reverse strand, counting down.
TCGCAGTCGAGGCCGTGAGTTCCCAGGAGAACTCTGGGCCGATCGTCGCGGAGACGAAGGCGACGGTCAGCTCGGCCGCCCTCAGCGTCATGCCGATCGACCCGCAGGCTCTGAGTTTGTCGCAGGCGGACCCGGCCGCCCTCGGCATGACGCCAGTTGACCCAGCCCAGATGGGCTTCAAGAAGGCTGACGCCGCCGCGGTCGGACTGGAGCCCATGCAGGTCGGCAGCCTCGGCATGGAAAAGCCGCCGCCGCCGCAGCAGGCTCTCCCGCGCCACCCAGCCTTCGAGTCGCGCAAGCACCTCCCCGAGAACCCGTTCGAGAACGGCCTCCTCAACAGCTTCGGGATGCAACGCCTCGGCCAGAAGCTGGCCGACCTCGCGGCTGAGGCGAAGGAGCTCGCAGCGGCCGCCGAGGACGACGACGCAGGCGATCGGGCCCGAGAGAACCGACGCCAGTTTTTGAAGAGGATTGGTTCTCTCTTCGCCCTTCGGCGCCCGAGGCCACCC
>CAUYUJ010001559.1:374795-445212 GCA_963575745.1 Prorocentrum cordatum | reverse complement strand
GGGGGGCGGAAGCCCTACGTGGGTCCCAAAGGGCTCTCAGAAGGTCCCAGAGCGAGTCCAGGGCCCCACATGGCTCCCATGGGCACCCCAGGAGGAGGAAGAGTCGGAGTAGGAAGGAGATGAGGAGAGATACAGAATGAGGAGCTCCCAAACACCCAATCGATTGTACATCAACTGGTCCCACATGCAATCAGGTCCGAAGCCTCCCGCCTGCGTGCTTGAACTTCGGGGGCAGCAACACACGAGCCAGCTGCCCTACAGGGGCATCCTTATGCACGCACGGCTCCTGCAAACGAAACAGAGGCACCAATGTGCCGTGACCCTGCACCTGGCACGTTGCAGATTCCCCACACGAACCCGCGAGTGGCCAGGGGGTCATGCAGCACCCCACCCACGCGTCGACTGTACAGAAAAACTGTACTTTGCCAATCCACACGAGCCCGTCATCCCCAAGCACTGTGCAAACATCACCGTTCGAAACAACTCGGCCGTGTGCGTACGCCGAGGTCGCCATGAGAACGTTGTACCCCATGGCGAAAGGGAAAGCCTTCAAAAACGACGCCTTCGCATGGTTGCTTGGAGACTTTAAATTAATTAAATCGGGCTTGGCAAGATTGTGGCGACCTAGATCGTAGAGGTGCTGGACGGTAGCCTCTTCTAAAACAGAACGGTCGAAAGCCGTCAAACTGTGCCGTGGAGTCATCACTCTCTTTAGCACGCGGTGCTTCCGCTCGTGCAGAAAAGTCGATATGATCATTCCGTGGAGCTGCAGCTGGCTCGGGATATGCAAATTGTAATGTTCTTTGGCCTTCCACAGCTTGAAACCGTAGGCTGCCTGGTGCAGCACAAGGTGCGCGTGGATTGCCCGCGCAAGCTCATCGGCCTGAACGTCGCCGCTGTTTGCCATCTGCAGCAACTCCATCACGTGAGCAAGAGCAAGAAAGCTGGCCGACTCCTTGCCAAGGACCCCCTTCTTCATGACAACGCCGCGGACGTATTGGGCGAGCACTGGGCAGAGGGACAGATACTCAGACGCTGAGCCAGCGGGCGAGTGATCAGCGTGCTTGCGGAAAACTTGCCTGGCGTGAGCATATGCGTTTGGCCAGCGCCACAACTGCATGTACTGGTTGAGATACGCCCCCCCCAGCCCATGATCCGCGAGCCTTTCCTCAAACTCCGAAACCTCCTTGACTAGGGTGCCATCCACGCAGTAGCAGTGCATCCAGTCGTAGCACCAGCAACTGGGGAGGTTGAAATCTACATCCTCGTCCTGGAGAAGCCCCGTCGGGATGTAGTTAAAGCCGAGCAGCGTTTCCATCTCCTGCACCTCAGCATTCGAGCCGTTGACCGACAACTCCCGCAATCTCCGCTGGATTGCCTTGACCCCTTCATCGGAGTGCAACTTGAAGGCTGCCACGTTGAGGCTCGTCGAGGGGATGAGAAAGCCAGTGGGGTCGGGCAGGTACGTGCTCTTGAACGCCGCAACGTTTTGGCACAACGCACATATCTTGAGCCCGCCCGACCCTTTGACGCCAGTCGAAAACTTATGGCCCCGCTCGTCTTGCACGAGCATGGCCATGCGCCCCGTCACGAGACGAGGGGCTGCCTCACCTGCGATCGACAAGGAGATGCCGTGTCGCAAATCGGGCCCAGTAGGCCCCCCGAAGAAGAACTTGACCGCGTACCGAAACAGCTCAGCCATTCCACCAGGGAGCTCTGCGACGGTGTCTGACCTTGGCGCGCACACGGTATTCCACGCCAACTCGCAACTCAAGATCGGAAACCCGAACTCCTTCAAGGTCCAGTAGACGGCTTGGACCTTCCTGGTGTTGTGTGGCTGCAGCGCCTGTCCTGGTGTGATCTCGTCCGTGTATAACACGATGGAGACGTGGTTGTTAGACGTGTCCAGCACCCTCGCCAATGCGGCGCGATACTCTTCGCTGGACTTGCACGCCGCCTCTAAGAACGCAAAGGGGTGCTGGAAGAACAGCTGGACAGGCGGGTCACCGACCTTCTTGCTGGGAACACTCCGCCGTTGAACCAGCGATCCAAATGTCGTGCTCTGGAAAGCAATTGACTGCCTCGCCCGCCTCTGGCTGGAACTCGAAAACACAGTGGGGAGCATGCCGCCATCGTCCCGAAGCTGCTTCAGAATGTGCTCTAACCCGCTGGCGCTCACGTGAGCGTCGCGGCCGAGGTGGGCAAGCTTAAGTTTCTTGGCCTCGGCCATGCTGCTTGAGCCTGAACGGCGAACACGGGCAGGACGACCCATGCCACCCCGTCGGCTACACGCGGCCCCATCGGGCCTTGCAGCACGGCACCGCGCGACACATGTCTTCGTAACGGGCGCGACGCGCGCACAACACGGCACCGCGCAGCACCAGCCTTGCAGCACGGCACCGTGCGACACTTGTATTCGTGACGAGCGCGAAAAGCGCGCAACACGGCACCACACATCACCATTGCTTGATAATAGTAACAGGAGGTGTTGCAGAAAACTCATAGGTTTAGCGAATGTTTCGCCGCATGTTTCGTTTGTGGTTCGTCTGCGTTTTTTGTTGTTTTTTACGTGCCTTCGCTGTTTGGTTTTGGGTGGTTATGTTGTGGCGTGCGTCGTTTAAGTTGGCGGCCTTTACATCGCGGGGGATATGATACATAGGCGGGGAGCCCGTGCGATGATGAGGGGGAGGCTGGCGATGATGAGGGAGATATGCTAGGATGACGATGGTCGAGGTGTTGATGCTGACGGTGTCTTGCTATTCGCACTTGTGCAGGCTGGCGGTACATGAGCCAGCTGCGAGTTCTGTCTGTGCGCGCGTGCTACCACATGCTCGCGGGGGTGAGCCTCGTACCCTATGCACACCAAGCCCCGATGTGTGGCAGAGGAGGCTGCGACGTCGGCAGTGGCTATAGCCCACTGTCGGTCTGAGCAGAGGAAGCGGCAACGCAACGCCTTGCTTAAAGCGAGGCCAAGATAGCGAACTGTACATCCTACTTGGAGCCCGCATTGTTAACCTTTATCCACACCGCAGTCGCTGCCGCGAAAGCCTCGCGGGCGACGAGAACAGCATCGTGATCGGAGAGGCCCGCCCTGATGGCGTTCCTCTTGGTTGCGTCGTATGCCTTGCTGGTGTAGGCCCCACGAGTTTTACCCACGGCGTCCTTGGGCCTCAGGTAGTCGGAGTAGCTAACCGTGCGCTTCCCCTTCTTGGAGCCGCCTCGCATCGGGCGCGAGGAGGGCGAGGAGGCAGAGGGGGAGTGGGCGGGGCGAGGACGAGGAGGGGAGCCCCCCGTCCGGTCCACCTCCCCCTTCATCGCCCCTCAGCCCTCCTCCTCACTACCTTAATCCTCATCCTCCTCCCCCTCCTCGTCGCAGCCGCCTGCAGGGGAAGCGGCTGCTGGCTTGCGGAGCGTGGCGGCCTTGGCAGGGGAAGCGGCTGCTGGCTTGCGGAGCGGGGAGGCCTTGGCCTTCGCCTTCTTGGCCTTCCCCTTGTCCCCCTTGGCCTTGGCCGCATTGGTCGCCGCCGCGGCGTCCTTGTCCCTGCCCCTCTTGGCCTTCGCGGCCGCCCTCATGTTCTGCTCCAACTGCTCGAGCTCGTCCTCGGCATCCATCTGATCGTCGCCGTCGAGCAGGTCGGCGCAACCGACCGCCGCGCCGTCCACCACAGTAGCTGGCGGTGCCACCTGGCTAGCCAAGCGCTGGCCGCCTGGCTGGGCGTAGGGCGCGGCCGCGCCGTGCTGGTTGGAGAAGAGGTTGGGCGAAAGCTGAATGCCGAACTGCTGGGCGAACGGCTGCATCGCTGCGAACGCGTTGCTGCCGAGCGCCTGGCTGGCCAGCCCCGCCAAGAGCTGCAGGGGGCAGTGCTGCGCCTGCTGCTGCCGCCGCTGCTGCTGCTGCGGAGGCGGCGGGAGGGCCAGCTGCATGGCTGGCGGCTGGTCAGCCGAACTAGCTGCCGCCGCTCTCCTATCCTTGAGAGGCGCCCCTGTGATCTGGCTGGACGTCTTCCTGCGGCACATCTTGACACCACTCATGTCGACGTCTGCTGGCACGACAACTGGCGGATCAGCGGCGTCGGGGTACGCGAACCTGTACTTGGCAGGGGTGAGGTCCGACGGCATCATGAAGTCCTTCTGGTGGCCATGAGGGTACGTCTTGCTCTTGTCGATGCTCTTGACGGCATCCTGCACCATGTCGCAGAGGGCAGCCTTCTTGGACCCAGGCACCTGACTCAAGTCCGAATAGGTGCAGGCGACGATGATGGCCGCAGCTGCCTTCAGGGTGCGCTCAGCAGGGCACGTGATGCCCATGCGCCACATGCGTGCGCCCAAGGTCTGGGCTTTCGCTCCCTCCGACATCATAGCGTTCTTCATCACGCTCCAGTCGGACGCCGTGAGGAAGTGGGAGAGGTCGGAGCAGTGCTGCTGGCAGCGAGTGTGGCCAACCCTCTTGGCCAGCTCCTGGGCGGCGGCGTTGTCGTTGAGGGCCGTCGCCAGCATGAGCTTCTGGTCGGCCGACCACGGCCCACGGTTGATGTGCTCCGCCACTTGGGTGGCCACCGAAAGCGCAATCCCCGTGGACGAGCTGAAAGTCGCCAAAAGCGAGTTCGCTTGGGCCTGAAGCAAGACGGCCTCGGGCATGCCCGCTCCGACCTGGGTGTTTACGAAAGCCAGGCGCTGGGAGATGACCGAGCAGAGGCGCTCAGCCTCGAAGTCCATACTGCAGAGTGCGGTCGGGTTAACGGTCAGTCAGTGGGGAAGCCAAAACAACTTCTCTAAAACTGCTGCGGAGGTGAGCGGAGGCGAGTCGAGGTGAATGGACGGGGCGCGTGCGACCCGAAACCTACCAAAATATCCGGCCTGGGAGGCGGCCTGAGGGGCCCATCGGGCCCTTCCCCCGCCGTCCACGGGCCACCAGTGCCTGTGTCACCCATGCGAAACGCAGTCGAAACAAACGCATCCGCAGCAGTGCGCACAGTCTGATGCCTCCCCCGAGCTCTCGCTAAGCAGGAGCACGCTCGAGGACGATCTCTCTGAGCGATGGCCCCGAATTTTGCGAGAGATCGGGCCCCCCAAAAAATCGGTAGTCTCTATTGGGCGGCCCCCCCCAACAGAAACCTCAGCGGACACCAATCGCAGCATGGCGCTCTGGTGCATTTGCACCCAACGCGGCTGGCCTGCACTGGTGCAATATCCCCTGGGGGGTGTTGTTTAGTGTCTACGCATCAGGTTTCACCCTTTCTCTTCTATCGAAGCCCCATATGCACCAACGCAGCTGGCTGCACTGGTGCATATGCACCAATGCAGCCAGCTGCGTTGGTGCATATGGGGCTTCGTCGCAGTCTACCTGAGATGTCTGGTGATATGCAGCGTGCTGACCTCCTCCCCTTCCTCCTGCCACCCCACCCCTGACGATTCGCACAGGCTCGTTTGGCGTGAATTCCCTCGTCAGCTGTCCGAGCCGCGTCCCCGTCGCAGGCACGAGCGAGCGGCTTGCCCCAAGCCGTTCAAGACAGCACACGCGACTTGGGCAACGCATGCCGCCGAGGATGGCGCAGCGCTGCCTCTGCACGGGGCCCAGACTCAGGCGCCGCCGACGGCCGCTGCCTCGAACTGCCCGCCGTGGTGCTGCTCGTAGAAGGCCTCCAGCTCCCTCGTGATGCGGTCCACGTGCTCCTGCGCGTTCCCATCGGTTGGCACGTGGATGGACTTCTGCTTGTACTTCTTCGCCTTGGCATCGTAGTACTTCACCCTCAGCGCGTGCCTGCGCGGAAGCCACTGCACGTGCTCGGACGAAAGGGCTGGCCTCACCTCGCCGACTTCGGTCACGGCTGGCTCCTTCGCAAGAAGTTCGAGCACGCTGCACGACAGCTCGACAGCCAGCTTGTCCCGATGGTGAGCGGTCGTGAGCACGTTGATCGTCACTGTAGTGCCGTCGGCCATGGGCGTCGTCACCTCCACGATCGGCGCGATGTCGTCGATCAACTCCTTGCGGGCTCGCTTAGGCGCGGGCTCCTCCCCCTCAGCGTCGCCAAGAGGATCGTTCCCACGGCCGACCTGGGTCATCAAGGAGTCGACCTTGTCGTTCCGAGCCTTCACGATCGCATCGACCATCCTGAACGAGCGGCCACACAGCTTGTGATGGGGGGGGGGGGGACGAAGCTGGGAAACTTGCTGTTCCCATTGCGTCGTACATGGGAAGGGAAGGGCGATTATTGTAGGTGTTTTTTTTTCTCCACCGATATTTCGTCTTCCGCGGACCCTAGCTGTTGTGTGCGGCGTTGGCGGGCTACACGTCAGACGACACGCTCCACACGTAGCCAGCTTCTGCTGGTAGTTCTGGACACTGGCTATCGCGGGCCTGCGTCAGTCGAGTGTTGTTTTTGAGGCGGCTCGCCTCGCGGAGAGAGAGGTAGGTCGCTGGCCGTTTTTGAGCACCAAATTGGCTACGGGATGGAAATTTTAATTATTTTAATCAATTATAACCTAGTATAATTATCCAGAAAATGAGCTAATTTTTTTTTTGCTACAACGTATTTGGATGTTGTTCGATACAATGTTTGGATTTGGCATGGATGGGGAAAAGGGACCGTATGGGGGGGGAGAGTTGGCCGTATTGGTGTGTTCCCACCAACTCACTAAATAATTAAGCAAAGCTTGAAATCACAAAACTTCATTCTAAGACAACCTCCGACGATGGCTTTTACGGCCAAATACACAGCGTCAATATGTTTAAACATACTGACGCTCTGTGTCTGGAACTTTAGCTGCTCAAGCGGCCCTACATCTCGAGCTCCCAAAGAAAGCCCGTTAGCAAACATGTAGGACTCACTGGAGGGAACTAACAGACTTGGCCTGCTCCTAAAGTTGCTCTTCCGTGCTCGGTCGTCGTCGCGTCGTCGTCGTCGTCGTCGTCGTCGTCGTCTCCGTCGCGATTTAGTTTTTTACTTAGCAGGTTCCCGTCGTAACAGGGGGGCAAAAGTGCTATGCTCGCATGCTACCCCAGCCGTTGTCGTCATTTTCCTTCTCCTCCTCCTCCTCCTCCTCCTCCTCCCCCTCCTTCTCCTCCTTCCTCCTCATCCTCCTCACCCTCCTTCTCCTCCTTCCTCCTCCTCCTCCTCCCCACTCCTCCACTGTGCTCGTCTCACCCCCAGCCAAGCGCCGAGCGAGCACCCCGCCCCAATGCGTGCCTTACCTTACCGTACCTCCTCCTCCTCCTCCTCCTCCTCCTCTCCCTCATCCTCCTCCTGCGGGGGCACGGCGCTGGGCGGTCCTGCGGCATCGCCTCGCTCTCGTCGAGACGGCGAAGCCGCGGCCGCGGGGCGCTCCCCCCCCCCCCCCTCCCCTCCTCATCCTCCTCCTCACCCTCTCCCCCTCTCCTCCTCCTCCTCCTCCCCCTCCCCTCCTCCTCCTCCTCCTCCCTCCCTCCTTTCCTCTCTTCTCCCTCCCCCCTCCTTCCTCTTTTCATCAAATCATCGTCCTCCTCCTCTTTCCCCACTCCCCCTCGTCCTCCGCCCCCTCCACCCTCCCCCCCATCCTCCTCCCCCCATCCTCCTCCTCCCCTCATCCTCCTCGTCATCCTCCGCCTCCCTCCGCCCCCTCCCCCTCCTCCTCCTCCTCATTCATCATCATCATCATCATCCTCCTCTTCCTCCTCCTCCTCATCCTCCTCCTCCTCCCCCTCCTCCTTCTCCTCCTGCTCCTCCTCCTCCCCCGCCTTCCCCTCGTGTGTTTGTTGTTTTTTTTTTCGGGCCTGGCATTTGTTTGACATTCTGTGTTTGCGGGTGTGTCTCTGTTGTGATTGTTGCGTGTTTGCGCGTGTGTTTTGTTTGTGTTTCGCTTTCCAGTTTAGCAAGTATGGCGATTTGCGCTTCTTGTCTTTCTTGGTGCTCGTGTCTCTTTGTGTGTGCGTGTGCGTGTGCGTGGCTGCGATCTGCGAAACTGTCGCCACTTTCGAGGGGTGCTGGTCCAACATAGAGGCTACACCTCGCCATCGCTGGGGGGCTGCGACGCTTGTTTCACGCTGTCCTCGAAGCTGGTGCAGTCAGAGCACCAGCGATCACGAACCTGGTCACTTATGACTGGCACACCATGGCAGCAAACTCAAACGTCCACTTGCCAACATGCAATCAGCGCTTCGGCGCAGCACCCGCGTCGGGCCCCTTCTGGAAGAGCTCGCTGCCTTTCTCGATGGCCCTCGTGTTGGTCATGGCAGGCAGCACGCACACGACATCGTCCTGGCGCTTGGACTCGGACTCGGCGCTCCACGTGCTCACCATCACCCTCACCGTGGACCACGCCACGTTCACCTTCGCGGTGTCAGGGGTCGAGGGGATGCACCAGCAAGGCACGATGAACTGCGCCGTCTTCTCACCAGGCAGGGTCGTCTTCGGGAGCAGCCACATCTCGTGCTTGGCCTCTGGCATCTTGATGTTCACGGCAATCCCGTTCTGCGGCATCTTGGCGCCGTACCCGATGTTCGGGGTCAGCGGAATCAGTTCGAGTTGGCCCTTCGCATACCGCTTGTCGGCCACGACCTTCTTGCCAGACTTCGCGAACGTGATGGTCAGCTCAACCGTGGGGGCGTACTCCTTGTATGCGGAGTCGAGGGCCGCCCTGACGAAGGCCCGCTTGAGCTCGCTCATCACCTCCTTATTCAACAGCCCGATGGCCGTGCCACCCGTCACCTGCACGACAGTAGACTCTTCCTCGGAGATCACTTCGAAGTCGTCGACGAGCTTGCTGGCGGAAACCTGGAGCTCGTGTTCTGCCTTGCGCTTCTTGGCGACAGGGGTGCCGTCCTCCTTGAACAGCCTTGTCAGCGGGGTGCCGTCGTCCAGCACCAGCTTGACCTCGCGAGGAGAGAGGCGCAAGAGGAAAGCAGAGGAGGAGTATGAGGAGGAGGAGGGGGAGGAGGGGGATGAGGAGGAGGAGGAGTTAAGATGACAAGGGGCATAGCAGCAGCATCGGTCAAACCTTGTCCTCGCCGAGTTCCAAGATGACCCATGTGCCCTCCACGTTCGCGCCACTCCTGCCCTTGACCTTCGCCTTGAGCTCGAAGCCCTTGCTCTCCAGGATGTCGGTCTTCACGACGTGGCCAGACGAGCCCGAGCTCGAATCGTACTGCACCATGGCGGCCACGGCAATCTTTGGCTCGTCGGACACTGTCACTTGCCACGGGGGCTCCACGTGCGCCGCGGCGGGCCAGACCTTGCGCACGTCATGGACGAACTGCTGCACCACGGAGTCTAAGTCGTCGAACTGCTTGCGTCCACGAGCTTTCTTGCCGTACGTCGTCATGACCATCCGCACGTCGAGCTCGCCAATCAGCCTGGCGAACAGGTGGGCGTCCGTAACCTTGCAGCCCTCCTTCAGGTAGTGCACGGCCGAGCGATGCTTGGCCACGGCGTCGAAAGCCATGCTGCGAAGCTTCCCAGACTCCACGGCCTGAACGTCAGAGCTCGTGATGAGCCGAACGCCGCCGTCCCTCATGTACTGCTCTGGCGCACCCAGGGACGCCTTCATGCACGCAGTGACCCACTCGGGGACCTGCGATAGCCGAGCCTTCCCCAATATACTGAAAGTGACCGAGCCCACGTCGCGAGTGTTGTCCCCCAAAGTTTTGGCGAACGCCTTCAGCTCTTGCAGGAACACTGGCGGGTTGCCTCCGCCGAAGTTCTGCACGTACGTGGCCATGGCATCGACCTGCCCCTTGAGGTACGGGCGCGTGCGCTCGATGTCCCGCACCACTGACGGCATCGTCGCATTGCCAAAGTGCGCGACCCTGATCATCTTTGCGTGAATCTGCATCAGGGTCTGAACCTTGCTCTGCAAGCGATGCGATCCGTGCCCAATGTTGTGTGACTCGGACAGGAACGCTGCAAGGTCTGGCACCTCAGCGACAACTTCGGCTCGAATGACAATCCACGTGAGACCAGTCTCCATGGCCTCCTTGATGCTAGTGCACGCCCTGAACACCGCGTCCTGGCTAATGTACCCGTCCTCGTTAACGAACTCCGTCTCGTAGCTCTTCGTGCAGTGCAAGATGCAGCGAAGGACCTGGTTGGTGTGGCTGCATGCGATGCTCAACATCTTCATAGTGTCCGAGACCCTCGCCAAATAGCCCTCGCTCGATGCGACGAGCTCCTCGTTGAAGCGCACCTGCTTTGAGCCCTCGTCCCCGTTGCCAACCTCGATGGCCACTGGGTCCTTCACTTCGGACCAGCTCCAGCCAGACCGAATGATGATGCCTGCCAAGATGTGCACCTCGTGCCACTCCACTCCAATCCCGAATCGGTTGTCGGGGTGGACCCCGACGTCGTCGGGTACAGCCGTCGCGCGGTAAGCCAGCCCTTTCTCCAGCAGCAGCTGCACCAACTTATCAGCTGCTGCTTTCTGCTGCTTGGCGCCCTGCTCATCAGCGTTCTGGTACTGGGCGATCACGGCCCTCAAGCCCTCCGCCAAGTCCGTGAGGACGGCCTGCAAACTCTGATGCATCGGCATTGAGCGCCGCAGAAGCCTTCCGAAGGCGAAAGCACTAGCTCGGCCCCGAACGGGGCGGCAGGGAGGGCCCGAAACGGCTTGAGCCAGTGCGGCTATGCTCATGGCTTTGTTTGCTTCTGCGCGTGATCAGTTGTGTATGTGTGTTGATGGTGCGTCCTGCTTTGCTTGGAGGTTTTGCCGCGTTTGCCGCATGCTCGTTTCTGCTGACGCCGTTGCTCATGCGTTTGCTCATTGTTTGGTCATTGCTTATTTCTTGATGCGCGTGACTGAATATGTTGATGCATCTGCTTGTCTTTTTTTGTGTTCTGGGTGGGGGTGGGGGGGGGGCGTTGTTTCGGGAAGCCGAGCTGTATGCTCGAGATCGGGCTGGCGCGGGCGGGGAGCGCGTCCCCAACTTCGGTAATCAAGTTAGCTAACCAACTTAAAACCGACATACCTAACCTACTTGTAACCATCATAGTAACTACATATAACTATCATACGATCCCAATTTGAAATCCACATGGGGTTAGGCTAACTAGGTTAGTAAAGCCCCGAACCGCCGAAGATGGATAGCCTAAGCGGCCTAAGTAGACGGGGCGCTTCATAATCACTTAGGTTGGATGTATCCTGGGTAGGAAGGTTATAAGTACGTTATACCCACCTTATACCAAACATATAACAGGGCTATCTACTTACTATCCGCCATGACCCTCCCAGTAGAGAGGGTGCTCAAACGCGAAGTATCGGCCCCGGGACACCTGGTACTCAGCAATTTCCATACACAGGATCAGATCGCGAACCCCTGCGAGCATCAAACGATCCCAATCGCCGGGAGCCATCCGACCCCGATTCATCTGATTGATAGCTGAGAAAGCCCTGCACTCGGAGCAAAGCCACACCATCTCAGGTTCCTCGGCCTGGATCCTTCGCCAAAGCTCCCTAACATGGGAGGGGCGGGACGCATCCCATCCCTGCTTGAGGTCCCAGCTCGGTCGAGAGCCGAGGGGTGCCCCAGCTTTCTGCACGGCGGGGGCGATACGAGGCGGGGAAAAGACCTCCATGAAGGCGATCCTGGGACGGTCCTGAACGGCGAGAGCCTCCTCGTCCCCGGGGTCCTGACGATCCGGGCACCACTCGAACAGTCTCTCGGCGAGCGCCCGACGCACCCGGGACCCACACGCGACCTCACGGTCGTCGTTCCACACGTCTCCATCCAGAAACTCCGCCTCAAAAGCGGAAAGACGCGAGGCCGAGGTAGGGCCTTCCTTCCTTTTAGATGCGCACTCGGCGCCAGAAGGTGAACAGCCACACGTGACAAAACAGGCTGCCCGACCTAGCGACGACCTCTCGTCGCCGGGTCGCAACGGAGGCTCGGAGGAGTGAAGGGAGCCGCTCACACCAGGCTGGGAGCTCCGTCGCTCACCAGCTCCCAGCTCTCGTCCACCGCCTCTGGGATGGCCGAAAGGCCGGCGTCCCCGAGAGGCTGCACTCCCACGGCTGTCGGGAAGGTCGGTGTCGTCGTAGCCTCGGGGGTCGCTGTCGTGGTCGTGGTAGCGCTCTGGCCGCCCTGGTAGTTCTCGTTGGGGCCGCCCCCCAGGGGTTGAGGTTCCCACCTCGGCTGGAGGGGACCCCCGCTGCTCGACGACTCCGCGGTCGACTGCGCCGCTGCGGCGAAGTCGTTCAGCACGTTCGAGATGCCGGCCACTGCGTTGCCCACCTGCACGACCATCATCCCCAGCTGCCCCATGCTCGCCTCGATGTTGTTGATGGAGCCCTGCATCTGGTTGATCTGGTTCTGAAGGGTGTCGACTGACTCCCCCAGGTCCTCCATGGTCGCGAGGGAGCCCTTGATGTGAATGACCGCCTGGTAGATCTGCTGTAGGCCCTCTGTCGTCTGCGTCGGGGCCTCCTGCGCTGTGGTGGCCACCTCGATCATCCTGTCCACGACCTCCTGCGCGCGCCCGAACTGCCGGAGCCCCTCCGGTAGCGTCTGCAGCTGCCACTGAAGACCCTGAAGTAGAGTCGAAAGGCTGTTCACCGTAGTCAGTGCTGCCCCGCCTGCGCGGAAGTCTGGGTCGTTCTGAAGGATGTCGACGGCTCGGGCTGCCGACGCTGCTGCTGCTCGAGCTGCGTCTGCCGCGGTCGGCGGCTGAGGCTGCCCCGCGCCCTGCCCGTGCCCCCTCGGGACCCACGTGAGGCGCTCCTCGCAGTCGAGGCACTTGCTGCCGCTCCCGTGCTGGTTGCCGAAGTACTTCACTCGGCCGCGAGGACAGTACGGCGGAGGCTTGGGAGGCGGCTTGGTCGCAGCTGGTCCTGTCAGAGGCGGGGGCGGAGGGCCCGTCGCTGCTGCCGTCGGCGGCCAGCCCGCTGCCACCGCCGCCGCGTTCCACAGCATTGGCTCGGCCACAGGTGGCGGGAGCCCCGCTGCCATGGGCATCGGCTCGTTCCACTGGCCCTGAGGACCGAGTGGCCCCTGAGGAGGTGGGCCCGGCGGCAGCGGAGGCGAACCCCCAGCGCTTGCCCCCGCGCCCGTCGTCTGAGCCGCGGCCGCAGCTGCCCCGCTCGAGGCTCCGGGATGCTGCCCCGGGGCCACGGCGCCGCCGCCGCCCGCGGGCGGCGGGGCATCGCGGGACGGGAGGTCCGGTAGCTGGGTCTGGTCGCTGTCCGACTCCGAGGGCTGGTCCCTGCGATGTGCTGCCAGGAACTCGTCCGTCACCCCCTTCGCTCCTGGCCCCTTCTTCTTCCCTGCCGTCACTGGAGAGATGATCGCCACTAACAGCAGCGCCACACAGGTCGACCGCCGCTGCATCATCGCTGTCTGAGTGCAGCGTGCGAGATTGATCGAGAAAGCTAGCGAGGCTGAAGCCGATGCTCGAGCCCAAAGGTTCTACGGAGGGGGAAACGGGACAGGACTCGAGAGCCTCGGAGGCCTTCTTGGTGGCCCTGCTCCTCTTGACCTTAGCTTTCCTGGTCGATCCTACTGGTGATTCCGGCCCGGGGCGGGCCCGCTGAGCTCGTGGCTGGGGGGCCGCCCTTATCGAGGCATTGATCCCGATGAGCAACTGGTACAGCCCCAGACTCCCAATCACGATCAGCAACCTACTCAGGTCCTTGACGTGCCCCAGGACCCCCTTGATCTGGTCCCCGTAGTCCCCTCTGCGTCGACAGGTTCTTCCCCCAACGCATCTCCTGGACCTGAGGATGAGTAGGATGACGATGATGATGATGTGCTGCATCAGTGCGCCCTCGCTGGACATCTTCGGCACTGGGCGCCCCGCCAGTGCAAAGGCTCCAGGGGAGAGGAAAAGATACTTCTGGAGGGCCGAGTCGGGAACCTCACACGGCCCGGGCAGGGGCCGGACGATATCCACCATCCTGTGGCCAGAGCCGAGCCGCGTGAGCGTGACCTCAGGCTCTGGGGTGTTCAGCGCCATCCTGTTCCGCGGGAGATCGATCACGCTGCCGAGAAACTCCAGCAGGTTCACGCTCAGAATGTGAGGAACCGCATCCTCCAGGACGGTCGTCTCTACGATGCCGAACGCCCCGCCGAGGCACATCGGGAAGAGGATGGACGCGATCACCTTCGCTGCTCCTCCTACCCCGTGGGCTGCCTTCGGCCTCCTGTGCTGAGGGGGGATCAGCACGTAGCACATGTCCTGGTCCGCGAGAGCCTGTGCCTCGCGGTTGAGGGCCTCGACGCCCACGAGGTCACTCCCCGCCCCGGGGTCGACCAGGCCCTGCGTCGCCCTCGCTGCCAAGTAGACGCCCTCCGTGGTGAGCTCGGTCTCAGCATCGCGCCAGCTCGGAAAGCTGGCTGCCGTCACTCCTGAGACGTAGCCGTCGAACATGTATGCCGACAGCTCTCGTCTGGCGGCCGTGTTCTTCTCCTTCTGCTTGTCCGTGCTGGTGCCCTTGCTGGGACACTCACGCCCCCAGTGGCCCTTCTGGTGGCAGATCTTACACTTCGTCACCTTCATGAGCTGCTCCAGGGAGAGCCTCGACCGACCGCCTCCACGTCCTCGTCCGCGACCTCGTCCTCCGCCGCGGCCGCCCCCGCGACCGCCTGGCCGAGGGAATCGTGAGGAAGGCGGGGCTCCATCACCCCCAGGCTTGCCCCGGAAGAACTCCCGGGTCTGTCGAGCAGCTCGCTTCATATCTTTGTTCTGCTTCCACGATCTATCGTTGGCCATCGCTGCCAAAGTGTCGTCCAGCTCGTCCTCGTACAGGTCCATGTCCTTGATCTCGGCCAGCACTGCATCGACGTCGAAGTCTCCCTCGACCTCGAAGTAGTCGTAGCCGTCGTCCTCTTCTTCTGACTCCAGGTTGGCTTCACCACCACCGTCGACCGGACCAGAGGGGTGGAGGAAGGAGGAGGGGGAAGACTGCTCTACCCTAGGGCCTAGCTCAGGATACGCGTCGGGACCTGCGCCTTCCACCATGGCACTGGCCCCTGCTCGGCCCGGTAGCAGCCTCTCCGAGCCAGACGAGTCCATCTGGCGAAGGGCCCATGCGATGTCGGCGTAGTCCATCTTGCCCTGCGTCAATGTCCGCAAATTCTGAGTGCCCTGGGCGGAAAGCCCAGCACCCTCCTCGAGGAAGAGGCCCTTCAGCTTCGGTGACATCCACAAGTCGTGTCCTTCTGCTTCTTGAAGCTGCGCCTCCCTCCTGGATACGTACTGCGTCAAGGACTCTTTGCTCTCACGAGCTGCCTCGAACAAGGCCTTGCGGCCGGCTCGACGGAGCTCGTCTCCTTCGCGCTCTCCGATCAGCAGGTCCATCCGGGCCAACAAAATGTCGAGCCACGAGGAGGAAGCCAGGTCTCGATCGGAGATGTCCTCGAACTTCGATTGCATCGTCCAGTCAAATAGCTTCAGGAATCTCTCTGCTCGGCGCCACAGCGCCACGTCCGTATTCTCATTCCACCGTCGCAGAGCTCGCTTCCACTGGCGGTAATGCGTCCAGCCGGGCCACGCTGGTGGATCGGTGAAGTCGCCCCTCGTGCTGGGCTGGCTCCATCCACTGTGCCACCAGCTGCTGCCCCAGTCCTGGCCAGAGCCCCAGCCGCCAGCCCACTCGGAGCTGCCAGCTGCCCAGCCGCTCTTGCCCCAGTCGCCGTCCTTGTGGCCGCTGGTCTCGCCCGTCACCGCCGTCCCGGCGGCCGCCGTCCCCGAGCTCCCTCGCGCCTGGTCGTTCCCGCTCCACGGGTCGCCCTGCGCAGAGTGCCAGGGATCCTCGCCAGCTCCGTCTGCGGCCGCCGCAGCTCTCCGAGCGTGGTCGTTCCAGCCGCTCCAGCTGTCCGTGCTCTGCCCGGCAGTCGGGCCGGCCCGCACCGCTGACATAGTCCGATCCACTATGTCCTGGGCGAGGGCCTTCCACTGCTCCTGCGTCATGGTGATGGAGCTGGCACCTGGCGCCGCGCCGCTGGCGCTCCCTCCGCCTGATGCCTCCATCACCTTCGTCCTCTGCTGCTCGTCCTCTGTTGTCCCGTCTGGGGACGACATGCCGTGGATCCCCTCACGCACCCAGCGCTCAGAGCGCAGCCGGGGCGAGGGCTCGCAAGCGCCGGGGCAGCTCACCGGAGAGGCTGCTGCCCGGCACCCATGGCCTCTCGCCCGGACCGCGCTCCGCTACCAACTGTGGCAGCAGGAGGATTGGGCAATGTTTTCCCTTGAGCCAACGCATTGGGCAAATCACGGATACACACCTGCTGTGCTACACAAGTGCTGAACCTAGTCTGACGAATGTGCTATCCCATCACAGGATGACGAGAAGGGGGGCAAGGCTGGGGTGGGGCCTCCGACAGGCCGACACGCAGCTCGAGCTCGAGCTGCGGGAGCTCGAGCGCACGCAGCAGGAGGACGAGGAGGAGGACGCGCCGCAGCAGCAGCAGCACCACCACCAGCAGCAGACCGACGACAAGGACTGCTGCCGCCCCGCGGGGCGGGAGGGGAGGAGAATGGGGGAGGAGGACGGAGAGGAGAAGGAGGAGGAAGGGGAGGTGGAGGAGGGAGGAGGAGGAGGAAGGAGGGAGGACGAGGAGTTGGCGATGATGAGTTTGGGATCCTCCTCCTCCGCCTCCTCCTCCCCCTCCTCCTCGGTGATCTTCCCCCCCTCCTCCCCCTTCTCCTCCTTCCCCTCCTCCTCTCCCCTCCCTCTCTCCTTGATCCTCGTGGTCTTCTCCTTTTAGGATCCTCCATGTCGAGGATGGCGATGGTGACGATGATGGCGGTGATGATGACAGCCATGACGATGATGATGATGCTGATGATGATGATGATGATGATGATGATGACGATGATGATGATGCTGATGATGATGAAAACGATGACGATGATGATGATGATGATGATGATGATGATGATGATGATGATGATGACGATGACGATGACGATGACTACGACGATGATGGCAGAAGGCAGGGGGGGAGGAGACAGAGTAGGAGGAGGAGGAGGAGGAGGAGGAGGAGGAGGAGGGGGACAGGAGGACAGGAGGGAGGAGGAGAAGGTGTAGGAAGAGAGGAAGGAGGAAGAAGAGGAGGAGCAGGAGGAGCAGGAGGAAAGGAGGGAAGAGGCGATCAGAGACGCGGTGAAAAGGATGAGGATGACGAGGGAGGTTGAGGGCCACGATACGAAGATAACGAGGGAATCAGGAAGAGGATCCAGGAGAGGCTGAGGATGCTCGCCAGCATCAGCATCATCACCATCATCATCATCATCATCATCATCATCATCATCATCATCATCACCATCAGCATCATCATCATCGTCATCAGCATCATCATCACCAGCATCACCACCATCACCATCATCAACATCAGCATCAGCACCAGCGTCATCGTCATCATCATCAGCACCAGCATACGCATCAACATCATCATAATCAGCAACATCATCATCATCATCATCATCATCACCATCATCATCATCATCCTCATCATCATCATCATCATCATCATCATCATCATCATCATCATCATCAGCAGCAGCAGCAGCAGCAGCAGCAGCAGCAGCAGCATCATCATCATCATCATCATCATCATCATCATCATCATCATCAGCATCATCATCGTCGCCATCAGCTTGGCACGCCCATCACGCGTTCGAGGCCCCGCAGGGAGCTCCACCGAAGGCCCCCAGTGGCTGTGTTCGCGCGCCCCTCCCCCTACGTCCTCCCCTGTGCATGGTGGGGGGGGAGGGGGTCGCGAGGCGTCAAGGCGTCCAAAACGGCCTCGGCGAGGAAGCCAAAACATACGGTTTACCATGGTTTTGGGTTTGTGTTGGCCTCTTGGGGGCGGGGGGAGGGGGGGGGGGGGGCTAATTGCGACCCCCCCCTCTGGTTTGATCGATCTCCCTCAAGATGGCCCCACGAAGCGACCAGGAGGCCTCGCGAGGTCCCAAGATGGCCCCGAGGTGGCCCCAAGAGGTCACCACGGGGCACCCAGGAGGCGCCCGCAAGGATCGCAGACGGCCCCGCGAGCCCCCCCCCCCCCCCCCAGGCGCCCAAGACCCCGAAGAGCCCGCTCGGGAGGCCCCAAGACGGCCCCAAGGTGGCCCCAAGAGGCGCCCAAAAGGCCCATGGGAAGACTCCGAGCGGCCCCAAGAAGCCCCCGCGAGGTACCCGAGACCCCGAAGAGCACACCAGGATCGCGAATAGATCCCCAAGACGCCCCAAGAGGCCACCAAAAATCGCCCAAGAGATACCCTAAGAGGCCCCGAGAGGCATCCAAGAGACCGCTGGCCCCTGTGCTTGCCGCCCTCCTCCTCCTGTTCCTCCTCCCTCCTCCTACTCCTTCTCTTCCCCCTCCTCCTCCTCCGCCCCCTCCTCATCCTATTCGTCCCCCTTCTTCCCACTTCTTCATCCGTCCATCCATCCATCCACCTCATCCTTCTCCTCCTCACTCCTTTGCGCGGTTCGGCCGCCCCCCTCTTTGCTGCCGCACTTCCCTGATCACCTCAGCTCGCCTGCACATCGTTTCTGGATGGGCTGGTGGGGATGCGCGAACCGTCTAGAATTATCATCACAATCGTCGCCAGCAGCTTGGCACGCCCAACGCGCGTCCGTGGCCCCGCAGGGAGCTCCACCGAAAGCCTCCAATGGCTGCGTTCGCATGCGTGTCCACACATATTTTGGCACACCCCTCACACGTTCCGTGGCCTCATGGGGGGCTCCATCGAAGGCCCCAGTGGCTGCGTTCGCGCGCGGATCCACCCTCCAATTTCGGCACGCTCCTCACATGCCGCGTGGCCCCACAGGGAGCTCAGCCGAAGGCCCAAGCGGCTGCGTTCGCATGCGGTGTCGCCCCTATGTCGGCGGAGCCTTCACACTATGTGTGGCCCCATGGGGGGGCTCTGCCGAAATCCACTGCGGCTGCGCTCGCATGCGATTCCATGCCCACTTCGGCGCACTCCTCACACTTTTTGCTGGCCCATAAGGGGCTCCACCGAAGGCCTCCATTGGCTGCGGTCGCATGCGGTTACACATCCATGTTTGGCGCTTCCCCCGCGCGGTTCGTGGCCCCATAGGTAGCTCAGCTGAAGGCCCCAATGGCTGCGTTCGCACGCGGTTCCACCCTAATTTCGGCGCGCCCCGACGGCCCCAACGGCTGCGTTCCTGTGCGCTTCCTTCGCCAATTCGGCGCACCGCTCACACGCCTCGTGGCCCCATGGTGAGCCCCACCGAAGGCCCTGGCGGCGGCGTTCGCATGCGCCCAAGGGGGGCCCGCCGAAAGAACTCAACAATGATGAGTTGTCCGTAAGCTTTTTGTGCTCGAGCCTTTTCGAGGCTGAGCCCGCAAGTTCATGGGCATCTGGTTCCGCCCATTCGCGCCGCGTAGAGTCCAGAAGATGGCGGAGGCGCCGACGGCGGCGGAGGAGCACGACGCTGCGAACGAGGACAGCGTCAGCAGGGGGTGCGCCTGCTCGGACGTGGAGCTGATGAAAAAAAGTGTTCCTCCCCTTCTTCACGAAACCCGACTGGCTGCAGTACAGGAGCGACCTCACGAAACACCCGTCCAAAGCAGACCAGACCATGATCAAGCCCCTGGTCCCGCTCGGCGTCACCATCCGTGACAAGGTCGCCCCGAACTTCTCGCTGGGGAAGAAGGCCACGAAGCATGCGGTGACATTGATCGTCAAAACACTCGGGTGGGATTTTCCAGGCACTTCGCTGAACACTTACGCGGAGGAGCAGTCGACGAAGTTGAGGTCGTTCGCAAAGCATTGTGGTTCATTGTGGTCACGTCCCACGTTTCCGAAGTGGTTCAAAGAGATGCTCGTCGAGCACGGGTGCGACTTCGAGAGCCGCGCGGCAGCGGCAGATGACCCCGAGTTGTTCATCTATAAGTTCAGCGAGTACAAGGGGTGCGCAGTGCGGATTGCTCGGGGCACAGAGGCCGAGATGCCTCCAGAGATCGTGGACGGCCCCACCGACGGCTGGTACACGGCGAAGTGGACCGACGGATCGACGTGGAAGTACCCCGAGCACATGCGCGCGAAGGACGACGGCAAGACCTCGCCAGCCAAGTTGCCCCGAGTGGAGCTGGAGAACAACACTATTTGGATGCGCATGGCGAAGGACAGGAGCGCCCACCGCCTCGTGCAGGTGATGCGCACGTGGAAGTCGGGCGAGAAGGAGCAGCAGACACAGGTGAATTCGGGCCTTTTCGCTACTGAGGAGGAGGCGATCGAGCAGATGAAGATCGCCGTGGTGGACAAGTTCGCGACGAAGGAGATCGCCACCAAGGAGGAGGCCAACGCGAACAAGCTCGAGCTCGTGAAGAAGTGGAGGCTGGCGATGCAGCGCCGCACGGCCGAGAACGAGGCTAAGCAAGGAGGCTCAGGCGAAGCGGTGCAAACTTGGTCGAATGGCAGATGGATGAGGAAGGAGGAGGGAGGAGTTTTTTTTCCCTGGGAGTCTTTGTTTCCAAATCGGCCTGGAAACAAAAAACGAGGACGGGGGGATGAACGACGCAAAAACTAGAGCACCCACACCCACACCCACACCCACACCCCCACCCCCAACCCCACACCCACCCCCACCCCCGCCCCCACCCCCACCCCCACCCCCACCCCCTGGCACCAACGTTGCACCGATGACGCCTCGAGACGGGGCATTGGCGCCAGCGGAGCCAGACATCGGCAACGGCGACGGCGAGGACGAGGAGGATGACGACCTCTCGAAGCTGGCAGCCTCCACAGCCGCGGCCCCAGGCGGCAAACGCTCGCTGGCGGGTGGCGACGAGGAGCAGCCCGAGAAGAAGAAGAAGAAGAAGGCGGTGCCGAAGCCGACGGTCAAGAGGCCGGCCGCGGCGAAAGCAGCCGATCTCCAGAAGGCAGCCGACGGAGACGAGGTGGATGCAAAGCCGTCCACGCCCAAGGCCCATGTGATGGTCGACTTGGACAACAAGATCAGGTCGGGGGAGAAGCAGGCGAGGTTCCGCGACGTGGAGGCGCCCCCCCCTCATGACCGAGCGGGAGAAGGCGCAGCAGCGCGCCATCGAGCTCAGCGACGAGGAGGACTAGCCCGTGGATGGCGACGACGAGCGCGACGCCGTCTCGCCCGTGGAGGGCGACCACAGGCCGACGCCCCGCGGAGGGCGGACGGGCCGACGCCGCCCCGTGGCGCGGCAAGTCGAGCACAGAGCCTCGAGTCACGACAGGGGGACTCGAGAGAGTGCAACCCATCTCTGGATCTTCGTCGTATCTCATCCCTCCTCCAAGTCCTCCTCATCCCCATCCTCATCCTCATCCCTCCTCCAAGTCATCCTCATCCTCATCCTCATCCCTCCTCCAAGTCCTCATCCTCCTCCGCCCCCTCCTCCTCTCTGCCGCGCTACCGTCTCGTCCCAAATCTCACCCCGAACTCATCCCGAATCTCATCCTCTCTTCCCAAGCCTCATCTCTCGTCGCTCCTCCACCGACTCAGTGCCGCTCCAACCTCGTCATCCTCGTTGCCCTCGTCCTTATGATCGCGCTCTTCTTGCTGCCTGGGGCCGAATATTCAGCGACGTCCGTCCCCAACGCAACGCCCAATGCTCAGCGGCCCCCGTCTCCACCCAGTCCAGTGCTCAGCGGCTTCCCGCTGAGTACTGGGCGTCGTGCGGCTTCCCGCTGAGCACTGGGCGCTGTGTTGGAGTTCTATTCAAATTCGAACACCGCCCCCTTCATCGGTCACTCGAATGCCCCCGCGCCGCTCCGCCAGGACAAGCACGACTCCACGGATCTCGACCAGACGATGAAGTACCCCAATGGCGCAACCAGCCCGAGATCCGAGAGAGCGAGCCCCAGACGCTCATGAGGGATAGCTGCCCGACTGGCATGACCCCGACGGAGGAGCGAGGGGGCGAGCCTGTGTCCGTCGTCGATCGTTTTCTTCTTACTCCTCCCCCTCCAGCCTCCCGCCTCAGCTGCCCTTCGCCTGGTCGCCCTCCCTCCGCCCTCGATTGTTGGTCAAAGCAAGATCTTTCCAACCGTCGTGTGGCGTTGGGTCCCCGTTTTGAAAAGACAGCGCCCCGCGTTCCTCGCCCCCCCTCCCCCTTTCTCCCTCCCCCCATCGCCATCATCATCATCATCATCATCATCACCATCATCAGCATCAGCGTCACCACCACCACCACCATCATCATCAGCATCAACATCATCATTATTATCACCACCAACTCATCAACATGAACATCACCGGCAACATCATCATCATCGTCACCATCATCAAAACATCAGCCTCAACATCAACATCAGCATCAAACCCGCCACCGCCATCGCAATCACCATCGTCATCACCATTGGGGCAATCATCATCACCATCATCGTGACCATTCCCCGCCCATTCCTGCACGCCCTCGCACGGTTCGTGGCCCCACAGGGAGCCCCACCGAAGGCCCCAATGGCAAGGTTCGCACGCAGTTCCACTTTCATTTCGGCGCACCCCTCACACGGTTCGCGGCCCCATAGGGAGCCCCACCGCATGCAATTCCGCGCTCGCTTCGGCCTACCACCCACCGAATTCCTCAGTGGCAAAGTTCACATGCAATCCCAGCCTTATGTCGTCGAACCCTTCACACAGTTCGTGGCCCCGTAGCAAGCTTCACCGAATGATTCACTGGCAGGGTTCGCACGCAATTCCATTTCAATGTCGGCGCACTCCTCGGGCGGTTCGTGGCCCCATATGGAACCCCACCGAATGCCTCAGTGGCAGGGCCCGCATGCAGCCCCATCATCATGTCGGAGCATTCCTCACACGGTGCGTGGGCCCATGGGGGTTCCATCGAAGGCCTCAGTGGCAAGCGTCGCATGCAAGCCAGCCCTCATTTAGGCGCACACTTCACACGGTTCGTGGACCCATGAGTTCCACGGAAAACCTCAACGGCAAGGTTCGCATGCAATTCCGTGCAGTTTCGGTGCCCCGTTCTCTCTCTCTCTCTCTCCCTCTCCCTCTCTCTCTCTCGCGGCTCGTGGCCCCATCGTGAGTTCCACCGACGTCCTCATTGGCAGGGTTCGCGTGCAGCTTCACCCTCATCTCGGCGTACCCCTTTGCACGGTTCGTGGCCCCAACGGAAGCCGCGCCGAATGATTCAGTTGCAGGTTTCGCATGAAGGTCCGCCTTCATTTCGGCGCACCCCTCACACGGCTCGCGTGCCCATAGGGAGCCCCGCCGAACGCCTCAGTGGCAGGGTTCGCATGCCATTCCATTTTCATACCTGAGCATCCCTCACACGGTTCGCGGCGCCGCGGGGGGTCCCCACCGAATGCTGCGAAGGGTCTGGGGCCTCCTTTCCAGGAGGGACGGGGGGGGGGGGGCCGTCGCCAACTTTGGTCATGGTGCGGGGCAGGAAGGTCAGAGGCCATTTCGGGGGAATTGGGGCCATATCTGCTGGAGTTCGTGTTGCGTTCGTTCCTCCCTGCGCGCAGGCTACTCGGAGCGTGCGCGCCCCTCTTCCATCGTCTCATATCCCTCGCGGTGCTCGCAGCTGCACGCGGTTCGGGCTATTTGGAATAAGCCCTTCTTCCCCCCTTCTTCGTCGATCTGGCGCGTTGGCAATGCTTCGCCGATCCGACTAACCCCCATCCCTCTCCTCGCCCTGCCCCTCCCGCCTAGCGCAGGAGGATCTCCTGCGGGCGCGCAACGAGCACTGCCGACCCGCTGCCATCGCAGTCGAGGCCGTGAGTTCCCAGGAGAACTCTGGGCCGATCGTCGCGGAGACGAAGGCGACGGTCAGCTCGGCCGCCCTCAGCGTCATGCCGATCGACCCGCAGGCTCTGAGTTTGTCGCAGGCGGACCCGGCCGCCCTCGGCATGACGCCAGTTGACCCAGCCCAGATGGGCTTCAAGAAGGCTGACGCCGCCGCGGTCGGACTGGAGCCCATGCAGGTCGGCAGCCTCGGCATGGAAAAGCCGCCGCCGCCGCAGCAGGCTCTCCCGCGCCACCCAGCCTTCGAGTCGCGCAAGCACCTCCCCGAGAACCCGTTCGAGAACGGCCTCCTCAACAGCTTCGGGATGCAACGCCTCGGCCAGAAGCTGGCCGACCTCGCGGCTGAGGCGAAGGAGCTCGCAGCGGCCGCCGAGGACGACGACGCAGGCGATCGGGCCCGAGAGAACCGACGCCAGTTTTTGAAGAGGATTGGTTCTCTCTTCGCCCTTCGGCGCCCGAGGCCACCCCTCGGCGCTAACCCAGCAACAAAAAAAGAGGGGGGAGGGGTGGAAGGGGGAGAGGGAGGGGAAGGAGGAAGGAGGATTACAGTTGGTCGCCAACCATCCTGTGGAGTCGGGTCGTAGTTTTGATGTGACAGCGCCCCGCGACCCCCCCCCCCGCCCCTCCATCCCCCCCGCGCCCATGTCGGCGCGCCCCTCATGCGTCTTGTGGCCCCGTGAGGAGGTCAGCCGAAGGCCCCAGTGGATGCGTTGGCATGCATTCCCCCCCAATTGCGGTGCACTCCCCACGCGTTTCGTGGCCCCGTATGGGGGCTCCACCGAAAGCCCCAGTGGGCGCGTTCGCATCGTTACCACCCCAATTGCGGTGCACCCCTCACACGTTTCGCGGTCCCGTAAGGGGGCTCCTCCGAAGGCCGCAGCGGCTGCGTTCGCATGCGGCCCCGCCCACATTTCGGCACGCCCTTCACGCGCTTCGTGGCCCCATGGGGGAGCCCCACCGAAGGCCCCAGTGGCTGCGTCCGCATGCGGCTCCACCCCCCCTGCCAGCCCACCCCTCACAGGTTTCGTGGCACCATAGGGAGCTCCACCGAAGGCCCCAGCGGCTGCGCTCGCATGCGGTTCCACTTCAATTTCGCCACACCCCTCACACGCCTCGTGGCCCCATAGGGAGCTTTGCCGAAGGCTCCAGTGGCTGCGTTCGCATGCGGTTGCGCTCCAATTTCGGCACGCTCCTCGCGCGTTTTGTGGCTCCACCGAGTGCCCCAGTGGTTGCGTTCGCATGCGGGTCCACTTGGATGATGGATGATTGTTTGTTCGAGCTAGGCGACGACACGAGTGACAAGCACAAAACGTTGGAGAACATCTTTCGCACGCGCAACGTCGCGGCGCGCACGGCCATCGATAGCAAGTTCAGGAAGTGGTTGAAGGCAGAGCCCGAGGAGAGGAAGAAGTGGGACGCGATCAAGGTGCGGTCCCAGAAGCAGGAGTTCAAGCTCGACAGGGTGGACAGGGAGTGGGCCAAAGTCCAGAAGACCAGGGAGCACGTCAAGCAGCAGAGCGAGGAGGTCGGCGACTGGGGCGTGCACAAGCCGTTCGAGGTCATTGCGAAGGACGAGAGCGGGATCGGCATCACGGAGAGCGGCGCTCTTGCAGCGCTCAACATCTGCCTGACGTGCATGAAGATGGGAAGCCCGTTCACGAAGTACAACACGTTCTCTCGCAGGATGGAGTTCTTGCACGTGAAGTCCCAGCACCATTGGAAGTTCGAGGAGAAGTGGACCGAGCACCAGAAGGAGTGCGGAGATCAAGGCGACCTCGTGAAGGAGTTCGTGGACGTGCTCTCGGATGGGCCCGAGGCTGACATGATGCGGAGGCGCCTCCTGATGCAGAAGACCGAACCCGCCCCGCTTGGAGCCAGCAGCGGGGCCGCCGCGACCGCGGCCCCGAGCTGCGGGGCCCTTGCCGCCGCGGACGCCGCCGCGGGCAGCGCCCCCCCCCGGCCCGTCCGACGGCGCCGCCGCGGGCGGCGGCGGCCCGCCGCGCATGCCAGCCGCCGGCGAGCCTGCGAGCGCTGCCACGTGCGCATGCGGGTACGACCGCGCGGCGTGCGGAGCGCGCGGCAAGGGCTGGGCGCAGGACGAGGCGAAGGAGCAGGTGAGCGCCCCCTCGGACAGCGCGGCGGAGCCCGTCGTCGAGGAACCCTCGCCGAAGGCCAAGGCCAAGGCCAAAGGGAAGGCCAGGGCCGCCACGGGGGCAGCGTCGGCCGGCGCGCCTCCCAAGTCCAGGGACAAGGCCAAGGCCGAGGCCGCGGCAGGGATGGTCGGCCCGCCAGTTGCCGAGGGCGTGGTGAAGGTGGGCCCAGAGCAGGCCAAAGCCGACGCCAAGGCGGCCAAGGCGCAGGCCAAGAAGCATGAGCAGGAGGCGAAGGGCGCCATCACTGCCTACGGCCAGGCGTGCACGCAGGCGGAGCAGCTGCTCGTGGGCATCAGGCAGCAGGCCGAGTGGGCGTGGGCCAACAACGAGACCAACACCTCCAGGCTGGTGAAGGCAGTCGACGATCTCAAGTCGCTGGCCACTCCTGGGAGCTTCCTGTCGCAGGTGCTGTGCACGGGCTACAACCAGGTCAAGAGTGAGAAGGGCGAGGGCGACTTCAACCAGCAGATGGCAGCTACCTTGAGGAAGCTGACGCCCAAGGTCCACAGGGTGCAGGGCGAGATCAATCGCCTGGTCGGCATGCACTCGAAGTTCAAGGAGGCCGACGACGCCATGGCATCCGATTCGTAGGGTTTCAAGTCCACGTGCGCGCAGGAGCTGTTGCAGGGCCGCGGGGAGAGGCCTCGTTTCATGCAGCCTGGTTTTCGCGCAGGTCCTGGGCCGTCGCTCGCACCTTCTAGCGCGCTCGACAGAGCGCGACGCGAATACATCCGCCTGATGCGAGCCGCAGCGATACGGGAGGGAGAGGTCGGAGAGGGTAGGAGGGAGGGGGACTGGGCGAGCGGGGGAAGGAGGGAAGGGGGATTGGCAGAAACAGGGGAGATTGGAGTCGGGCCGAGGCGGGAGAAGGAAGGGCAGGACAAGGCCAGATTCCAAAGGAGAGAGGAGGAGGAAGAGGATGAGAGAGGAGGGAATACCATTTTGCTGCTCCAATTCTGGTGGAAACAGTTATGCGTCGAAAAACATGTCGCAAATCCATTAAACAATTGTCGCTTTAGATATGAATTGTGTTCCTGTCCGTCTTTTTTTCGAATCTGTAAACTGTTTGTTCGGTTGTGTAGATTTTCTGTTCTGTGCTGGACATTTCTGTGTTTTGGTCAGCTAAAATCAGTTTCTATCCAGACAATTTAACTTTCAACCGCTTTATCTGAAGATGAGTTCGGGGATGAGTTTGAGATGAGTTTGAAATGAGTTTGGGATGAGTTTCGCAGCACACCAATATATATATATATAGATATAGATATAGATATGTGTAAACGCACAAACCACAGGGGATGAACTTGAGATGAGTTTCGGATGAGTTTCGGATGAGTTTCGGATGAGCTTAACGTTGCCAGAATTCAGTGTTCCACCCGGACATCTTACTGGTGCAACCTAAATTTTCGCGCTCCATGAGGACGTTTCAGGATCTGGACATATTGAAACTCATATACTGGTGACGGAAGATGTGGACAGGGGGAATGGACATGTCAACGTGGATTCCGAATCATCCTGTGGTGTTGGGTCATCACTTTGAAGAAACAATCCACTTCTCTATATTCCTCCTCGGGGTCCTCCCCTCCTCCTCCCGCCCATCCGTCCTCCTCGCCTCCATGTCGGCGCGCCCCTCATGCAGTTTGTGGCCCCGCACGAAGCCCCACCGAGGGACCAGTTGCTGTGTTTGCACGTGGTTTCGCCCCAATTTGGGTGCATCCCTCGCGCGTTCAGTGGCCCCGTATAGCGGGCTCAAGCGAAGGCCCCAGGTGGCTGCGTTCGCATGCGGTTCCGCACTCATTTCGGCACACCCCTTACACGTGTCGCAGCCCCTTATGGGGCTCCACCGACAGCCGCAGTGGCTGCGTATGCATGCGGTTTCCCCCCATTTCGGCGCGCCCTTCGCACGTGTCCTAGCCTCATATGGGGCCCCGCCGAAGGACCCAGTGGCTGCGTTCGCACGCGGTTGCACCCCCCATTTCGGCGCGCCCTTGTCGCGCCTGGCGGCCACCCATAGGGGGCTCCACCGAATGCCCCAGCGGCTGCGCGCGCATGCGGCTATAGCTCCGTCGGATGACATAGTCAAGCTTGCGGCTTCACAGCTGCACGTGGTTGGTGGTTTCGTGGTTTCTCGTGTTGGATGGGTCGGGGCAAAGGCTGTGGGAGGAAAGGGGGTCTCGGGAGGGGGGGGGGCCGAAGACGGGCAGGGTGCCGCGCAGGCGTCGGGGGTAGAGGGATGAGGACGCAAGTGGCGGAGAAGGGAATCGGCGAGGAAAAGAGTAGGGGAGGAGGAGGTCGAGGGAGGACGGGCGGAAGGGGAGTTGCGGCCCCTGGTCATCAGCGCGAGTAGGGCACGCTCGCATGCAGACGTCACCACGCGCCAGCGAGCGACGCAGTTCGGACCAGATGTTTCGTTTGCTGGTTGGGGTGCTTAAGCTGAAAGGTGGAGGACGACTGACAAGACATGAGGGCCCTGCAGCCGCCCTTTCCCGAAAGCAACCCCAGAGAAGCCCTGTCGGGCACTGGCCAAGCAACGCGCGCCCTGCAGCCACCCTTTCCCGAAAGCACCCCATGCAGAGAAGCCCTGTCGGGCGCCAACCGCCACTCTGGAGTTCCGCGCTTGCGCCGCGCCCGCCGCCGAGGCAAGAAATGTGCAACCGCTGCCGCTGCTCCCCGACAACCTCCTCATCCTCCTCATCTTCCCCATCCTCCTCCTCCTCGTTCCCCTCCTCCTGGGGGCGGCCATGGCATGAAAGAGATGGGGCGCGTTCTGACCAGGCTTCCATTGCGCGCGCTCTTGCTGGGCGTCAGAGGCGAATCCAGAAGCGGCGACGAGGGCGCCCCGACATGGGGGCTCACTGGAGAGCGCGAGGCGGATCCAGCAGTGGCGATCTTAGCAAAGGCGACAATGCAAACCCTGTAGGGGCGAATCCAGCTATGCAACCGTATCCAACGCAGTAATTAGCTCCTGGCTCCAGGTGATCTCGCGTCGCCCCCACCCCCGCCAGCCCTCGCCAACGAGATCCCATGATTAACCGATGTGGCGAAGCTTGGCAGAGAGAGCGGGATGATCTGCGGCGTCGCGAGGGCGCTGGCGGAGAGTTGTACAAACTCTTACTCACGATGTACGCTGAAAGTGGTCCCATGACGGCAAAAGATATGTGCGTCATTGCTTGGTGGGCTAAAGAGGCGGGGGCCGTTGGCGATGTAACCCGCCTGGGAATGCACCCGGAAAACACTGGGGGGAGTTACCAAACCCATTTGGACACTGTCGTCCCGAGGCGGCCCCACGGCGACTACTATTGGATAGATGTGCCCGTTTATTCTAAAGGGCTCGGGCGAACTGTTAAGCGCATACCCACCGTGCCAATACACGAATCAATCCGTGATCAAGTCACTAAGTCACCAGAGCTGTCGCCTGAGAGGTTGGTGGCGAACCCAGATTTTGTTGCGTGGCATATTCTAAGGTTCGGAAGCCGTTGCGCCCGATCGCTCCCTCGATCCACTCATCGGGCCACGGTGTGCCGCAACGCCCCATGCGCCTGGACACGCGTGCGTGTATACATACGTGCGCGCGCATGTGCAACCAACCACCCACACTCCTGCATGTACATATACATGTGTGTGCACACCCATACATGTACACATGCGCATTTGCAGCGCTGTCTCTGTAAATGTACGGTGATATGCGATCATGTGGGGGTGTGCGTGCGTGTACATACATACACATGTACACGTATAGGCATGCGCGTATAAACATCCACGCGCATGTATATTCACATGTATACATACACATGTTCCGTATATAACTCGGGTGTAGCATTACAAAGACACCAAAGGTATGCAGACGTACGTGTGTATATATATATATATACATATGAACTCGTGTTTCTATTTACCTAACAGCTTTTGCTGATAGGTTTCTAGTGGACTCAAAAGAGAGCAGCAGATGGCTCCACAGGGGGGTCGGGGCGGCATCCGGGGAGCTGTGTCCGAACTCGTGTCCGAATGCGCTTTTCCCAAACAGTCACACACTTCGTGCTCTTCGACCTCCCAGAACTCCATTCCCGGGCCACATTCTGAATGCCTGGAGCCAACTGTAGGCACTTCGTGCTCTTCGACTTCCCAGAACTCCATTCCCGGGCCACTGCCCGGAGCCAACTGTAGGCCACTTCGTGCTCTTCGACTTCCCAGAACATTCCCGGAATCAAGACAAAATGTAGGCCACTTTGTCCCACTTCGCCAGTTCCCAGAACTCCATTCCCGGGCCACATTTTGAATGCCCGGAGCCAACTGTAGGCCAGACTTCCCAGGGCCACATTTTGGATGCCCGGAGCCAACTGTAGGCCACTTCGTGCTCTTCGACTTCCCAGAACTCCATTCCCGGGCCACATTTTGGATGCCCGGAGCCAACTGTAGGCCACTTCGTGCTCTTCGAGTTCCCAGAACTCCATTCCCGGGCCACATTTTGAATGCCCGGAGCCAACTGTAGGCCACTTCGTGCTCTTCGAATTCCCAGAACTCCATTCCCGGGCCACATTTTGGATGCTCGGAGCCAACTGTAGGCCACTTCGTGCTTTTCCAGTTCCCAGAACTCCATTCCTGGGCATGATTTTGAATGCCCAGAGCCAACTGTATGCCACTTCGTGTTCTTCTAGTTCTCAGAACTCCATTCCTGGGCCACATTTTGACTGAGGCAGGCTGATGCTGCGGCCGAGGCAGGCTGAGGCTGAGGCAGGCTGAGGCTGAGGCCGAGGCTGAAGGCAGACTGAGGCTGAGGCTGAAACAGACTGAGGCTGAGGCTGAGGCAGGCTGAGGCTGAGGCTGAGGCAGGCTGATGCTGAGGCAGGCTGAGGCTGAGGCTGAGGCTGATGCAGGCTGAGGCTGAGGCAGGCTGAGGCTGAGGCCGAGGCTGAAGGCAGACTGAGGCTGAGGCTGAAGCAGGCTGAGGCTGAGGCTGAGGCTGAGGCAGGCTGAGGAGGCAGGCTTGAGGCTGAGGCTGTGACTGCGACTGCCGTTGCCGCTGCGACTGTCATCGCGAATGCGACTACGACTGCGAGAACAGCAGAATTCTACAACTGGATTCTCATATGAATCGTAAGGGGAATGCTTCCAGATATGTTCCTACACATCGCTGTTAGGTTGCTTTGCCGGGATATATATATATTTTATATTATATATATATATATATATATATATATATATAAAAAGCCTGACGAAAGACCCAACCATACGTAGTTGTGAATATCGCAATTGTGGATATATTCTTCGGTGGCGCCCCTGGGCCACGAAACGAGTGAGGGGTGTGCCGAAATGGGGGGGCGGAACCGCATGCGAGCGCAGCCACTGGGGCGCTCGGTGGAGCTCCCTATGGGGCCACGAAACGTGTGAGGGGTGTGCCAGAATGGGGGGTGGAACCGCATGCGGGCGCAGCCACTGGGGCCTTCGGTGGAGCTCCCTATGGGGCCACGAAACGTGTGAGGGGTGTGCCAGAATGAGGGGTGGAACCGCATGCGGGCGCAGCCACTGGGGCCTTCGGTGGAGCTCCCTATGGGGCCACGAAACGTGTGAGGGGTGTGCCAGAATGGGGGGTGGAACCGCATGCGGGCGCAGCCACTGGGGCCTTCGGTGGAGCTCCCTATGGGGCCACGAAACGTGTGAGGGGTGTGCCAGAATGGGGGGTGGAACCGCATGCGGGCGCAGCCACTGGGGCCTTCGGTGGAGCTCCCTATTGGGCCACGAAACGTGTGAGGGGTGTGCCAGAACGGGGGGTGGAACCGCATGCTGGCGCAGCCGCTGGGGCCTTCGGTGGAGCTCCCTATGGGGCCACGAAACGTGTGAGGGGTGTGCCAGAATGGGAGGTGGAACCGCATGCGGGCGCAGCCACTGGGGCCTTCGGTGGAGCTCCCTATGGGGCCACGAAACGTGTGAGGGGTGTGCCAGAATGGGGGGTGGAACCGCATGCGGGCGCAGCCACTGGGGCCTTCGGTGGAGCTCCCTATGGGGCCACGAAACGTGTGAGGGGTGTGCCAGAATGGGGGGTGGAACCGCATGCGGGCGCAGCCACTGGGGCCTTCGGTGGAGCTCCCTATGGGGCCACGAATCGTGTGAGGGGTGTGCAAGAATGGGGGGTGGAACCGCATGCGGGCGCAGCCACTGGGGCCTTCGGTGGAGCTCCCTATGGGGCCACGAAACGTGTGAGGGGTGTGCCAGAATGGTGGGTGGAACCGCATGCGGGCGCAGCCACTGGGGCCTTCGGTGGAGCTCCCTATGGGGCCACGAAACGTGTGAGGGGTGTGCCGAAATGGGGGGTGGAACCGCATGCGGGCGCAGCCACTGGGGCCTTCGGTGGAGCTCCCTATGGGGCCACGAAACGTGTGAGGGGTGTGCCAGAATGGGGGGTGGAACCGCATGCGGGCGCAGCCACTGGGGCCTTCGGTGGAGCTCCCTATGGGGCCACGAAACGTGTGAGGGGTGTGCCAGAATGGTGGGTGGAACCGCATGCGGGCGCAGCCACTGGGGCCTTCGGTGGAGCTCCCTATGGGGCCACGAAACGTGTGAGGGGTGTGCCAGAATGGGGGGTGGAACCGCATGCGGGCGCAGCCACTGGGGCCTTCGGTGGAGCTCCCTATGGGGCCACGAAACGTGTGAGGGGTGTGCCGAATGTGGGTGTGAACCGCATGCGGGCGCAGCCACTGGGGCCTTCGGTGGAGCTCCCTATGGGGCCACGAAACGTGTGAGGGGTGTGCCAGAATGGGGGGGGCGCATGCGGGCGCAGACTGGGGCCTTCGGTGGAGCTCCCTATGGGGCCACGAAACGTGTGAGGGGTGTGCCAGAATGGTGGGTGGAACCGCATGCGGGCGCAGCCACTGGGGCCTTCGGTGGAGCTCCCTATGGGGCCACGAAACGTGTGATGGGGTGTGCCAGAATGGGGGGTGGAACCGCATGCGGGCGCAGCCACTGTGGCCTTCGGTGGAGCTCCCTATGGGGCCACGAAACGTGTGAGGGGTGTGCCAAACTGGGGGGTGGAACCGCATGCGGGCGCAGCCACTGGGGCCGTCGGTGGAGCTCCCTATGGGTCCACGAAACGTGTGAGGGGTGTGCCAGAAGGGAGGGGGAGGAGGGAGGAGGAAGGAGAGGAGGAGAAAAGGAGGAACGAGGAAGGAGGAAGGAGCAACGCGGGGACCGTCTCTTCAAAACGAGGACCCAACAACACATGTTGGTTTGGAAAACAATTAGCCTGGCGAAGGACCCAACCATATGCAATTGTGAATGCCGCAATTGTGATGGGTGGTGGCGGACGCATGCGGGCGGTGCCACTGGGACCTTCGGTGGAGCTCCCTATGGGGCCACGAGGCGCTGTACTGGGTGGGCGAGACGCGGTCAGCAAGGGCTGTGCTGCGTGGTGGCGGACGCATGCGAGCGGTGCCACTGGTATCTTCGGTGGAGCTCCCTATGGGGCCACGAAACGCTGTACTGGGTGGGTGAAACGCAGGCAGGGAGCAAAGGCTGTGCAGGGTGGTGGCGGACGCATGCTGGCGGTGCCGCTGTGACCTTTGGTGGAGCTCCCTATAGGGCTACGAAGCGCTGTTCTGGGTGGGCGAAGCGCAGGGAACAAGGGCTGTGCTGGGTGGTGGCGGACGCAAGCGGGCAATGCCACTGTGACCTTTGGTGGAGCCCCCTATGGGGCCACGAAACGTGCGAGGGGTATGCCAGAATGGGGTATGGAACCGCATGCCAGCGCAGCCACTGGGGCCTTCGGTGGAGCTCCCTATGGGGCCACGAAACGTGTGAGGGGTGTGCCGATATTGTGGTGGAACCGCATGCGAGCGCAGCCACTGCGGCGTTCGGTGGAGCTCCCTATGTGGCCACGAGACGTGTGAAGGGCGTGCCGAAAAAGGGTGTGGAACCGCATGCGAGCGCAGCCACTGGTGCCTTCGGTGGAGCTCTCTATGGGGCCACGAACCGTGTGAGGGGTGTGCCGAAATGGAGGGGGGGGGAACCACATGCGAGCGCAGCCACTGGGACGTTCGGTGGAGCTCCCCATGGAACCACCCGCGGAACGTGTGAGGGGTGTGCCGAAAGGGAGGGTGGAACCGCATGCGGGCGCAGCCACTGGGGCCTTCGGTGGGGCTCCTTATGGTGCCACGAAACGTGTGAGGGGTGTGCTAGAATGGGGGGATGGAACCGCATGCGGGCGCAGCCACTGGTGCCTTCGGTGGAACTCCCTATGGGGCCACGAAACGTGTGAGGGGTGTGCCAGAATGGGGGGTGCGCAGCAGCCACTGGGGGGTGGAGTGGGGCCACGAAATGCCGGGCGCGGGCGCAGCCACTGGGGCCTTCGGTGGAGCTCCCTATGGGGCCACGAAACGTGTGAGGGGTGTGCCAGAATGGGGGGTGGAACCGCATGCGGGCGCAGCCACTGGGGCCTTCGGTGGAGCTCCCTATGGGGCCACGAAACGTGTGAGGGGTGTGCCAGAATGGTGGGTGGAACGCATGCGGGCGCAGCCACTGGGGCCTTCGGTGGAACTCCCTATGTTCCACGAAGCGTGTGAGGGGTGTGCCAGAACCGCATGCGGCGCAGCGCCCACTGGGGCCTTCAGCTCCCTATGGGGCACGCGTGCGTGGTGTGGTCGGGGGGTGGAACCGCTGGCGGCTATGGAGCCGGCCACGAAACGTGTGAGGGCGCGAGACCGCGATGCGGGCGCTAGGGCCTTCGGTGGAGCTCCCTATGGGGCCACGAAGCGTGTGAGGGGTGTGCCAGAATGGGGGGTGGAACCGCATGCGGGCGCAGCCACTGGGGCCTTCGGTGGAGCTCCCTATGGGGCCACGAAGCGTGTGAGGGGTGTGCCAGAATGGGGGGTGGAACCGCATGCGGGCGCAGCCACTGGGGCCTTCGGTGGAGCTCCCTATGGGGCCACGAACGTGTGAAGGGTGCGCCAGAATGGAGGGTGGAACCGCATGCGGGCGCAACCACTGGGGCCTTCGGTGGAGCTCCCTATGGGGCCACGAAACGTGTGAGGGGTGTGCCAGAATGGGGGTGGAACCGCATGCGGGCGCAGCCACTGGGGCCTTCGGTGGAGCTCCCTATGGGGCCACGAAACGTGTGAGGGGTGTGCCAGAATGGGGGGTGGAACCGCATGCGGGCGCAGCCACTGGGGCCTTCGGTGGAGCTCCCTATGGGGCCACGAAACGTGTGAGGGGTGTGCCAAAATGGGGGGTGGAACCGCATGCGGGCGCAGCCACTGGGGCCTTCGGTGGAGCTCCCTATGGGGCCACGAAACGTGTGAGGGGTGTGCCAGAATGGGTGTGGGAGGGGGAGGAGGGGGGAGGAAGGGGAGGAGGAGGAAGGAGGAGGAAGAGGAACGCGGGGCGACGTCTCTTCAAAACGATGACCCAACCCCACAGGATGGTTGGGAAAAACAAACAAACAAAACATGACACACCAACGCATGTGCACCCATGCACGTGCAATCGTTTCTCTGGGACTCCTTGCGCATCGGCGCCTGGACTTCGCGAGAATTTTCAGTTGGCACCCAGGTGTGCGCAGTTGTTTGCCAGATCTGCCTCTGCTGGTCAACCTGTACTCAGATGGCATTCGATGCACTCGGTCGGAACGGGTTGGGAAGACGGACGCGCTCAACGCATTTTTTTTTGTCATTTAGTGCCGCAGGCTCAACGACGCACGATTGCGCTGTTGCGCAAGAGCGATCTTTGTCGGTGCGGCTGCCGAGGATGGTGCACATACTATCCCATAATGTTGATGATGAAGTGGTCAGTCAAGGCTTTGTTAGCTGGCCAAATGCCTGAGCACGACCACGAAGGCCATGTTTTCGTGGAGGGTGACCCCAGGAAAGCCGCTGCTGGGAACCCGATTTCTAGAGGCGTTGTCGGGTGGCTCAAGGGTGACCTTATGGAGCAGTCGGTGACCTATGGGCTCAGGGGGCTCGGTTCGGGACTTCATCCATGTTTTCTATGCAGGACCCTCTTGGAAAACATTCACAGTTACGAGCATGTATCTTTGAATGATGATGAGTGGGGAAGCGCGGACCCTATGCGGGGCTACGAGCGCGACTGCCAGAGCCACGAGGTCCTCGTGATGATTAACAATGAGGAGGATCGGATGAAGGCGGCTGGTTAAGCAAGAAGGGCAACCCATGCGTCGCCACCCCGCCCCTTTCCCACCTGCGCCCCCCTCACAATCCCCGCAACCTTTCTCGTCCACCCCTCCGGCTTCGGATCATCGCTCTGCTCGCGCTGCTGCTTCTCCTCCTTCTCTCCTTCTCGTTCTCGCCCTCAATATCGCTCTTCCCAGTCTTGGCGGCCCCGGGCCGATGGATAGGGCTTCTGCGATAGCGGGCCAGCGCAAATGTGGAGACATTATTGTGGGCGATGTTCCTTCGGTGGGAGCGTTGTGGGCGTGAGATGTGTGGGTATGTGTGGGTATGTTTGTGTTTGTGGGCGAGACATTATTGTGGGCGAGACATGATGTTGTGTTTTTGTTGGTGGGAGCGATGTTTGTTGGCGTGAGATGTGTGGGTATGTTCCTGGCGGGTGTGATTTTTCTTCATGCGATGTTGGTTGGTATGTTATGTGTGGGATGTTATTCGTAGGGGTGGTGATTGATGATATTTGTGAATCTTGCATGCCGAGCCCCTCTCGCTCCAGCACAGAACAACAACCGCGCCCCCCCCCCCCCCCACACACACACACACACCAGGACGCACTGCAGTAGGACACCCTCCCTCCACCCAGCGGGCCCATCTTGCTTAACGTGCCCAGATATTGGAACGTCTAACTTGGACCAGGTCTGGGAACGGCGTGCGGGGTAGATTGTTGACGGGCAACGTGCCGTCCATGGGGCTAGTGGCGGGAGATCGGCTCTGCCCCAGCCCGCAGCTGGTCGATATCGGCGAGTTGTCTGCGGTGCAAACACCGGTTGTGGTTCGTTTCTGGAGGCCCCGCTGGTATAGGCAGGTGTGTATGGACAGCCTGACCTACAGGAACCCTTTGTTCTCGCCGTGTGTGTACATCACCCCATCTTTGACATTTGTGATGGATATCCTGCACATTGTTTATTTGGGCGTGCATTCTAAAATCATCGCAATGGTACTCTGGGCACTCAATGAGTTGAATCCTTATGGCGTTTCAGGTGGGCATGAGACTGTAGAAGCTGTTACGCCGGAAAGGCTGAGTGAACGATTGCGTGAATGGTACGATGCACAGGACGTCCCCCGCAATTATAGAGTGAGTGAG
This sequence comes from Prorocentrum cordatum, assembly GCA_963575745.1. Classification (NCBI taxonomy): domain Eukaryota; class Dinophyceae; order Prorocentrales; family Prorocentraceae; genus Prorocentrum; species Prorocentrum cordatum. Next base: position 408,142 of record CAUYUJ010001559.1, on the reverse strand, counting down.
GTTGCAAGAAATATGATCGGAACGGCCAGCCTGCCACATATGAAAACGATGGCCTCTGAAACAAATGCGTTGCTTCCATGGGTGCTCACGTTATGTCGGCAGTACCAGCGTCAGTTACCAAATGGGAAACCGCTAATGGAAGCAGTTAGGACCGTTCAGAAGTGGGTGTATGTTTTGAAAGGGTCTGGCATCGAGGTGCCCCACGATAGAGTGCAATCGCGCGTGGACTGCGCGCTGTGGCACAATCACTTCGCGGTTGAGGCTGGTGGGTCCTGACTTTTCAAACACCACTTTTGGGTGCACATGTCCCATCGTATTGGCAAGTACGGCAACCCGTTTCACTACGCCACATTTTTGGACGAGTCGCTCAATCTCCCTGCGGACGTGGCCGCCAGCAGCTCGCACCGCGCGAATTGGGAAGCCCGCATTTTTGAGAGAATCGACCTCCTGGGTGCCCTGTCTATTGGACAATCCCGCCATTTTTTCGGCATGGAGCGCTAAGCGGGTCACCCTCCGACGCAATGACCCCCCTTCCCCCGTCCTCTGACCCCTCCAACTTCCTTCCGCGCCTCAACTTCCAACCTCCCTTCCCCTCCCAGTGCCGTCTTCGTGCGATTACTCTCCTCACTTCCCTCCCTTCCCCTTCATTCTTTTACCATCCAAACTTTTCTTGCCAGAGTTGCGTCGGCGTGCGTTTGGCCGCGATGCCCCCCCTCCCCCCCGTTTTCGGGGCGCCGTCGGAGGGCCAGATGGCGCCTCCAATGCCGTTGCCCTTGCCCACCCCACTCCGACCCAAGTGCAAGCCAACGCTCTTTCTGGCAGCCTGTCCCCGTGGAGCGTCGTGCACTGACGCACTGAAGCCGCCGACTTGGCGGGGCCCGCGCCTTCTAGGAAAACACGCACGCACACGCGCGCACACAAAACAACAGTAACACACCATTGCCCTGGCGATAGGCCCAACCATATGCGGTTGCGGGTGCAGCAACTAGGAGGCCTTCAGTGGGGCTCACCATTGTGCCACGAACCGCAGGGTGGGGTGCGCCTGAAAGAGGGTGGACCTGCATTCGAATCCTGCCGCTGGAGCCTTCGATGGAGCTCCCTACGGGGCCGCGGAGCAAGTGGGGGGTGCGCCGAAATGGCGGCCGAACTGCATGCGAACCCTGCCGATGAAGCATTCGGTGGATACCCACATGGGGCCACGAACCGCGTGAGGGGTGCGCCGAAATGAGGGTGGAACTGCACGCGAACCCTGCCGCTGAAGAATTCGGTGGAGCTTTCTATGGGGCCACGAGCCGTGTGATGGGTGCGCCGAAATGCCGGTGGAACCGCGTGCGAACCCTTGCGACTGGGGCCATCGATGGAGCTCGTGCGAAGGGTGCGCCGACATGCGGGTGGGGCTGCGTGTGAACCCTGTCACGGAAGCATTCGGTGTAACTTCTAGGGGGCCACAAACCGTGTGCGGGGTACGCCGAGATGAAGGTGGAGCAGCATGCGAACCTTGTCGCTGTGGCTTTCGGTGGAACCCGTGTGAGGTGTGCGCCAAAATGAGGGTGGAACTACATGCGAACCTTGCCGTTGGGGCCTTCGGTGAAGCTCCCTATGGAATCGCGAACCGTGTGAGAACGTGCACGAATGGGCGGGGACCGATGACGATGATGGTGACGGCAGTACTGGTGATGACGATGGTGACTCCGATGTGGGGACGGCTTTCATGATAATGATGCCGATGATGATGGTGCTGGTGATGATGCTGATGATGATGTAATGCTGATGGCGATGGCTGTGATGAGGTGATGCGGACGATAATGGTGATGAGGGTGGATATGATGATGATGATGTTGTTGATGATGGTGACGATGATGATGATGGGAGAAGGGAAGAGGGGGAGGGATGGAGGACGGATGAATGTGGGGCGCTGTCTCTTCAAAACGATGACCCAACACCACGCGATGGTTGGGGAGCGCCGACCGCAACAAGCACGACAAGGCGCGATCCCGTGCAAAAGGTGCTCTCCTGCGCCGCATCGGTTCGGATTGGCAGCGTTCTAATGCAATGAAGACAAACGGTCCAGCTCTATGGATAATCCCACCCGCCCTACGGGCGTCGGTGGTTTAAGGCGTTTCCTCTTCCACCCCTCCATTTTTCCCCTTCGGGGAGGGTTTCGCCCCTCCCCCAACCCCGCCCCTTGGGCCTGGAGGGGGGGGGGGGGCCTCGGCGAGGAAGCCAAAACCATTGGTTGTATTATGGCGTTGGCCACAGTTTGGCGTCTTGGGTGGGTGGGTGGGGGGGGGGGGGGGCGAATTGCGACCCGCCCTCTCGTTTGATCGATGTCCTCCAAGATGGCACCGGGAAACGCCCTGGCAGTCCCGAGAGGTCCCGAGATGGCCCCGAGATGGCCCCAATAGGCGCCCAAGAGGCCACCAGGGGGCCCCCGAGGGGACCCCGCGCGACCCCAGGGGGCCCCCCCGAGGCACCCGAGACCCCGAAGAGCACCCCAGGATCGCGACGAGACCCCCACGATGTCCCAAGAGGCCACCAGGAATCGCCCAAATGATTCACAACGAGGCTCCGAGAGGCATCCAAGAGACCTTTGGCCTTTGAGCTTGCCCTCCTCCTCCTCCTCCCCCCCCACCTCCTGTTCCTCCTCCTCCTACTCCTTCCCTTCCTCCTCCCCCTCCTCCGACTCCTCCTCGTCCTATTCGCCCTCCATCTTCCCGCTCCCTCATCCATCCATCCATCCACCCCCTCCTTCTCTTCCTCACTCCTTTGCGCGGTTCGGCCGCCCCGAAAAAATCAGACCTTCGGAAGCTTGGGGCACTTCGGGCCAAGTGCACTCAGCAACGCCCTGCCAGGAGGAGGAGGAGGAGGGGCAGGAGGAGGAGGGGGATGCGGAAAAAGAGAAGGAGGGGGAGGAGGACGCAGGGAGGCCAGCAGCGGACTGCCGTCGGGCCTGGAGCGGCGTCTGGCCGGCGTCGGGCTGGGCCGTCGGGCTGAGGAGCGTCGGGCCTGAAGCGGCCTGGAGCGGCGGGTCACTGTCTGGCTCTTGGCCTTCTTTCGGCCCTTGCCGTAGTCCGCGCCCTTGCCCTTGGCCTTGCCGCCCTTGCCTTTGTCGACCTTGTCCTGGGCCTTGCGTTTGCCCATGCCGTTTACCTTTTTCTTGCCGCCCTTGCCGTTGTCGACCTTGTCCTGGGCCTTGGCCTTGCCGCCCTTGCCGCTGGCCTTTTTCTCGCCGCCCTGGCCGTCGCCCTTCTTGTTGCCCACGTCGGCGGCGTCGGTCTTGAGCCTGCCCTTGCCATTGCCTTCGCCGTTGTTCTTGTCGTCGCCCTTGCCGTCGCCCTTGCCGCTGTTCTGGCCGTCGCCCTTGTCGCCCCTGCCGTCGCCCTCGCCGCCGTCGTCCGCGATGGGCGGCCTCCAGCGCCACGTCTCCTCGACACTGCCCTCGCTCCACGACAGCGCGATGAGTCGGCCGCGCCACCCGTCCCATTGCTGACGCGTTCGCCTTCGCCTGAGCTCAGTGAGCGTCTTAGTGGCCGCCCCCGAGGGCGCAGCCGTTGGACCAGGTCCGATGAGAATCCAGCGCGAACGCTGCTCTGAGACAAAATGTCCACGGATTGTTTGACGTTGCAGTCAGCCCGCGTCGTTGAGGCTGAGGCAGGCTGAGGCTGAGGCTGACGCAGGCTGAGGCCGAAGCAGGCCGAGGCTGAGGCTGAGGCTGGCTCATGCTGAGGCCGAGGCAGGCTGAGGCTGAGGCTGCGGCAAGCCGAGGCAGGCTGAGGCTGAGGCTGAAATTGAGGCAGGCTGAGGCATCCGTAGGAATCCATAGGAATCCCCAGGAATCCTTGGGAATCTTTGAGAATTCCTTAGGCATCCTTAGGCGTAGTTAAGCATCCTCAGGAATCCATAGGAATCCTTAGGATTCCTTGGGGATCCTTAGGAATCAGAATTCATAAGGATTCCTAAGGTTTCCTATGGATTCCTAAGGATGCCGAAGGATGCCCTCGGAATCCCTAGGAATCCTTCAGATTCCATTGGATCCGAAGGCCGTTGCCGCTGCGACTGCCATTGCGAATGCGACTGCGACTGCGAGAGCAGCAGAACTCTACAACAGAATTCTCGCCCGGCCACTGGAACCTTCGGTGGAGCTCCCTATGGGGCCACGATCCTCGTGAGGGGTGCGCCGAAATGGGGCGGGCCCGCCATGCGAGCCCTGCCACTGGCGCCTTCGGCGAAGCTCCCTATGGGGCCACGAAGCGCGTGAGGGGTGTGCCGAAATGGGGCGGGGCCGCCATGCGAACCCTGCCACTGGCGCTTTCGGTGGAACTCCTCATGGGGCCACGATCCTCGTGAGGGGCGCGCCGAAATGGGGCGAGCCCTGCCGCTGGGGCCTTCGGTGGAGCTCCCTATGGGGCCGCGAAGCGTGCGAGGGGCGCGGCGAAACATAGACATGCGAAGAGAATCGGCGAGGAGGGGGGGGAGGGGGGAAGGGGGCGGGAGGAGTGAAAGGAGGAGAGGAAAGGAGAAAAACGCGGGGCGCTGTCTCTTCAAAGCGGGGACCCAGTCTCGGCTTCGCTGCAGCCCCCTGACATGTCTCAGGCGCGCTCTAAGGCTGATGAAGATTTTCGGGAATGAGGCCCACGTGCACGCACTGGTTGGGGAGTGATGCCGAATTGCAAGCACTGCGTGGGGAGTGGGGCCTAAGTGCAAGCATTGCTTGGAGGGTGAGGCCGAAGTGCTGGGAAGCCGAGTTGCAAGCGCTGTCGGGGAAGTGAGGCCTGGCAAGCACTGTTTGGGGAATGCGGTTGCGCCCCCCCGTCGTCGCCCCCATGTTTGCTCATCTCGCTCGCCCGCCCGCGCTGCAAGGGGTGCTGCAGCTTGGTGGGTGACTGGCCTTAGCTGGGGACTCGTGTGTCTTGGCTTCGAAGCAGCGCCCTGGCGCCGTTGAGCTGCGCTCGAGGAGCTTGGGAAATGATGCGTGGGTAGTTAGTGAAGCACTGTTTGGGGAAAGATGTTGCGGGCCAGCCGCTGTCCGGGCGTTAGCTTGATGACGAAAGCTCGGGCAACGATGTTGCGTGGCCAACCGCTGTCCTGCCGCCTCGCCCTGCCCTTCCGCCATAGACGCGCGTTGAGGATTTGATTGGGGCGCGGCCTAAACCCCGATGCGCGCCCCCTGCCCGTCCCCATAGACCCCCACTTTGGTTTCCGATGAGTCTCCGAAGGGAATTGGGGGCAGGGGCTGGGGCGTGCGTCAGGGTTTTGGCCGCGCCGCAATCCATAGACGATTGCGCACGGCATCCGCAAAGAGGATCGCACGCGACTTTCTCTCGGCGAGGCGCAACTCCTGCTTCTCCTCACCCTCCTCCTTTTCCTTTCCTCCTCCTCGCCCTCCTTCCCCCCCTTCTCCTCGCCCTCCTCTTTTGGGGGCGCTGGGGCAGAGGTGGGCGGTGCACCGCTGTGACCTGACATGCGCCTGCTGCTTGCCTCAGCCTGCCCCAGCCCGCCTCAGCCTCAGCCTCAGCCTCGGCGACGCAAAGCCGACGCATCATTCCGAACAGAATGCCGGAACGTGGGCGCAAAATGGACGCGCAAGACTTGGGCCACAACTATCAACGCACGGAGGGGGATGGGGGGGAACCGTTCAATTTCTGCGCAGTGGCGCCAGTGGCTATCCCACGCTCCGCGGGCCCATCGGGGGCCCCGCCCCAGCCACAATGGCTGCATTCGCATGCTGCCAGCACGCCCGTCGCGCGCTTCGTGGCACCATAGGGAGCTCCACAGAAGGCCCCAGTGGCTGCGTTCGCATGCGGTTCCACAGCCATTTTGGCACGCCCCTCGCACGGCCCGTGGCCTTCATAGGGGGCATCATTTTGGTGGGGGGGGCCCACCGAAGGAACTGCGCAGGGTTCGCGCGCAGTTCCTCCCCGTTGTTGCGCCCCTCTCACACGGTTCGTGGCCCCATGGGAAACTCATTGAAGGCGGCGTTGATTGGGTTCGCACGCAATTCCGCCCCCATCTCGGCGCGCCTCTCGCGCGGTTCGCGGCCCCATAGGAAGCTCCACCGAATGCCTCAACGGCAGGGTTCGCACGTAGTTCCGCTTTGACTTCGGCGCACCACCCGCGCGGTTCGTAACCCCATAGGGAGCTCCACTGAAGACTCCAGTGGCAGGGTTCGCATGCAAGACAATCGCCGCGCCCCGACGGGAAGAGAAGGGTGCATCCTTCTGTGTTCCTGCTGCCTCCCTCTGATCGCCCCCCCCTCTCTTCCTCGCCCTCTTCCTCCGCCCCCCTGAGCCCCCCCCCCCCCCCGCCGCCCCCCCCCCCGCCCCCCCCCTCATCGCCATCGCCCCCCTGCGCCCCCGATTTGTCTTCAGTTGTTTCGCTGCGCGGTTTTCCGCGCACGCAAAGGACCGTGGCATGTTCTCACGACTTTGCGTTTTTCCCCCTTCCCCGCCCCGCTGGCGGCGCCATCCTGCAGGTCGGCACTTCCGACCGGTTTCCGCCGACTTCCGTTGCGCAGGGCGCAGGCGAAGTCGAGCGCGCGTTCTGATGCGAAAGCGACCCTCTTCTTGACCGCCAATAAATCACGGCCCCGAGAAGGCCGCCGATCTACACGAACACTGGGCCCACTCACAAGACACCCTAGAAAGCCCTGAAGGCCCCCAAGATGCCTCGTTCTCCTTTTCCTCTTCCCTCTTCCCTCCTCCTCCTCTTCCCCCTCCTCTTCCCCCTCCCCCTCCTCCTCCCCCTCCTCTTCTTCACCCTCCTTTTTCCCCTCCTCGTCCTTCTCCTCCCCCTCCTCCTCCTCCTCCTGCTCCTCCTCCTCCTCCTGCCCCTTCTCCTCCTCTCCCTCCTCCCCCGCCCTCCTCCTCCTCCTCCTGCCCCTCCTCCTCCCCCTCCTCTCCCTCTTCCTCGCCCAAGAAGCTTCGGGTTCGATTTGGGTCGCGCGCGGGGCGGCCTCGGATTGCAATCGCCGCGCGCGCACGTGAGTGGCCACATTGGTATAAGATTGCAAATAAAGCCTACCCGTTACATTCATGGCATTGTAGTAACTCCATGTGATTGTATGGTTTTTTTATGGTTGTTCACGCGAAGTGTTCTTATGTGGCCTTTTCAAACGCTTTCAAAAATGTACTTTTGCGTTTATTGCCGAACGGTTTGTCCGGGAATTTGCCATGGGCAAAAAGAGGCCGGATCCAACCTCAGGGTGGGGGTGGCACGGCGTGACCGCGCCCCTGCTGTCCCGGAATCTCGCTTGGCTGACTGTTGCGGCTGCCGTCAGCACTATCGGGGGCCACCCCCAGTCCACCCGGTTCTAATCCAGAGACACGAGAGAAAGCTTGTGCCGCTTCCGCACCTTCCGAAGCTTCCGCCGCTTCGGGCCCCCGGTACTCCGCGGCTTCCGCAGCCTCCGCCGACTCCGCCGTGACCTCCCTCTCCTTTTCTCTGCCCTGCTGGTGCTGCCGAAGGAGCACGGGGGCCTCAGCGTCCTCCCGCGGGTTCTTCTTGGGGTCGCTGGGTGGCTCTTGTTGCTGCGGCGGGGGGGGGGGGGGCTGCTGCTGCTGCAGCTGCGGGGCACTGTTGCTGCTGCTGCTGCCGCAGATGCTGCTGCGGTGCTCTGATCCAGAGACACAAGTGGGGGCTTGCGCCACTTCCGCACCTTCCGAGGCTTCCGTCGCATCGGGCCATCGATACTCCGCGGCCTCCGCAGCTTCCGCCGACTCCGCCATGACCACCCTCTCCTTTTCTCTGCCCTGCGGGGTGCTGTTGCTGCTGCTGCTGCTATTGTGGTCGCTGGGTGGCTCTTGCTGCTGCTGCGGGGGGTGCCGCTGCTGCAGCTGCGGGGCTCTGTTGCTGCTGCTGCCGCAGCTGCTGCTGCAGTGGCTGCTGCGGCTGCTGCCCTGCTGCTGCTGCTGCAGCTGCTGGGTCCTGTTGCTGCTGCTGCTGCTGCTGCTGCTGCTGCTGCTGCTGCTGCGGCTGTTGCTGCTGCTGCTGCTGCTGCTGCTGCTGCTGCTGCTGCTGCTGCTGCTGCTGCTGCCCTGCTGCTGCGGCTGCTGCTGCGGCCCTGCTGCTGCGGCTGCTACGGCTGCTGCTGCCCCGCTGCTGCTGCAGCTGCCCTGCTGGTGCGGCTGTTCGCCGAGGGCCGAGCCGAGGGCCGCGCCCTCCGCCGCCGCCGCCGCCGGAGGGGAGCCGGCGGCGGCAGCGGCGACCGCGGAGGCCACTGCGGCCGCGGCCGCGGCGGCGGCAGTGGCGCCGGCGGCCGCGGCCGCGGCGTGCGCGGCAGCCGGCCCCCAGGCCGCGGCGCAGGCCACGGCGGCCGCGGCCTGTGCCGAGCGGCCATCCGCGGCGGCAGCAGCGGCCGCGGCCGCAGCCACGGCGGCGCCGGCGGCGCCGGTGGCGCCCGCGGCCCCGCTGGCGGCGGCGCGGCGGCTGCGGCGCGCGCGGCGCCCTCGGCGCCGGCGGCGCCAGCGCGCCAGCACGCCCGCGGCGCCGCGGGCAGCGGCGGCGCCCGCGGCGCCGGCAGCGCCAGCGGCGCTGGGGGCGCCCGCGGCGGCGCCCGCGGCGCCGGCGCCAGCGGCGCCACCAAACGGCGGCGGCGCCGGCCGGCGGCGCCTGCGCGCGCGCGCCCGCGGCGCCGGCGGCGCCAGCCGCGCCGGCAGCGCCCGCGGTGCCTCTGCAGCGGCGGGCCGGACGCCCGCGGCGCGGCGCCGGCGCCAGCGGCGCCACCGCGGCGGCGCGGCGCCGGCGGCGCGCGGCGCCCGCAGCGCCGGCGGCGCCAGGGAGCCCCGGCGGCACGCGCGCGGCGGCAGCGGCCTCCAGCCGGCGGGCCAACGCCCTCCGAGCCTGCCGCCGCCGCCGCGCCGCGGGCGCCTCAGGAAGGCCAGCCATGCCGAGGCGGCGGCGGCGGCGGCGGCGGAGGCGCGCAGCCCAGCCGCGCCGCCCAGGCCGCGCCGGCCACTTTGAGCCAGGGGGTGCTTAAGCCAAGCTACGGAACTTGAGCCAGGGGGGTTACGGAAGGCTGGTGGTAATACGCGAAGCGTGAAGAATTTGACCCCCCAGGAATTGCAACCGAAAGATAGAGATAGAAGATCAGACAACTGCATGAACATATTCTCCGGATGTCCGCGCGGACTTCATGGATCGGAGCTGGACCCCCCCAGGGCGTGCGGAGCGCGCCAGTGGCGGCGCCAGAAGCCCCACCAGGAGGGCCCAAAGACCCTCGAGTGTCCCTCCCGCCCCACCGCTGGCAGCAACGCGGCGGACACCGCGCTGGCTCGCCCGAGCGCGGGGAGACACTCGCGCCGACCAAATCCTCGAACTCCGCAGACAGAGGCAGACAGAACCGCACAAACATGCACTTCAGGAGCTCCGGTCTTGGATCGGCGCTGGACCCCCCCCCTCGCGCGCGGAGCGCGCCAGGGGCGGTGCCGGAGGCGCCGCGATGGGGCTACAGCGCAGATCCAAGAGATCAGCGCGAAGCGCCGAACACTTATTTTTATGCCGTGGCTTCTTCCTGGAATGATGGAAACAAAAAAAAACGCGTCGTCTGGGAAACGGGTCTGGACCCCGGGGTCTTCCCCCAGGCTCGGATTTTCGCCGTGTCGTTCTGTTGACAATACCGGGGCCCGTGGGGGGGGGGGGCGAGGGCCCGAAGAAGGCGAAAAACCTTTCGGCCCGTTTCCCTCATGTTGACGCCAAAAGTGGGCACGGACGGCGAATCCTGCTCAAAATGGGCAGGAACCGCTGTCCGTCTTGAAGGGGGGCACAGGGAAACACAAATACGTCTACAAATCACAAGATCAATATTTTTGCATTTTCGTCTCCCTCTACTCCGCTTGCCATACTTCCCATACTATCCTGTCTACGATTGTTGGTGTCTGTTTTCTTTGCTTCTCCTGAATCTTAGTCACCACTTTCGATGGGCCCATTTTCCACCACCACTACCATAGGTAGGACAGGGAGGAGGAGGAGGAGGAGAAGGAGGAGGACCTCCTCATCCTCACTTCCCCCACGTCCTACATATGGTAGTGGTGGTGCAAAAATTGGCCCATAAATGTTTGTCCGTACCCACCTCGATCGTACCGGCCTCAAGTCGGAGGCGCGCAAACATGGATTAGCGATCCATGGATCGCGCGGTCGCCAAATCCATGGGTCAGAGGAAATGCCCTCCCCAAAATGCAGCCGCAGCCGCCTCACTCGGCGGCGGAAATCTGCGATTTCCCATGGAAACGGGACACGTCGCTAGTCCACGCCCCATTTATCCATGTTTGCGATCGTCTGATCAAAACCCGCCTCAGGACTGACCTCGGGGCGCCCACCCGCGCGCGCGCCGGCCCCGCGCGCCTCTGGGCGTCGTCGAGGGCGGGGGCGGCCGCGTCAGCGGCGGCGGCGATCGCGCCGGCGAGCCTGCGGACACCGCTCCCGTGCCTTGCTGATCCTCCTCATCCTCCTCCTTCTCCTCCTCCTCCTCCTCCTTCCCCTCCCCCTCCTCCTCCTCCTCCTCCTCCTCCTCTCTCTCCTCCTCCTCCTCCTCCTCCTCCTCCTCCTCCTCCCTCCTCCTCTCCTCCTCCTCCTCCTCCTCCTCCTCCTCCTCCTCCTCATCCTCCTCTCCTCCTCCTCCTCCTCCTCCTCCTCCTCCTCCTCCTCCTCCTCGACCTCCTCCTCCTCCCCCTCCCCCTCCTCCTCCTCCCCCTCCTCCGTTTCCTCCTTCCCCCTCCTCCCCCTCCTCGCCCCCCTCCCCCCTCCTCCTCCTCCTCCTCCTCCTCCTCCTCCTCCTCCTCTCCTCCTCCTCCTCCTCCTCCTCCTCCTCCTCCTCCTCGTCCTCCTCGTCCTCCTCCTCCTCCTCCTCCTCCCCCTCCCCCTCCTCCAACTCCTCCTCCTCCTCCTCCTCCTCCTCCTCCTCCTCCTCCTCCTCCTCCTCCTCCTCCTCCTGCTGCTGCTGCTGCTGCTGCTGCTGCTGCTGCTGCTGCTGCTGCTGCTGCTGCTGCTGCTCCTCCTCCTCCTCCTCCCCTTCCTCCTCCTCCTCCTCCTCCTCCTCCTCCTCCCCTCCTCCTCCTCCTCCTCCTCCTCCTCCTCCTCCTCCTCCTCCTCCTCCTCCCTCCTCCTCCCTCCTCCTCTCCTCCTCCTCCTCCTCCTCCTCCTCCTCCTCCTCCTCCTCCTCCTCCTCCTCCTCCTCCTCCTCCTCCTCCTCCCCCTTCCCCTCCTCCTACTCCTCCTACTCATCCTCCTCTCTCCTCTCACCTCCTCCTCCTCCTCCTCCTGCTCCTCCTCCTGGCGTGGTCTTCGCTGGTAGTCGCCAGGGGATTTGTCCTCCTGCCCCTCCCCCTCTCGGGCTCTGACGACGTGCGATTCGGGTCGGTCGGCAGGTCGCGGCCCTGGGCGGCCCACCCGACGTTGCCGACTTGGCCGCTGGGCGACGAGAACGAGGAGGAGGAGCAGGAGGAGGAGGAGGAGGAGGGGGAGGAGGGCGAAGGCGAGGAGGAGAACGAGGAGGAGGAGGAGGAGGGCGAGGAGGGCGAGGAGGAGGAGGAGGAGGGCGCGCTGACGTGCCGACTACATGGGGCGGGCCCCCTTTCCGCAGAGCATTAGGCCTACCAATCGGCAGGCTCCTCAAAAAAACTCAGCCTTCCCCCCCCCTTCTTCAGAGTCCGAGCGAACTTCAAAACCGAAGAGGGGGAATCAAAACCGTGTAGCAACGCGACCTCTCTGTCGGCCAACTCGGGCACAACCGTGACATACTTGACCTCATAGGTCACTGCACTACTATTCGACTGATCGCACCCGCCACCTTCCTCCTGCCGCCCCGCGCCTCCAGCGAGGGAGGGGAAGCGGCGGGTCCTGGCCTCGACGTCCAGACCTGGCGGGGCGCGGACGTCCTCGATCCGCGCCTTCAGGCGCCCTGGCATCAGACCACGACGGAGGAGGGAGCGCTGAGGCCGCAGGCCTGGCGCCCCCCAACCACGGCACAGTCCGTCCAGCCCCTCCCCAAACCGAACATTCCTGTGCACCGAGGCCCCGCAGACTTTGCAAAAACAAAGAAAACATCAGGCTTGGGCTCTGCTCCGGCAGCGAGGGGGGTCGCCGAGGCCTTCACAACCGAGTGCCGATTGAGCGCACAGGGCACCCCAGAGCACGCCTGAATGTCGGGCCCCTCCTTCTTCTGAGAAGGCGCTGCAGCAGGATGGCAGGGGCGGGGCGGCGGCGGCGGCGGAGGGGGGGGGCGAGGCGGCGGGCCCCCCCACAGGGGCCACCCCAGGCAGCCCCTCAAAAGGCTGCGCACCTTCCTCTTCGGCCACTCTCGCCAGCTGCCCCCATTCTGCAGGGCCCAACTCGAAGGTCAGATCCGAGGTCCCAGCAACGCCCTCAGAGTCCACTGTTGGGCCCTCGCACGCCACCTCGAAATGTCGTGGGCCACGCCGTGGCCTCGGCCCCCTGTGCAAAGGCTACCTGCCGCGAGGGGGGGGACCAGCTGGGAGCACCTTTTTTCGCCCAGCGGTCAGCTAGCTGATTGCCGAGGACCAGTCAACATTCTTCAAAGCTGGAGGCCGACGACCTCGCGCAATGAGCCTTGACCTTTACAACCGAGGTTTGGTGACCGATCCCTTCCCACCGGCGGACCCACACATTGCCGTTCGAATTCGCGGGGTCGAGCGCCGCGCCTGGATTCACCGCGCGCTCGATCGACCCCGCGCAGTCTGAGTAGACCGTGAGCGGATTCTCAGGATCCCACTCCGAAATCTCATACATAACCTGAAACGCTCGATCTTCACCATCGCGCGCCACTTGGTTAGGCGCGTAGGAGAGGGGCGCGACGCCATAGGCACCTCCGATCAGGCGCCCACTGCCATCGCATGGTGGACCAGCCAGCCCTGGAGAGCCCGGAATAGCGAGATCAACGCGCAATTTACCAGATAACTTCCAGCCCTCGAGGACCCTTTTCCAAATGAGCTGGCCCTCCGGGCTGGCCTCTGAATTCGGGAAGCACCGAGAGGGTGTCGGAAGCAAGCAGCGAGCAAGCATATCGACAACCTCTGGCGCCATCGTACTCACTTGTGCTGCCGATTGCCGCGCGTGCGACGGGCATTCGTCACGTCTGTGCGCCTCTATGCAGGGGCACTCGTAGAAACGGTGAAACAGCGTGCCTGGTCCACCGCAGATCAAGCATCGCCCATGCTGAGCTTTGCCGCGGCTGAAAAGCCTAGCCTGTGGCCAGTGTGGGCCGCCCGCTAGACTGCGCAGCGCAGCCTTGTGATGGGGCGTCCAAGTCTCCGAGACGCCTTTGGGCAGCAGGTGGTTAAGGGGCCCCCAGTGCAGAGCCCCTCCCCGACACTTCGGCCTGGCCAGCGCGAGAGCGTCCGAAACTAACAACGACGCCTCCTTCGCTCTCTCGGAAATGAAGCCAGGCGTGAATTCCAGCATCGAGCACTCGATCCAAGGATCCCTAAAAGGAGCCCCGGGGCGACATTCTAAGCCTGAGACCTCCTGATGTGCCAGCGGGAAGGCGGCCCTCGGCGCGAAAGGCCGACACTCTCAGCCCGTGCAATTCATAATCCGACAGCCCCGTCACCGCACTTCCCCGCGCCGTCATCGCCGTCGGAGACCCGCGTTGAATGCTGCTAACGGCCGCTTCAGCAGCTCGAAGCTGCTGCACTCGCGCCGAGACCCTCTTAGGCCTTGGCGATCCGCTCGTCCTGCCCCCCCCGCCCTCCGAACCGACCCGTCGTCGGCATCGGTGCCCAAGCGCCTCGCTTGAAGACCGCCGCTCGCTTAAAGACCACCGCTTGTTCAGCTGAACGGACAGCTCGACGGAGGAGGTTAAATGCCCCGTCATGTCCCACTTGGCCCTGGGCAGTTTTTCCTGAAGCCCGCGGACCAAGGCCACCATGGCCCCGGGGAACTGGGAAAGGACCTGCTCGGAAATACCGAGCGCCTGGTGCAGAAAACCAGCCGCTAAACTTTAAAAATCGCACAGCTGGAAACTGCCTCTGCAACTTTGTAAGTAACATGTGCACCAACAGTTTTGCCGCGGCGAGCGCGCAGCTACGCCCAGCTGCGACCGCCCCGTTCGCCTCCGCAGGCGGCGCAGCCGCTCCCTGCCAGACCGCGCGCCGAGGAAGCCTATGCGCCGAGCAGAGGCAACGAAGAAGAGCTAAAGGGAAGCCCGGTGCATGGCTTCTTCTTCCTTCAACTCAGCGCGCGAGATGTGCTCGTAAAACTTGGATAGGTCGAGCGGCCCACTGGCAGCCGAGAACCCCTTCAGGCGCGCCCAGCGCAGGGGCGCATTATGAACCAAGCCAGACCTGTCGCAGGCGTGTTCTGCATCGACTTCCCCCAGCGACGCGCAGCGAACTAGCGACGCCGAGCACGCCCGAGTCCGAAGGGAGAACGCGACTATGGGTCTCACACCTCCCGGGGGGCTCGGCCCACTCAAGAAAAACGCCAGGAGCGCACAGAGGTCACGACCCCCAGGCCCGGCCTCCCAAGAGTGGGGGATGTCCAGGAAGGCCTGGCGGTAAGAGCCTGGCAAGTAGGACAACTGCCTGGGGTGGAACCTATCCCGCCCCAGCCCTGCGTTGGCGGCACAACTCTGAATCACACTGTCCAACTGCCCCGAGGTGGGGGGCGGGAGCTCGGCGCACGGGTCAAGCCATCCCACCCGAGATCCGCCCGCAACGGGGCCATCGCCCCCCCCCCCTCCCCCCAGGGGCAAGGCCAATACTTCCGCCGACTTCCGCAGCCAAATCAAGAGGCCGAGTGATATCCTAGCGCGTAGGGCGCTGCTCATCCTCGTGCTCAGCATTGACCCACAACGGGGTCCAAGTCTGCATGATCAGATCCAGGGCCCCCTGACCAGCCACAGGGAGGGCGGGGGCACCACCCCCCTCCACCGACCCCTTAACAGAGGGCTGCACGGAATCGCGAATGAAACGAACGGCGCAGCTGCCACCGTTAAGCGCGGCCGCCCAGGTCCACTCTCGCCAAGCTCTGGCTGCTTCAGCTCTCGGTGCCCTCTGGAGGTTGGCCACGCGTTGCCTCGCATCTTCCATGAACTGCAAAACCCCGACCCGCTCTCCGTCGCCACCAGGCGACAAAAGGTCGATGAGGTCCTGCCTCGGGGCGGCAGCCCACAGACCGAGGGGCCCCGACTCAGGTCAGCAATCGAGCGCACTTCTGCTGACCATAGCGCGCTGCCCACGGAGGGCGGCGAGCGAGGGGCATCGTCGAGCTCCGGCTGCGGCCCCGAGCGCAGACGGGCGAAAGGCCGCCGAATATAACCTCGCCCACATCTTATACCCACTACTTGAATGCTGCTTGAGAGAACGCTCCCAAGCCTGAATGGATGGTTCATTCGCAGTCTTGAAACCTTGAAAGCACGACCCCTCCAGGCTCCTTGAGCCCAGTCCGAGAGGTCGTGCAACTCCGACAGATAAGCTTCAGCATTCCGAAACCACGCAGCACGCGCCTCACCGAGGTCGCCTGGGAGCGCCTCACCAATCGCCCAGGGCCACTCCTCGTTCGAAGCAATCGGCGGGGCAGGCCTCGCTGGAGGCGGCTTATCAATTGGAAACTTTAGGGGGGGAACGGGGCGCGTCACTCGCGCCTGCCTCCCCGGACCACGAAGCCGAGCATGAATGGGGGTGTGCGTCTGCGTCGCCGAGCCCTCGATCGGCGCGACAGCGTGGATGAAGCTGGCAGGGGCCCGCGAGCGCGCCCCGAAGTCGATCTCCCCAGCGCGCCCTGGGCGCGCTGCGCCCACTCCTGCACATCATCGGGCAGCAAGTTGAAGTCCCCGAGCATGATCCACGGGCCTGGGAGGGAACCGAGGCAATCCATCAGCTGCGCCAACATGCTCGTGGTCAGGTACAGCGACAGCACATGCAGCGGCGCTGGCAGCAACCTCTCCTTCAAGACTTGCGGATCCCTACTGGCCGCCAGCCTGCTGAGCGTGCCTACTCCACCGCTCGAACGAAGAGGCCCGTCACCCGTCGACTCCGCCTGGCGCGCGCACATGTAGTAGATGCGCTTCTTGGGCCAACGAACTGCTGAATCCAAAAGAGAATCGCGCTTAATGCGATGCCCCTGCAAACGCAGCACATCAGGCGACGCCTGATCCGCGCTATCATGTGCCCACTCCAGAAGAGAGACTGCGCCGAAGACCAACTCGAACTGTTAGCCGACCGCAGACTTATCTCATATCCTGACTCGTCATCAAGTCCAGCCCCAGCGCTGCATTCCTGAGGCTTCCCGTCTCCGACCTGGCCCTTGAGGCGCCCCCTCCCTTTGATCCCTGGGGAACCGCGCTGGCGGGAGGGGTCTGCAGGGCCCGAGCCTGCGTCATCTGCATCAACGCCGAAGCCATTTTGCTGCATTGCCCGGGGCCTCCAGGAGCCGCTCGGCCGGGCCCCCGTCCCCCACGTCGACGCCTGCGGCCTTGGGGCAGTCCTGGACGGCAGGGTCATCGATATCGAACTCCACCTTGGAGCCCACCTCCATCCCGCCAGCGCCTGCTCCAGAAGCAGCAGCAGCGGGGCCGCCGCCACCAGCAGGAGCAGCAGGGCGAGCAGCTTTGGCAGCCGCCTCAGCCGCCTTCTGCTTCTGCTCCTCCAACTTGACAGCGGTGGCCTTGGCCATGTCGCCCACCTCCACCTCGAAATGGGAGCCCATGCCTGCAGCATCTTGCCGAAGTTCTCCAGCAACTTGGTGCCGCTGTCGAGGTCTCCGGTGTTGGCCTGACCTGGGATGACGGCTGCGGCCTGCTTGGCAGTGATGGCTGCCTTGATCTTCGCGAGGTTGTCCTCGTGGGCTGCGAGCTGCGCGACCTGCTCATCGGCGTGTTTGCGCGCGGCCTCGAGGGCCGCCTCTGCTTCCTTGACTCGCGCACGACTTGCATCGATCTGCTTCTGCTTCCTCGTCTCACGGCCCAGGAGGTCCTGGAGGGACTTGGAGCTGAGGTCGACTGGCTGCGTATTCTCTGAGGCGGGGGTTTCTCGGCAAAGGCCACCACCTCATCCATCGACTTCCCCGAGTGCTTCTCGAAGGCGCGGGGGATTTGGACGACGAATGCATTGTCTGGGGCCCGCTCTTTGTCCTTACCTCCGCCGCCACCGCTGGAGCGGGTCGAGCCCCCCGCTTGGTCCCCACTCCCTGCACCACGGGGCGGCCCTCCTGCCCAGACTCCCTTGGGACGCTCGACCCAAGGAGGAGGCACTCCTGGGCGCCTCTGGGAATTCTGGGCCATCGGCGGGCCGATCTTTCCGCACTCACGACAATGGGGTCACCACATGAAATTGACATACCGACAGCGGGAGTCGCTGCAGATCCACGTTTGAAACTGCTTGCCTCCGACACCATCGCGGCCAGGGGCCACGGGCGAGAAGAAGTAATCGCTTGGCTCGAGACAGCGGCGCCACTTCCAAGTGCGTTGCCTCAAACGTTGTGCCTGCTCGAAACCTGGAAATGGCTAGGAGGAGGAGGGCGAGGAGGAGGAGGAGGAGGAGCAGCAGCAGAAGGAGGAGGATGACGAGGAGCATGAGGAGGAGGAGGAGGAGGAGGAGGAGGAGGAGGAGGAGGGAAACGAGGAGGGAAACGAGGAGGGAAACGAGGAGGATGATGAGGAGGAGGACAACGACGAGGATCAGGAGGAGAACGAGGAGGAGTAGAAGAAGGAGGAGACCGAGGAGCATGAGGAGGGTGAGGAGGAGGACGAGGAGGAGGACTTGGACGGAAACGAGGAGGAGGACGACGACGAGGAGGAGGGCGAGGACGAGGACGAGGAGGAGAAAGAGGAGCAGGGTAGAGGAGCAGGCCCAAGTCGCACCAGGGTAGGGCGAGCGCTGCACAAAGGAGGGGTGGCGGCACGCAGCGGATCCCCCTCCTCCTCGCCTGAATTCTGGCGTCATGAGAGAATGCTGTGACGAAAGGCTTCTACCCTGTAAGCTTCTGGAGGCCCGCGCAACGTCCACGGGAGCGTGGCACAGAGACATGTGAAAACAACCATGCTGGGCGGGAACAGAAACTCACCCACCTGCGCCGCAGCATGCCGCCGCCATAGCCAACTCGGGCAGACGACCCATGAAGGAAAATCAGGTCAGAGACGAGCGTCGCCCGCCCCAGGGGCCCACGCCACGAAAGAAATCGTGACGTCGGAGCGGAGGGTCCTGCTCCTCTAGAGTCCTCCTAAATGGGGTCGGGGCAGATGGGGTCGGAAGATCGCGCCGCATCGCCGATGCACTGGCGATGCACCAGCGACGTCGGCGATGTATCGGCGACGTCGGCGTGGCGGAAATCGGACTCCACATCGAGCCGCATCGCCGATGCATCGGCGATTCGGCGCGATCCTCCGATCCCACCTGCTGGGATCCTCGGCGCGTGCACCCCAGACTTCTCGACCCCTCTTCGACGAGCGGCGCTTCATCTTGAGACCGTTTCTCGAAGAGCTCCCGCCTGGCGGGAGGGCCCGGGAAAGAAAGAGGAGCAAGAGGAGGAGGAGGAGGAGGAGGAGGAGGAGGAGGAGGAGGAGGAGGAGGAGGAGGAGGAGGAGGAGGAGGAGGGAGGGAGGGAGGGAGGGAGGGAGGGAGGGAGGGAGGAGGGAGGGGAGGGAGGGAGGGAGGGAGGGGGAGGAGGGAGCTTATTGCCCGAAAGCTCTCTGGGGGGGGGGGGGGAGGGCGACGGTGAAGCGGCCAGAGTCTCGGGAGGCGTCCTTTGGCTGGGCGCCAGGGGGGGCGGGGGGCGAGAAGGGGCAGGCCTTCGCAGAAGGCGGCAGGGCTTCCCATAGCAGCCCTCAAGCCTTACGCGAAGCCGTCGACGCATGCCTTCGGAGGCCGACCGATGGCACCCTCTCAGAGGCGGCAGGCCTTCTAAGTCCCTCTGAGGGTGCCCGCGCGCCCTCTGCCTTCCCCTCGGGGCTCGTCGCGGTTCACTCGCGGATCCCTCCCCCCCGCTTCGACCTCGCCTTTGCTTCTGCCCCAGGCGAAGGAAGATCGTTCGCCTTCGCTTCGAAAAACTTGCAATGCTTCCATGGCTATAGACCTCCCATGACCTCAGGAAAGGTTTACACGTCGGTCGGCAGAAGTGGGTAGAAACATAGGTCGGAGGGCGTGGGAGATAGATTGGGCTTCCACCGCCCGATATAGAGGAGCGAAGAGGGAAAACGACTTGACTCTTGAAGTAGGAAGGCGGCTCAAATAGATTGGGATATGGGGTCCCGAAATACCTAATTTCAACGACCGGGGCACAAACGTTTCTCACAACATCCGAAGACAGCCGAGAACCTTCTGCAAAAGAGGGCGGCCCCGCAAATCTCGACTGGGCCACGGAACTCTCGGCAACATCCCTGGGACTGGTCCCTTGTCCCGGGTCGTCTCTTGGTCTCACTCTGGAAACCCTCGAACACAACACAAACAAATAGACACACGTCCCAGTATCCCCTTCTATGTTTCCATATGTTCTGGGTTTTCGCCCCCCCCACCCCCCCACACTTCCCATGTTTCCAAATATGTTCTTCAGTCGGGCATGTCCCCCGACAGGGGGATTTTGCACGACAAGTTAAAACATAGTCAACACATATTCAAATTACTCCGACGGAAGGACCCCACATGATAATCTGTTTAGCTTTCCCTTATCCCTTTCCTCCCGGCCATGGCAAACACCCTCGTATCGCCCTCTCCTCTGCCATCTTTTCCTCTTCTTCTATTTCCCCCCCCTCCCTCCTCCTCCTCCTCCTCCTCCTCCTTCTCCACCTCCTCCTCATCATCGCCCTCCCCATACCCCTTCCGTCCTCATCCTCCTCCTGCCTCTTTTCCACGTGCACGTCCCTTTCCCCCCGGTCGGGGGAAGCAAGTCGATTTTCCTCGGCGCCGTCGCCGCCTCGGTCAGAACGCGCGCGTTTGCCGACGGCCAGATCGCGAAGCCGTCGGGTCAACCCTTCGGGCCAGCCATGCCTGCGGGGCACTCCCGCGGGCCGCCGGAGCGCGAGGGCAGGCCGTCGGGACAACCCCGCGGGCCAGGCCGTTGGGACAACCCCGCGGGCCTCCTCGCGCGCGCCGCGGCGCTCAGGCGGGCGGCAGCACGAAGCCCAGCTCTGCCGCGAGCTGCTCCGCTTCAGCCCTGGAGTCCACCGCTCTCTCGTCGAACCTTTTCAAGTTCCCTCTCCAGCCCAATCCTGCCACGAACGGGAAAGTGAACCTTTTCAAGTTCCCTCTCCCGCAGCTAGAGAGTGAACCTTTTCAAGTTCCCTCCCCAGCCCAAACGAACGCGGGAGAGTGAACCTTTTCAAGTTCCCTCTCCCGCCGACGACGACAAGGTTGGCCAGCAATTGGACGTGGGCAAGTCGAAAGAGAATATTCAGGCCGCAGGAGCGAGTTCCCCTTCGATCCTCCAAGTGACGACAAGAGACGGTCCTCAGACGGGACTACCCGCACCGCCCACAGACAAAGTTCCCGCTTGATACTTCCCCCTTGTTCAGGCCGCAGGAACAGAGGAGCCCAAAAAGCTCGCTCGGATGACCCGCTCGGGTTCGAACATGAAGTGCGTGCCCCACAGGGATGGAGCGCCCGCCTGATACTTCTCCCATATTCAGGCCTCAGGAGCCCAAGCAGCGACGACAGTTACAGGTTTCCGATGACCCGCCTCGGATTGGTAAGATGATCTGCGGGCCCCATAGAGAGAGGCTCCCGCCTGAGACTTCCTCGCAATTCACTCACAGACAACGCTCCCGCCTGATACTTCCTCCAAATTCACGCCCCAGGAGCCCAAAAGTGACGACAGTTACAGGATCCCAATGACCCGCCTCGGATTAGTAAGATGATCTGCGGGCCCCATAGGGAGAGGCTCCCGCCTGAGACTTCCTCGCAATTCACTCACAGACGACGCTCCCGCCTGATACTTCCTCCAAATTCACGCCCCGGGAGCCCAAAAGTCACGACAGTTACAGGATCCCGATGACCCGCCTCGGATTAGTAAGATGATCTGCGGGCCCCATAGGGAGAAGCTCCCGCCTGAGACTTCCTCGCAATTCACTCACAGACGAGGCTCCCGCTAGATACTTCCTCCAGATTCACGCCCCAGGAGCCCAAAAGTGACGACAGTTACAGGATCCCGATGACCCGCCTCGGATTAGTAAGATGATCTGCGGGCCCCATAGGGAGAGGCTCCCGCCTGAGACTTCCTCGCAATTCACTCACAGACGACGCTCCCGCCTGATACTTCCTCCAAATTCACGCCCCAGGAGCCCAAAAGTGACGACAGTTACAGGATCCCGATGACCCGCCTCGGATTAGTAAGATGATCTGCGGGCCCCATAGGGAGAGGCTCCCGCCTGAGACTTCCTCGCAATTCACTCACAGACGACGCTCCCGCTTGATACTCGAGTGAGTGACGGACTGACTGAGTGATGTGTGACGCCAACGGATGATATCCTCATGTGATGATCATGATGAGTGAGTGAGTGAGTGAGTGAGTGAGCGATCGAGTGGTGTATGGGTAAGTGTGATGGTGCTGAGGAGGAGAGGCGTGGGTCATGATGATGATGACTGATGATGATGATGGCGAGAAAGAGGAAGAGAGAGAGAGAGAGGGTGTGAGATCCTGCGCGGGGGGTGTGCAGAGAAAACAAGAACCCCACTTTGGATGTGGGGAAATATTGCCCAAAATATTCCAAAAATGGTCCCCATACCCTCCTGAACAAAAATTGATTGACCCGGCAAGGCATCCCGCAAGGGCGGGCCGAGGCGCACGAGGTCGGCTATACACGGGCGCCTTCGTGCACACGTCTGCCACCGAGGACCGTGGCCGTCTGGACCAAAGAGGTAGCCTCAGGTCGGGTGTGTCCCCCCTACAGGGGGATTTTCGACGAAGAATAAGAAATACTCAAAACATATTCCAAAATGGTCAACAAATATTCAAAATAAAGTCCCTGACTATTTCTTCCTATGTTTTGATATTCCCCATGTAGAGGGACAGGCCCGATATGAAGGTAGCCTCAGGTCGGGCGTGTCCCCCTACAGGCCGATCGTCGACGACAAATACAACAAAATAAAAAATACCCCCAAACGCTCAAACATAGTGAAATAAACATCGTCCCCGGACTATTTTGACAATTTTTTGATGTTCCTCCTGTGGAGGGACAGGCCCGACTTAATGGTAGTCGGCATCCAGGCGAGGGCACGATGCCTGAGTCAATTGTAAGGCAGCCTCGAGCGAAACGGCTGCCGGACCAAACGTCCTCGGGCTCCTCGTTCCCCCCTGCGGGACTCTTCTGTGCACCTTGCAACAACATGTAGCCCGCACTAAATGGCGAGCGCGATTGCTGCATCCATGCAGGAAGTCTCCGGCGAAACGGCTGTCAGACCCAGCGTACTCGGGGTCCCCAGCCTCGCTGTGGGACCTTTCTGTGGGCCTTCTTGTACCTCCTGGGGGAGCCTCGAGCAAAACGCTATCAAGGAAACAGCACAGCACTGGCAATTGTTTCGCGGCGCCAGGTTTCGTAGCAGTCTCTTCTACCGGGCAAGCTGTTGGGCATCGGGGACCCGAAGCCTCAGGCAGCCTGGGCGCGAGCGAACCCATGCAGCACGTGCAGTGCCTCCTCGACCCCTGGTGCGCAGAGGTCAGCAGAGGCGGCGTGCAAGGAAGTTCATGACGCACCCGACCCAACCAGGCGGTAGGGACAAGTCGGGCGTGTTATCCTACAAGCGGCTTCTGGAGGAATAGTAACACATAACCGCCAGATGCTGAAAGGCATGCACAGACAGCCCAAACATCGTCCCCCGACGATGTCTTGACCATCCTTTGCGTGCTCCTCCTGTGGAGGGACCCGCCCGACTCAAGACGGGAGCGGCGCGGGCGCCGGGCGTCCGGGCCCTCTCGCCTCGTGCGCCAAGCGGCTCCCGGGACCCGCCCCCGAGGCTCGCCCCCGCCAGCGTGCCGCGGCGAGGCCGGCCGCGGCGCGACGGGAGCGCCCCACGGCCCCAGGAGTGCCGGGAAGAACCAAAGTGAAGGGGCCCACAAGCACACAAATAAATGCACACAGATAACAGGATTCCCCATACTTTTCCCTATTCTCTGGGTTCTTGTCTTCCCTCCCACTTCCCATATGTTCCCATATTTTCCTGGGAATCGACGATTAATTGTGTCTGTGTTTTCTTCCCTAATGACCAAGGGCGTCAAGATGTCCTCCTCCTCTTCTTCCTCCTCCGCCTCCTCCTCCTCCTCCTCCTCCTTCGCGCCTCCTCCTCATCCTCCTTCTCCTCCTGTGGAGGGACCCGCCCGACTCAAGACGGGAGCGGCGCGGGCGCCGGGCGTCCGGGCCCTCTCGCCTCGTGCGCCAAGCGGCTCCCGGGACCCGCCCCCGAGGCTCGCCCCCGCCAGCGTGCCGCGGCGAGGCCGGCCGCGGCGCGACGGGAGCGCCCCACGGCCCCAGGAGTGCCGGGAAGAACCAAAGTGAAGGGGCCCACAAGCACACAAATAAATGCACACAGATAACAGGATTCCCCATACTTTTCCCTATTCTCTGGGTTCTTGTCTTCCCTCCCACTTCCCATATGTTCCCATATTTTCCTGGGAATCGACGATTAATTGTGTCTGTGTTTTCTTCCCTAATGACCAAGGGCGTCAAGATGTCCTCCTCCTCTTCTTCCTCCTCCGCCTCCTCCTCCTCCTCCTTCGCGCCTCCTCCTCATCCTCCTTCTCCTCCTCCTCTTCCTCTTCCTCCTCCTCCTACTCCTCCTCCTCCTCCTTCTCCTCCTTCGCGCGTCCTCCATCGTCCTCCTCCTCCTCCTTCGCGCCTCCTCCGCCTCCTCCTCCGCCGTCCTCCGGCGCCTCCGCGCGGGCGTCCGGGCCCTCTCGCCTCGTGCGCCAAGCGGCTCCCGGGACCCGCCCCCGAGGCTCGCCCCCGCCAGCGTGCCGCGGCGAGGCCGGCCGCGGCGCGACGGGAGCGCCCCACGGCCCCAGGAGTGCCGGGAAGAACCAAAGTGAAGGGGCCCACAAGCACACAAATAAATGCACACAGATAACAGGATTCCCCATACTTTTCCCTATTCTCTGGGTTCTTGTCTTCCCTCCCACTTCCCATATGTTCCCATATTTTCCTGGGAATCGACGATTAATTGTGTCTGTGTTTTCTTCCCTAATGACCAAGGGCGTCAAGATGTCCTCCTCCTCTTCTTCCTCCTCCGCCTCCTCCTCCTCCTCCTCCTCCTTCGCGCCTCCTCCTCATCCTCCTTCTCCTCCTCCTCTTCCTCTTCCTCCTCCTCCTACTCCTCCTCCTCCTCCTTCTCCTCCTTCGCGCGTCCTCCTCGTCCTCCTCCTCCTCCTCCTCCTTCGCGCCTCCTCCGCCTCCTCCTCCGCCTCCTCCTCCGCCTCCTCCTCCGCCTGGACCTTTCTGTGGGCCTTCTTGTACCTCCTGGGGGAGCCTCGAGCAAAACGCTATCAAGGAAACAGCACAGCACTGGCAATTGTTTCGCGGCGCCAGGTTTCGTAGCAGTCTCTTCTACCGGGCAAGCTGTTGGGCATCGGGGACCCGAAGCCTCAGGCAGCCTGGGCGCGAGCGAACCCATGCAGCACGTGCAGTGCCTCCTCGACCCCTGGTGCGCAGAGGTCAGCAGAGGCGGCGTGCAAGGAAGTTCATGACGCACCCGACCCAACCAGGCGGTAGGGACAAGTCGGGCGTGTTATCCTACAAGCGGCTTCTGGAGGAATAGTAACACATAACCGCCAGATGCTGAAAGGCATGCACAGACAGCCCAAACATCGTCCCCCGACGATGTCTTGACCATCCTTTGCGTGCTCCTCCTGTGGAGGGACCCGCCCGACTCAAGACGGGAGCGGCGCGGGCGCCGGGCGTCCGGGCCCTCTCGCCTCGTGCGCCAAGCGGCTCCCGGGACCCGCCCCCGAGGCTCGCCCCCGCCAGCGTGCCGCGGCGAGGCCGGCCGCGGCGCGACGGGAGCGCCCCACGGCCCCAGGAGTGCCGGGAAGAACCAAAGTGAAGGGGCCCACAAGCACACAAATAAATGCACACAGATAACAGGATTCCCCATACTTTTCCCTATTCTCTGGGTTCTTGTCTTCCCTCCCACTTCCCATATGTTCCCATATTTTCCTGGGAATCGACGATTAATTGTGTCTGTGTTTTCTTCCCTAATGACCAAGGGCGTCAAGATGTCCTCCTCCTCTTCTTCCTCCTCCGCCTCCTCCTCCTCCTCCTTCGCGCCTCCTCCTCATCCTCCTTCTCCTCCTCCTCTTCCTCTTCCTCCTCCTCCTACTCCTCCTCCTCCTCCTTCTCCTCCTTCGCGCGTCCTCCTCGTCCTCCTCCTCCTCCTCCTCCTTCGCGCCTCCTCCGCCTCCTCCTCCGCCTCCTCCTCCGCCTCCTCCTCCGCCTGGACCTTTCTGTGGGCCTTCTTGTACCTCCTGGGGGAGCCTCGAGC
Source organism: Prorocentrum cordatum (assembly GCA_963575745.1). Taxonomy (NCBI): domain Eukaryota; class Dinophyceae; order Prorocentrales; family Prorocentraceae; genus Prorocentrum; species Prorocentrum cordatum. The sequence continues at coordinate 382,730 of CAUYUJ010001559.1, read as the reverse complement.
AAAACGCTATCAAGGAAACAGCACAGCACTGGCAATTGTTTCGCGGCGCCAGGTTTCGTAGCAGTCTCTTCTACCGGGCAAGCTGTTGGGCATCGGGGACCCGAAGCCTCAGGCAGCCTGGGCGCGAGCGAACCCATGCAGCACGTGCAGTGCCTCCTCGACCCCTGGTGCGCAGAGGTCAGCAGAGGCGGCGTGCAAGGAAGTTCATGACGCACCCGACCCAACCAGGCGGTAGGGACAAGTCGGGCGTGTTATCCTACAAGCGGCTTCTGGAGGAATAGTAACACATAACCGCCAGATGCTGAAAGGCATGCACAGACAGCCCAAACATCGTCCCCCGACGATGTCTTGACCATCCTTTGCGTGCTCCTCCTGTGGAGGGACCCGCCCGACTCAAGACGGGAGCGGCGCGGGCGCCGGGCGTCCGGGCCCTCTCGCCTCGTGCGCCAAGCGGCTCCCGGGACCCGCCCCCGAGGCTCGCCCCCGCCAGCGTGCCGCGGCGAGGCCGGCCGCGGCGCGACGGGAGCGCCCCACGGCCCCAGGAGTGCCGGGAAGAACCAAAGTGAAGGGGCCCACAAGCACACAAATAAATGCACACAGATAACAGGATTCCCCATACTTTTCCCTATTCTCTGGGTTCTTGTCTTCCCTCCCACTTCCCATATGTTCCCATATTTTCCTGGGAATCGACGATTAATTGTGTCTGTGTGTTTTCTTCCCTAATGACCAAGGGCGTCAAGATGTCCTCCTCCTCTTCTTCCTCCTCCGCCTCCTCCTCCTCCTCCTTCGCGCCTCCTCCTCATCCTCCTTCTCCTCCTCCTCTTCCTCTTCCTCCTCCTCCTACTCCTCCTCCTCCTCCTTCTCCTCCTTCGCGCGTCCTCCTCGTCCTCCTCCTCCTCCTCCTCCTTCGCGCCTCCTCCGCCTCCTCCTCCGCCTCCTCCTCCCCAGTCTGGAACGTTTCCGGCGCCATGACTCTTTGACGACGTGCGTCCCCCACAAATCTCGACACTCTACTCGAGACCGATTTCCCTCCCGAGAAATCTTCTGATGGCCCCTGGGCACCGCGAGAGGCCCAAGTCGGAAACTGTCACAAGCAGTCCGCCTTGCTTTGCTCGCGACCCGAGGTCTGGCTCCACCTCGTCGACGACCGAAAACATCTGACCCCGAGGGGAGGGCTGCACGACCCGAGGGGGTCCGGGTCCGACCCCCCTGGCGGCCCCATCCCTATCGGGGCCCCTCTTCAGACGAGGCCAGGGCGAGGACAGATCCAGGGAAGGATAAATCGAGCATCTCTGAGATCTGGCGGCGGCCTGGAGGATGTTTCGGGCGTCGCTGGAAGATGTATCGGGCGTCGCGGCCTCTTCGGAGCGTTCCAAGGGGGGTCTGAGTCCTCCGTCTCTTCTCCTTAGAAAACAAAAAAAACTCCTACCTGTGGCACCTCTCGACGCGTCGGTAGGGCGGGCCAAGCGTTTCGCCGGAGACTTCCTTGCCAATCATAGCCCCGAGGCTTGAAATTTGCAGCAATCCCTCGGAAAGAGGGCGCGTCGGTTTTTTGATGTGGCCATCGTCTTAGCACCGCGTGCATTCGTCTCAAAAGCTTGTAACAGCTTTAAGGATGCAGGGCGATGTCTTTTCCAAAGGTGGCTCTCGTATTAGTTCTGAACTTTCCAGAATTGGTGGGTGAAATCCCAGGAGTTGTGCTCTGGCACGACAACAGCCACCTGGCACTTCGTCGTCTCGTACTCCCCGACCACCTGGCACAACCACCTGGGGCTTCGTCACCTCGTACTCCTCAAGCTCCGAGACGCCACTATCACACTGGAGAAGGCACATATCCGAAGTCCACTACGCAGCACCACCCGTCTGAGAAGCAGCCAATCGACTGCACCTGCAAGCCCGCCCTGCCAGGGTTCCTGTAGGCCTTGGGCGGCTGAAGCTCGAGGGCCGTGGCGACCCTAAGCTCACCGCTCTGTGTCGGAGCACTCTGCTGCGTGGCCTCCGCTGGATCGAAGGTATGCTTCCCCTCGAGATGGTGGCCCTAGGCGTCATCGGCTTGGGGCTTGGGCACCACAGCGGAATCTGGTACCTCCATGTCCTCGCCTTGCGCGGACGAAGTGGAGCTGCCGAAGACGCCCTGCTTGAGCAGAGCGCTGGGCGTGGGCCGCCTCGCGGGGTCGCAGCTGAGCATGCGGCCCATGAGGCCCACGTCCTCGGATTACTCCGAGCTGGACAGCGACCTGCATGTGCTGCGGACGAGGTTCGTTATCTTGGAGGCGGTCCGAGGACGGCTGTGGAACCAGGTGTTGTAGTCAAGAGAAGGGCAGATCATCTCCATGTACATTAGGCCCACAGCATAAGAGCAGGCGCACCTGCCCTGGCTGTATTCTGGTGGGGTGTAGAGCGGAGTTGCCGCTATCCGCGCGTACCTGTTGCTGGGGGAAGCCAAAACCATAGGAACCCAATTAATGACCTTAATCACGCCGTCGTCTGTGATGACGACGTTGTCAGGTTTCAGATCATGGTGGATCAAGGGTGTTTTGAAAGAGTTCATGAAGTCAAATCCCTCTAGCATCTGCTTTGCCATCTCCCGGGCGCCGGGAACATTCGTGGACCTGCGCTGCTTGTGGTAATTGATGAACTTCCCAGTCAAAGACGTCCCGCACATCTCCATGATAAGGAAGACGGGCTTGTTGATACTCTTAGCATCTGATACATGTTCTTCATAGCACTCGCAGATCCGGCTGGCACCCGTAGGGTCTGACGACTTGAACTTCACGATCTGCACCACAAGACTGCACTCCTTCATGGCGGCAATGAACTCGTCTTCCTGATTCCTGTTCGCATTCTGCCACGTCAGGTACCTCAAGCCTGTGTAAATTATCTTACGGCGAGCATCATTTTGGTGTGTGAATCGTAGGCTGACCAAACGTCATCGAATGAGCCTGTCCCCAAGTGCTCTGGAGGGCTGAAGGGGCGCCGGTCGATGTTCGGGAAAGACTTGCCCGGAACGCCACTTGAACGCGACGGCGCGGGACGCCGACCACCACCGCAGCGGAGGGCCATCCACCACCATCGACGGGCCATCCACCACCGCCTACGGGCCATGTCGCCGCTCAAGGGACTCTTCGAGGACGCACCAGTCCCTGAGGCGCTGGCCCTTGACAGCCAGCTGCGTGCTTGCTTCCATTGAGGCGCTCGAGTACGTGCTCTCCATCATGCGTGCAGCGCGCACGGGAAGTGGGAAGCCAAATAGAAACCACCCTGGCAGTGCCGAGACCGTCGGGATCTTGTAGACCGCCAGTCGTCAGAGGAACCAACTGGATTCACAAACAGCGACGAACTGATTGCTGTTTGGGAGTCTTCTGGACTAGCACTGCAGCGAGCCTTGGTCCAGAATGGCGTGAGCCGAAATGGCTACGGAGCATTATTGTAGGGACTGGACCTATTGAGGGGGAACTTGGAGGGACAGTTCGTTACGACATCGTTGATGCGTCTTGGGTTTGCACTGGTCCTCCTCCTTCTCCTCCTCCTCCTCCTCCTCCGCCGCCGCGGGGACCTCGTCAGCAGCCGCGCCTGCCACCGGAGGCTTCTGTTGGCCCAGGGAGGGCCGAACAATATCCCGGAGAAGGAGGAGGGGGCCTTCGGCGGAGTTCCCTATGGGGCCAAGAAGCGTGTGATGGGTGTGCCGAAATGGGTGCGATGCCGCCATGCGGAATTTGCCTCAGGGGCCTTCGGCGGAGCCCCCTATGGAACAACGAAGCGTGCGAGGAGTGTGCCGACATGGGTGAGGTGCTGCCATGCGGACTGTATCACAAGAGCCTTCAACAGAGCTCCTTACGGGGCCACAGACCGTGTGAGGTGTGCCGAGATGGATACGATGACGACGTGCGGACTGTGCCGCAGGGGCCTTCGGCGGAGCTCCTTACGGGACCACAAAGCGTGTGAGAGGTGTGCCGAAGTGGGTGCGGTGACGGCGTGCGGACTGCGCCGCAGGGGCTTTCTGCGGAGCTCCCTATGGGACCATGAAACGTGTGAATGGTTTGCAGACATGAGTGCGGTGCCTCCCTGCGGACAATGCCATTGGGGCCCTGAATGGAGCTCCCGATGGGGCCGCGAAGCGGGAGAGGGTTGCGCCGAAATGGCTGCGGTGCCGCCATGCGGTCTGTTCCACAGGAGCCCGCCATGCGGTCTGATCCACAGGAGCCTACGGCGGAGCTCCCTATGGGGCCACGAAGCGTGAGGGGTGTGCCGAAATCAACATGCGGCGAGCAGAGGCAGGTGGTAGGGGAGGGAGGAGGAGCAGGAGGAGGAGGAGGAGGAGGAGGAGGAGGAGGAGGAGGAGGAGAAGGATAAGACAGAGTATGAGGAGGAGGAGGAGGAGGAGGAGGAGGAGGAGGAGGAGGAGGAGGAGGAGTTCTGGATTTCTGGGTATAGCGACTAGGTCGGGGACAAACAACTTAAACGACAGATTTCTGCTTCTTGGCTAGCTCAGCTCTGCTGTAGGCTTTGGGCCACATTCCGCGCGAAATCCTATCAAGATAATCTGTCCGATTACCTTCAACACGCCCAACACACGGCTTTGCTAATTCCTTAAGCTGCTGAACTGCATAGAACCCGCACGCTGAACAGAACCAGACTCCCAATCCCGCGTGATGTCTCAAATTATGTGTCGGATCGGGAAAACCCCCCGCGATGTGCACCCGCCGCCCAGGGGGGGATCGAACAAAATCCCGTCCACACTAACTAAGTCAAAACAGGAGGAGGTTAGCCAGTCCTTACGCTTCGCTTTGGTGGCTGTACCCATACACCTGCTACACTTAGTGGCATTCGACTCACACAAGACATGCTGAGACGAGAACACTGCGCAGACAGAGGGGGCAGGAGGCCTAGGTTGGACACGGCGGGCAGCTTTCCGACCGAGGCTCTTCTCGTGCTCCTGCTCAACTGCTAACGTTTCGGTAGTGCTCTGGAGAATCCTCATTCTATCCAAAAGCGCTTTATGCTCAGTGGCCTGGACACGGGCACGACTCGTTTCAGGCACTCTTGCGCCGTCAGCTTCGAGCGCGGCGAAGGCGTCAGCCATAGCATTGCCCTCCACCAGCAGGCGAGGCGCCTTGCCTCGCAGCGCGTCGACGGCCTCGAGGTGCGAGTGGACGAAGAGCATCGTGCACTGAAGCCCAGGATGCTGGACGAGATGAACTCCGATCTGCCACCACAAATCACTGTCTGGTCCCTCTGGACTCCGATACCGATGATTGTACCAACCGATGATAACACTTTCGTTGTCGGTCGTGTAGATGAGGTGCCCACGACAGCCCCTCAGGGCCAAGTAGAAAGCGATGAGCTCTCCTCTTGGCAAAGTCTGCCGAGGGCCTGGCAGGCCCCCCCACGCTCCAAGGACAACTCCATGTCGTCGGCGAGGTCGCGCAGGCAGACCAGTCCGCATCCCACGCGCCGAAGCCGTGGGTCACGACTCTCGCGCCCCCCGCTGGCGTCGCCGAAGATGCAGAGGGGCTTCTCGAGCGTGCCCTCGCCGAAGCACCCCTCAACGAAGTCATCGCCAGTGGTGCTCCAACTCTCATGCTCCTGCGGGGCCTCCACAGACAGCCACGCAGCTGGGATGAGGCCTCTGGTCCAGAAGCAGGCGTCAGCCCCCCCCCCCCGTGAGCGTCGGCTTCTCCAACGTACTTTTCTGTGAGCTGATATGCGTCATGCTTGCTTCGGCCTTCGCAGGCCCACGCGCGATGAAAAGCAGTCTCACAATGGCCACGGCGCCGAAGGCAGTCCTGGGACATCTCCTGCTTGGCCCGCTCCTGTCGCCGCGCGCGGGGCCACGTGGCCCCGACGGCAATCGCAAGCATAAGGCCTGCAAGTCGTCGTCCACCAGGAGCTCCCTCAAGGTGCCGTAGCAAACGACGGTGCGACTGAATGCAGGCCCCACCTTCAAGTCCTGCTCCTTCATGGTGCTGAGCTGCACGCGTCCCAGATCGTTCTGCGCCGTGCGCTCATACTCGTCGAAAAAGGCGTTGGGTACGTCTAAGTGCTCAATGCCCGTGAGATTGTCAGCCGAAAACTGCCGTGTGCGCTCTTGACCGTCGTCCGCCGTCGGCGTGGCCCGGCTCGTCGGTGAATCTGGTCGCCACCCAGCCTGCAGAAGGTAACAGATCACTGCGCCCTGAGGGCCACGGATGTGCCGTGTCCTCTGGTTCGGAGGCAAAGCTCTCAACTCTTGAACAAGCCCGGGCCACGTGAGCACGATGCTGTCACGGATGGTTGGCTGACGCACCCAGCAGGTAAGCCAGGGGCGAAGACGCTCACGGGGAAGTTTGCACGCTGGGTCCCTGCCACCTGCTTTCAAATCAATCAACGTCGTGAGGCATCGGCCTGGTATCTTGGGACCAATAGCGTTGCCTCATTTCCAGCGTAGTTGTGTCATGGCATCTCCGAATGCACCGTGAAGCTGGTGCCCGTAGGCCCCAGCCGCTTGAGCTCCCTGCTGCTCCAACCTTGACGTAAGACCATAGCGACGAGTGGCTCTGGCATATTTGATAACTCGCTTGTGCGTGGCTTTGTGCTTAGCTTGCCTAGCTGTCCGACTGGCGCGCGCGCGACGAGACCCACCGCCAAGGTCGGCCCCCAAATATGGCGCCTGCGGTACAGCTTTGACCACACATCCATGAGCGCGAACTCTTCTCGCGATGGCTTTGGCGTCGTCCAGCTTTGTGCATTCAACGACACTCTTCGGTGAAATAGACAAGCCCGCGCGCTGCATCGACCTGCATGTGCGAGCTTGTTGCGCATCGTCTCACTGGTACTCTTAATCGAGTGACTGGCTGAAGTCATCAATCCACAGCCGCTGAGACATGCCCACGTGCACCGTCGTCGGCCGATGCATGATGTGGTACGTCGCGCACTTGGCGAATCGCGTGCTTCCGCGGAGGCCCTGGGCAATAGAACGCAAGGGAGCGAAGGGCTCCGAGTAAGCACCCGGCTGGCGCAAGCACCGCGCCGCCATGCACTGCATCAGCTCCAGACCTAATACCTCGGCTGGGGAGTCGAGCCGCATCGCAGCCCTGCCTACCATCAGCCACCCGATCGTGTCGTAGAACTGGCCTATGTCCAGCAGACCGCCCCCGTGGCTGATCTTGAGCTTCGCCGCTAATTCCTCGTCGATCGCTCTCAAGAAAACTTCACCAATCGCACCATTTCCTTTAATAGCTGCGTCCCAGTGAGCTTCACGCTCGGTGGTCCACTGCTTCACATGTGGCTCTCGTGGTTGCAACCGCACGTGAAAGGTGTGGAAGCAGCCCGATGATTCTGTCACCTGGTACATTATGTGGTAAGAAAGTCCCAGTGGTAAGTAAAACCTGATGTGGCCATGTCTGGGTGGCCTCGCATACACTGAGCAAGGCCGACATCTCCTGCAAGGCCTCATCGGGCAGCCGAAGGAGATCATGCGAACTCAGGCGGTCCACCCCCATGGCTGCCGTCGCCTTGATGCGCTTCAAGGCTTCGCGAAGGTCCTGCACAGTCAGTGGCGGCAACGACTCGCATTGAACTCTCGTGCGGATGTCACAAAAAAATCCCCGAGCGCTGCGAGCTCGATGCTGGGCCCATCGCCCGCCAGGAACGCAGGGGCCCAAACCTTCTCCCATTCACCACTCTTGTGATCAAGAACGTCTCTCGGGCGCAGCAAGGCCTGACCGTCGACGATGATATCCTTGACCTCGGGCATGGGATCCTTCAGCTTCTTGTTCAGCTTCTTGTGGAGGGTGCCGATGGCTGGCGCCGTCTCTGCCCACTCCCGAAACCCTGCCATCGCCTGACCGAGCGCCCACCTCTGACTTCGATTCGCCAACGTCTCGATCGCCTGAGAACTAATATACAGAACAGCCAGTTCGCTGTCACGAAGATGTACCAGCAAGTGGGTCCAGT